>JAESVK010000228.1:262269-280164 GCA_017140935.1 Hamamelis virginiana
TCAGCCAAATAAATTTTATCTTTAAAAATCAAGAGTCCATTTTCAACTCTCCAAGGACCCACGGCTTCCCCATCATTCACCAATTTCACTAACTATTGAAGAGTTGGGTTAGTTAGGATTTCCCTTTTGATTGCTTCCAAGTACCCAATTCGGGATTAGCCTAGAGAAAGCCAACATTTCCCATTTATTTTCTTCTGGTTCTTCTCTTCTAGAAAGTGCATCTGCCACAACATTCTCTTTTCCTCTCTTGTATCTGATGATAAACATCAACTTGTATAGCCATTTTTGTTGTGCAACCGTTGTAATTTGCTGGCTCCATAAATGCTTGAGACTCTGTGTACCACAAAATGCCTTCCCAAGAGATATGGACGCCACTTCTGTACAGCAAGAACAAGGGCTAATATTTCTTTCTCATAGGTAGAGAGCGAGAGATGCTTTCTTTGAAGAGCATGGCTGTAGAAAGCAATTGGCCTTTCCTGCGTCAAAATTGCTCCAACTCCCGAACCGGATGCCTAGCACTTTACTACAGTACAATTTTTTTTGAAAAATCAGGAAGAGTCAACACTGGTGCACGTGTCATTACCTCCTTGAGTCTGTCAAATGCCTTTTCAGCAAGAGGACTCCATGAGAAAGAGTCCTTCTTCAACATTTTTTTGAGAGGCATGGATACATTTTCGATAAATTTTGATAGTGTCGTTACCGAATTCTTTGATAAATTTTCGATAATAGCCTGTCAAACCAAGGAAGCCACGTAAAGCTTTAGGCGTCTTAGGCTTGGGCCAATCCACCATAGCTGCTATTTTTACTGGGTCCACGGCCACACCTGCATTGGATATTACATCGCCTGGGTACTTGACTTCCCTTTGGCCGAATTGGCAATTTTCAAGCTTGAAAAATAATTGGTTAAACTTGAGGATATAAAAAACAATCTCCAAATGCTTTGCATGTTCAGCCCATGTCTTGCTATAAATTAAAAAATCATAATAAAATAATAATAATAATAATAATAAATTTTCTCAAATATTTTTTAAATACTTCATTCATGAGGGCTTGAAACGTCGAGGGTGCATAAGGCCAAAAGGCATTACCAAAAGTTCATAATGGCCTTGATGTGTTCGGAAAGCTGTCTTCTCCACGTCACTTGGACACACCCTGATTTAATGATATCCAAATCGTAAATCTAACTTGGAGAAAAATTGTGCACCATGCAATTCATCCAAGAGCTCATCAATCACAAGAATATGAAACTTATCCTTTATTGTGATTTTATTCAAAGCCATGTAGTCGACACACATTCTCCATGAGCCATTGTGCTTCTTTACCAAGAGAACTAGGGATGAATATAGGCTGTTGCTTGAGCGGATCACCCCGGTTGACAACATTTCAGCCACTAATTTTTCAATCTCTGATTTTTGATAGTGTAAATATCTATACGGCTTGACACAAACTGGTCCATGTCCTGGCAATAATGGAATTTTATGATCCTGCAGATGCGTGGGCGGAAGACCCTTGGGTTCGGTTAATACTTCCTTATATTTTTGCAGAAGGTGTTGTTGCACCTGCTCAGGGATAAGAAAGCTAGCTGGTTGCACTTGTGGGAATCCCTAGGCTTACTAACTTTTCTCCAGATGCCACCACCACCTCAAATCTGCTACCCAATAGTGGCCTAGCATCTCTAATGCAAAAGCCAAATTTGGCACCCCAAAAAGTACTAGTTGATGCCAAATTCTAAGCCCAAATGCCAAATTTGGCACTGCTTGATGCTATAAAGCCAAATTTGGCATCAACTAGTGCCATTTGGGCTTAGAATTTGGCATCAACTAGTGCTTTTTTGGGTGCCAAATTTGGCTTTTGCATTGGAGATGTCCTTAGCCCCACTTTCTTTGATAGCTTCTCACTGACAAAATTGTGTGTACTGCCGGAGTCAACAAGAACAGAAACAGCAATGTGCCCCAAAGTACCTTTAACTCTCTTGGTTTCTGGTGCACGGGTCCCACTGATGGCATGAAGGGAAATTTCAAGTGTCTCAATGAATTGGTCCTTCGCTGTATCCTCCTCCTCCATAACTATGTTGCCATCACCCTCCTCCAAGCATGCTTCAATGAGAAATAACTTCTTACAACGATGCCCCGGGCTGAACTTCTCGTTACAATTATGGCAAAGTCCCTTATTCCTCCGTTCTTGCAACTCTATTGGTGACATTTTTTGGACTGGAATTGTTGGTTGGCTGATGGGTGCAACTTTGGTTTGAAAAACAGGTTTTGGAATTGGTGAGCTTACCCTTCGCTGGGAAATATTCCGAGCTTCGTACAATCGAGTCAATCCAATTGCAGCAGATAATGTTGTGGGTTTCCCAACTTGCACATCGGTTCTAATGGAATCCCTTAGCCCACTAACAAAAACAACTTACTTGCCAAGTTTGAGGATGGGGCCTAGCCTTTGCAAGTAATTTTCAAATTGAGTTTAATAGCCTCGCAATGAACCAGTTTGTTGCAATTTTGTGAGTTCTCCAAAAAAATCAAAGAATTGGTTCGGACCATAGAGAGAAAGAAGCCCCTCTTTGAATTCATCCCAAGCGATAACATCCATATCTTGTTTCAATAACCGGAACCACAACTAAGCATCACCCTCCAAATGAAAGGATGCTAATGATACTCACTCGCAGTCTGGAGTCTCTTGAAATTGAAAAAATTGCTCAGCCCGACATAACCAACTGGTGGGGTCTTCTCCTCCGTTGAAACGTGGAAAATCCAATTTAACGAGCTTAGGCTTAGGCGTATATGAACTGGTAGAACCAATGTGTTGGAAGCCGCCATTGCCGTTAGTTCGCCCTCCATTGGCTCCTGTTGGAGCATGTGAAGTCTCTCCAATCCCCTCAGTAGATTGAGCTGCAAGTTGATCGACCCGAGTAGTGAACTTTTCAAACATCTCTGCCATTCGGTTCATGAGGTCTTGCTGGCCAATAGAGAGCGAAGCAATAGCATGCTTCAAATGCTCCACCCGCTGGTTCATGCCTGATGTGGCAGCCTGACAATTTTGACACAAAAATCAGGCAATTTGGGGAAAAGGCATGCTTGGAATATTCTAGACAAGCCTAGAAATCTCCACACTCTTCTTACACACAAAGTGGAGAACGTTCCGGAACCTTCTAGAACATTATGGAAGGTAAGAGAAGCTCCAAGGATTCTAGAGACTTGTGGAACATGATGGAAGCTTCAAGGAATACTCTAGAATATTGGAGATGGCTTTGGAATGTGGAACTCTCTAGAAGATTAACTTGTGTAGTTGTTTGTACATAAGACTAGAATATTCTAGATACTAGTGGTAGCTTATATAGCATGTGACTATAGAGTATTCTAGATACTTGTAGAGAGAACTCTAGAAACAAGTGTACATAAGTGAGCATTCTAGAATTCTCCTTAAGGCCTATAAATAGGTGGAAGTAGCTCATTTGCTCCTCACCTCTCAAAGCATTCAAGCTCTCAAGTTGTAAAGCTATCAAGCTCTCTCTTTGTATTCTTTCTTTATTCAAGCAATACACTTTCATTCACACAAACTCTAGTGTCTTGCTATAATCTCTTCTTGCAATCTTGGCATTTTATTGGGGAAAGGCTGACTTAGCACTTCTACTTGGGGACTTAGCACTTCTACTTGGGGAGTAAAGTGTCTAAGGCCGCACGGTCAAAGGGGCGAAATAATTAAGGCCGTGACACTGAGCTCTGATACCACTGGTACAGCTAAGCCACTTTTCGTTTTCTCTATTTTGAATATTGAAGAAAAAACTGAGTATTCGAATAAAACCGGGTTGCTTTGAGGGAACCAAAATCCTCCAGATTAGCACAAAGCTATTTGGATAAAGATTAGCTGCCTTCTTCATTCATACCAGTCCTTAAATAATAACTCATACAACGTTCAATTCCAAAAATATAGGAATATCTCAACAGCTAAGAGGATAAACATTAAAGACAATGTTTTAAAATCCGGACCGTTCATCGAATCAAAAAAGTTACCGGGTTAAGGGTCAACCGTTTTAAACCATGACGTTATAAATATATTAGTATTTATTTATTTATTAGAATAAAAGCTGTAAATGATTCAAAATATATATTTTTTTAAATGTTTGTACAATCAATTCATATATTTGAATTTATATGCAGTCATCAAAATTAAAAATTGATAATTACTATTGATCAATCTTTATTATATATATATTTTTAAATACAAGATAAGAATATTGTATTATCAAATTAGGTGCTTGGGTTTCTTTTTGCTATTTGGGATTTTTTTAGACTAATTTGTCTTTTTAGCCTTCTTGGCTTTAAGAGATTTTAAAAAGATTGGGGCTATTTTAGTCATTTTAGCACCTTAAAAAAAATAAAAAAATCGCCTGGTTCTTTTAACAGGGTTGATCGATTTTGCAAAAGAGAGCGTTTTTTTGAATTGAATGGATTTTTGTGGGTTAAACCAACCGGAGAGGGGACAGGTTTCCGGTTCAACCGGTTAAACCAGCCTAGCCGATCCGAGTTTGATAACATTGATAAAAGGATAAGCACAAAAATAGAAAAACTTAAACCAAACAAACACATCCTGCTACTAAGAAACCCATGTAGAAAACATAACAAAAAGATCTCAATGGATAATCCACTATCCTATTTATTAGCACTAGAAAAACAATATATTTATTGAAGGCAAGAGTAAGCGGGGGGGCTGAGTATATTTGCTAGAAAGAGTAGGAGTTTTGATTGTAATTTACTCTTAAAAAACAAAGCATATGTTATGTAAATAGGTTTGATTGTGACTTCATCAAAAAGTTGAAAACCCTACCAAGGGCAGTTTATATTAGCTTGTTTAAATAATTTTTTGATCGCCATTATATCTTTACATATCTCTTTAGAGTTACGTGCAAACCAACTCTTGACATATCAAAAATTTAATATTAGAAGTGATTGGGATAAAAATTAGGGGCTAACTTTGAATAACTATCCTATGCCTTTCAAGTTGCTTAGAATTGATTATTATACATCTCTTTCAGGTGAAATTTTAAGCTTCAAAAATAATTTTAGGTAAAATTATTCCAAATTATACTTAAGCCTAAATTTTAATTGAAAAAAAATACATACATAGATTGAGCCTTAAAAGGAAGGTTTCAAGCTTAAGCCTAAGTTCAAAATTTAATGGGGTGGGTTGAATTGTAATGACTTACGGTTCATGAGTATGCCCAAAAATTAAGTGCACATGGGTAGACCCCTAATGAGGTTATTACTTTTTGTTAAGAGCCATACCCAAATCATGCCATGTCAGCATCTGTGGCAACTGGACAGTCACTCCTCCCATCTGATGTGGCAAAAAAAAAAAAAAAAAACATATGGCTGCTCCCAAATTACATTACATTACAGGCAACCATATGTTTTTTGCCTGTAATGTAATGTAATCAAATTACACTATAATCTACTTTACAGCAATTAAATTACATTACCTAGAAATGCATTTGGATAGACATGTAATTTAATTGATTGTAAAGTTGATTACATTACATTACCCGGAATAACATTACATTACCCATAAATGCGTTTGGATAGCCATGTAATTTAATTGACTATAAAGTAGATTATATTACATTACTTGGAATACATTGGTTGAAGACCGCAATCCATTTTACAGCCTTTCTTCATGGTGGATTACACCCGTAAAGTGGATTACATTCGCACCATAACGCGCCAAACATGATTTAAGATATGTAATGTAATCTAAAATTACATTATATAGCTCTTTACAGGCAACCAAATGTCCCCTTAGAAGTAATAATTATCTTTAATGTTCATCGATGTATTTTGTAATTTGTTTTAATGTTGAAAAAACTGAGGAAAGTATAAAGAAAATAATAAATGAGATGGGACGATAATGGGATTGAATCTTTTAATTGAAATGGGAATGAGATTCTCAATTCTGATCCATCGGGAATTTTGGATGGGAATGGGATGAAATTTTAATAAATGGAATGAAATTGGAAAAAGGATCACCCATCCGAAAAAAAAAAACACCCAACTGACATCCCCAACCAAACACACATCATCAACGCACACCTTATCCAAAACCAAAAATTCCAAGTCCCCACAGGAAAAAGAAAAAAAAAAAAAAAAAAGAGCTCCAACTCTGTCCATGTGGCAGCAGAATGAGGAGAGAAAGAGATGAGCACTTGTGCTTCCTCTGCTTCTGCTCTCGCCACCACTGCCTTAGCTGCCGGTGCCGGCTTCCTCTGCCGGAAATGCAGCCGGAGATTCTTCTTCTCACCCTCCAAGTCTCTCACACCTCATCACCATAATCACCCATTTCCATTAAAAGGTTCTTCTTCTTCTTCTTCTTCTTCTTCTTCTTCTTGTTTGGTTGCTGAGTAGATGTAAGAAAAAGAAAAGAAAGGTAAAGCTGTGAGTCTTAGTTTTTTGTTGTTGTTTGAGACATGAATAAAGAAATTATATTTTCTCAATTAAGTGTAACACAAGCAGTATACAACTACTTGATTTAGTTGAAGTTGAGGTGTTTTTTTTTTTTTAATTATTTTATGTTCCGGAAACCATATAAAATCATGAAAGATAAGATTCATAAGTTTCCTTTTCCTTTGTTTCTCTCATTTTTCTAGGCAACCAAACAGAGGATAAATTTTGATTCTTTATGATTGAATAATGGGATGACTGCGCATTTTCCCAAGTTCCCATTAAAATTGTGTCAGCATACAGTGGAATTGGGGCTCATCATGACATCATCTGATGGCTCCCATTTGATACACCAAATGTAATCAACAATAGCTAGATTTTAATGGGTTTTACCATTTAGTTTGAAATATTTGTTTCTTACAAAGTACTCTCAAAAGTTGTTGTCATCCAATCTGAGCATGAGTGCTGCTAGATATACTGGATAAATTTTTCGAATTCATCCACTGGCTGAAGTGGATTTCATGGTCCTTTTAAGTTCAAAACAAAAAAGACTTAATTCTTCTTTTAATTTCTAATTTTCCACTGCCATGCCAGTAAGAGGAGTGGGTGAACTTATCCGGTATCTTTAGCATTTTCCTTTGAGCATTGAGCATATTGGTTTCTAATTGAAACAATTCCTTTAGATGAACCCAAGTAGTTTGAATTTCAGGGTTCGTTAGTTGAGCCGATTCAAATCAGTATATTAATTAGGACCTATCATACGGCGAGTCTAAATACTTGCTGACATGACATTATATTATGAACAAACTATACGTGCTAAGCTAAGGAATATATCAAACAATGTTGTGGATGATGCATCCATGGCGGTGGGCAACAAGTAATGGACTACATAATTTTGTATTACTTATCTATTTTAAGGATGAAGCCTTGATTGTCATGCTAGAAAGTTTGATTAATTTAAGGCATCGTTTAGATATACTATGTAAATTATATTTTCTTCATGAATTGATTGTGTCTTTTGTTAACATTAAAATTGAGTTTGTTCAGATGTTATGTGAAACACGTTGGACTGATTTAAAATTAATTTAACATCTAATGGGCATATATATCTTACCATCTGTTAATGTTAAAGTTTGAAGAAGCAGAAGAAAGAGAAAGAAATTGTGATTAATGCAGGCTCTTATCATAATTATGTAATTATGATGCAAAGATTGACAAGAGAATATTTATGAAGACATATTTGTAGGGAAATGATTTTGAATATTGAATTTCATACTGCATGTATAGATTTTAATTTTTACAAAATGCTCTCAGACACTATGAGACCTGAAAAATATTATGTAAAATATGTAGCTGTAGAATTACATAGATTACCTTTATTGTGTATCCTGTTTAGTTGTATGTTGCTTGAAATTAATAATGAACTTATGTGTTGTAGTGCTGTTCAATATATCCCAATGAGGAATTGCCCTTATACCTTCTCTTTGCCTACCAAAGTTGGGTTTTGGAACCCAAATATGCAGGATGGAGGAACAAAAATGGTGGTAGCAGGGGCAGATATTCTCAAGGACCGATATATTGCTATTTGTTTAATAGAGTCCTTTTGGTTGATGGAAATGCTAGAGAAAAATTATCAATTGTGATTTTACATATGTAATTATCTAAGCTGTCTTCATTAGAACCAAACTTGGCTAAATTGCTCCCAATGTTTTTTCAGTTACAAATGATTCGAATAGGACTGAGCTGTCTCCCGATCCTGCCATTGAAAAATCAGAGGTTGATAAGATTGTTGATGGTATGGACTTCGGTGAGCTTTGTGATGAGTTTGAATGCATTAGCAGCCCCTCTGTGGAAGCTACTGCAAGACAACTTGCACGTGATATCCTAGAGCTTCGGGAAGGCAATCGTGCCCTTGGAACCTTTGCAGTTTCTGTAAAATACAAGGTATTATTGATCCTCTTGCTTATGCTTTACAATATAACCATATCTCTTCTAGTTATTATAGCTTAAAATAGTACAGCACAAAAAGCTTCGTGTAAATATGTGCATGAAATACTTAATTGCTAGCAATCTAAGGTATAAACTATTTGCAAACATTTAAAAAAAAAAAGAAGCATATAAAAAGCGGCGAACCGAGAAGAGGAGGAGGAGAAGAAGAGGAGAATAAGGCAAAACAAGGAGAATAGAATAAGAAGAGAAAAGAGGGGGGGGGGGGGACACGAGGGAAACCTACCATACTCTTCTCTTTTTTGGCTCAACTGTAGAAACCTACCACTACCCCAGCCCACAATATTAGTAACAAGTAGGTATCAATGCACTTCCATGTGCTCAAACCCACTGTGAACTCTCCCCTGAAGGTGGGAATACATACTTTTAGGTTACAAGGCCATTTCTTCTTTTAAAAAGTTAAAAATTTGAGACCTTCAACTGTGGTTTATCTTGTCTGACTACAGTTATTCACTTATTCTTAACTAAAGTAACTACAGAGTGTAACAGTGGTAACTACAAATCCAAAAAGGCGGGTGCAAGCCCAAACTACCCCTTTTAAAACACTGTATCGTATCTCTGTCCAATGTTCATGTTAATGCAAGAAATTCCGAACATCTCCCTTTTGTGAGCTCTACAGTCTCTGGAAAATGGTTTGGGGTAATTCCCTGCATGTGTGTTGGACCAACTTTTGATGGCTCACAGGTCAAAAGTGTCCAGCCACAACCTATGTCTGGGACCTGATGATATACTTGGCTTGCAGGCTTGTCCTTTGTGTTCAGTTGGCATACTTATACTCTCTCTCATATTTAGTTGCTAGAATATGGCTGCAAACATTTGGACCATGCCTAAGATGGTTTAAAATCATTATTTGGTGTTGGTCTGTGCCCCTTTTGTGAAATGCAGCTTTTTGAAGTAGGGAAAAGAAGAGAATCTCTAAAGATAAATTTGAGTTAGCGGAAAAGGCAGATTTTATCTAGGGATTGCTTTTCGAGTTTTATGCTTTATTGGAACAACCTATTGTTTTCTGAACCATAAAGATAAATAATGTAATTTAGGTGTATAGATTAAGTTGATTAGTTTTTCTATTATCATATTATAGTATTATCGATTTTTTCTATACAAAATTTTATATGCAATTCTCCTTTGTCTATACTTGCATTTACTCTATTTGTTCCCACCTCATCCATTTCAAAAAGAGCCTCATCATAAATAATTGACCTAAAGTACCTTCTAAGGTTTCGAAGTGTGACATGAAAACTGGTTGATCAAATTTAAACATATTCCAATAGTATTCTTCATTACTAGTTTGCTTGTGGTGCATTGGAATTTGTCCATTCTGATTATGTACCTTAATGTCTTGCTACAATACTAATCGCAGGATCCACTTAGAAGTTTTACCGGTCGCGAGAAATATAAGAGACCACTATGGGCAACTGAAGCACTAGATAGACCCTCTGTGGTGAGGATTTTATGTTGTGTCTGCTTATTTACTTCATAACTTGAAATATATTCACTGTCCTTTAGCTTCTGTTTGGAACTCAGAAAAGTCAAGGGAAAGAAAGATAAAAGAGCAACAATGCTTTAGAAATGAATTTACTTCAGACCAAATTTCAGCATTTTCATTTCCTTTCCCTCGTTCTTTTTGAGGTCCAAAGTCTTATTGTGTGGAACTCCTTTTCTTTTTTTCTGTTTGATTTGAACTATATCCCTCACATAGAATATAATATATATGTTCTTGTGTCTTTTTTCCCTTGTTCTTCTTTTTGTTACAGACTGTGCAGGAAATGGTGATGCTGTCAACCAGTGTGCTAAGTATCAAGTGGACAATCAAAGGGAAGCCTAAATCTTTACTTGCTAATATAGGAGGAGATTTGATTGTTAGAGTTAATTCCCAATTCACTCTAAACCAGATTAGTGGCCAAGTGATTGAGCATGAGGAATTCTGGGATTTATCAGCATCATCAGCTATTGCTCAGGCATATTTTTGGACATCGCGTCGCGTTTATGCTACTGTCGAGACTGGAAAAGATTTGGCTGACTTTGTTAAGAACTTGAAAAGCCGTTTTTCTACCGAAAAAGAGAACTTGGAGATTTACCCAGACCCTTCAGGTGATCCAACAAAGGTAAGTTCTTGTACAAGCCATCCTCCAATATTCCATTTTCTTTCTCAACATTTCTTTCAGTTTATTTTTCTTTGGAAAATGATTTTCTCCAAAGAAAATGGAAATGGGTCAAATTGATTCTTTTTAAAAAAAAATTCAAATGGATAAATAAACTGCATTTATAGAGCAAAACATTTCCTGGCAGAGTATAATTGATTTTCAACAGAAGTTAGTCATTGTTTTTGGAGAGAAGTTTTCAACTTTTTTGTTCTTTTAGGTTCCATTGGGATCTTTGAAACAAAAGGAAAAGGAAAGGAGAATGCTGAAAAGTTGCAGAGAAGTGGATTTTCTTTTCTAAAGCATTTTCAGGCTTTTCCTTCTCATTTTCCTTAAGTTTTCCGAGATCCAAACAGAGACAGCTCGGAACACTTGACATATTTGTAGGAATAAAGAATTATTTTCTTTTTATACTCCATTGACATGTTGCATTGCTGGTTTTTGTTTAGTTCTTTCAAAGGGACGACAGCTTCCAAAGAGATGCATACCAAATTGCACTATTTCTGGCAGTCGTTTATTTTGTTGTACAGTTCTTGAGGACAACCTTGTAAAACCTTACCTTGCCTACAATATGCATTTGTAATTGTAATTATTGTTATTGTATAATGTTAAATGTTCTGCCAATAAATATTGCATATAACCATATGAAAGCTTTCTTTCCCCATTTTTTTTCCCTCTCTGAGACATGTTAGATATTGGAGTTGCGTTTCTTGCTAGCTGCTGGTTTTGTAGTTATGCTCGTTCACGCCGTATTATAACAAGAATTGGTCCTTTTGTGTTCATTTTATTAACTTTGGCAGGTACATTTAGGTTAAAAAGAAGGAAATCTTGGGTTTGCATGAGTGAAGAAGTTTAAATGGAGGCAGAGAAGCTTGATAGGTACATCTAGGTTTAAAAGAAAGGGAATTTTGGGTCTGCATGTGAGTAGAGTTTAATCACTTCAGTTTCCAACTTCAATGTGTAGGAAGTATGTTTTTAGGAACTGGGCATGCAATTTGTACCTGAATAGTGGCATGACTCTCAGATGTTAAAATGGTATAAAGCATGTCCTGTATGTCACAAATCAAGCCCCCAATGAGGCCATTATCGCTGGCCATCTTGTGATTAGGGTTTGTAATAGCATCCACTGAAATGCAGTCTTTTGTCACACCTTCATTCGTTCCCAAAAAGAAAACAAGAAAAAACACCGTGACTCGCCCCCAAAAAAGTAAACAAGAAAGAAATCAAAAAATGTTGTCTAAAGATAATGCCATAAGGGTCATTGGTACACAGGAAATGATAGTACTTTTCATATTCAAAATAGTTACATTAAGATACTATTTTGAACAAAATGGACTCACTTCAAATGTGATGTACACCAATACAATGATTCCATCTCCAATGGAAGCCAGGCTGCACTAATTCTGCCCCTTTCTTCTCCATCTCCTTTTCACTTTCTAAAATTTCCATGATCCAACTACCACCCAGAAGAATTTAACCAATGACCCCAAAATAGTAAGATGATATGAAAACCAACTTTTCTGAATCCTATTGGGACCAAATTAAGCTCACTTGTCTTTAAAAAAAAAGCACAGTTTACAAGATTCAGGTGTTCAAAAATCATATAAAGGATGAATTTATGTTAAATTATGGTAAAAATGAATTGAATGGACATTGTGCCAAGCATTGATACAATTTAATTTATAAAATTGTGCAGCATAGCAATTAGTATTAACAACAACGTTGAAATCCTTCCAACATTCAGACAGGAAGCCGGAGAAATATTGATGGCGCCTACAGAGTACAAAGCTCCCGTGTCATCTTTCACTTTAATGCTTGAAGAGCCTGGAATCACCCATAACAAAATATGAGAAAGGCTGCACATTTTCATGCAGTAAAATCTGCATCCAACTGTAATCGACATATTCTGATAAATACTAAGGAGCAACCCCACACACATGATATCCAAAAAATCACCAAAAGAGGATTTCATCTGACACTCGAATCTAATATAGCATCGTTATGGATCACAAAATAAATCAATCTTAGCTTAGAATCCAAACGTTTAAAATATTAATGGTTTGTTTAGTTGTCAAATGGGTCCATAGTAATTTACATGGTATTGAAGGTACACATCCATCTTCTTGAATGGGACCATTGTAAAAATTAGAATCATCACCAAAATTGGTTTGATGACTTTATTAGATCAATTTTTAGAATTTCATGAAATGCCGCTATTTTTTCATTTTTACTCTCATTTGTGATGATGATTTCCATCCCGTCTCCTTGAATTTCATCAATGGCAAAGATGGATTTGTTTATAAAATCATATGCAAAACACAACAAAATAATTCAATTCACATGGGATGACTAAACATGCCCTAAAAGTATTTGTCTATAACAATGACATACACAAAAAGAAAAAGAGAGTAAACTGGTGAATCCAACCAATAAATGTAAAAGTAATGGAACACAACAGAATACTTACAATTGTATTCAGTCCATCCAAGGGTTTGATTTTCGAGATCATATAAAACTAGCTTATTTGATAGCACTAGATCTGCATTTGAAAAAATAAACACACATTTAGTTGTTTTTTTTTAACAAAAAAAAAAAAACATCACAAATCAGGTGATCAAGCTCCACTCAGTAAACCTATTTTACTTGATAATTTTAATAAGTTAAGATTAGCTCCATCATGACTATTATTATGTTTCAAAAGACTACAAGTTGTTGTAAACAATTACAACTGAACAATTTTGACAACCTGGAAAATCAAATCTAAAATATAGGTTCTAGCCAAAAAAAAAAAAAAAATCAGTCTGTTTTGTGATGAACCAGCTTCATAATAGGAATCTTGGAACAATATTTGGGTTATCACTTTACTACCTATGTTTGGTGGCTAAATTTATTTGGTCTTTTCCATCACTCTCTCTAACTTCAAAACCTTCTATAAACTATTTACTAGTTTAAGTTCAGACTTTTAAATAATATTTTAGACAGTAAGAAACGGAGAAAAGGCTTTGTTAAACTCAAACTAAGTGAAACTCAAACAAGTTTTGACTTTAATAAATAATATTTAAATTTATTTTTTAAAAATATCCTTAAAAACAAATATGTAACAATTTTTCCGACTAAAAACATTTATTAAAATCTTTACTTTGGTCCCCTTGGAATAAACCTCTGGCCCCATCCCAGAGGACAATACCATAAAGATGTGGGTTAATAAAGTGAGGAATAAAGTATGGCCCAATATATAATGTTATGGCAAGTCTAGTTTGGAGGAGACTATCTCAAACAGTAACGAGAAGGCTTTGATGAGAAATTTTGGGTCATCCATTTGGAGAAGTCTAATGAAATACAAACATTCTTGGTTCTCTAACTATTTTTACAAGATAAACCCCATCTATTTTCAAAATTTTAGAGGTGGACCTTCCTAATTGTAACCATTAAAATGAACATAATTTATCAGGTTCTGGTTTAAACAATGGCTTGTGACCATAAGACTTGAAAGTGATTTAACTCAATCTCGGACCAACCTAACACATTGCACCTCCTGCATTGAGTGAACTCCAAGAAAGTGAAGTTGAAATTTTAAAGATTGATAAAGAGAATCACTGCTTGAATTTAGAATTGACAAGCAAAAAAATGAATCGTACCTCCCAAAAGAGTTATGTCCTTTCCATCCTTAGACTGCAACCCGCCGTTTTGCCAACCAATACACCATACATCTTCCTGTGAAAATGTCATAAGTACAAATACTAATTAAAAAACCCTCAAGGAAGATTGGGACAAAAATTATGAAAACAGCATAGTATAGAAACAAAGTGTAAAATTCTACAAACGACCAACTAAACAAAATTGACAGCAGCAATGCTTGGTATCATAATTTAAATTTTCAGAATTTTTATCAAAGTAATTCCAACCAGAAGAAATCAAACAACGACAGCAATAATGACTCTTTTTAGTAAATATTTTTATAAATAATGATAACTATATTTTTATAAATGATAACAATAATAATCATTGTTTATTTTCATATATATCATTGGTCGTTTATAAAAAAAAAAAAAATTTAAAAAAAGGTAATAATAATCATCATTATATTATTATTATTAAAAATTAAAGAAAATTTTTTATTTAATTTCAAATTTGAATTAATATTATGAATTAAAAATTAAAGTAAAATTGTCTAAATTTCTTGTCTAATACTTGTAACTTTAGAGTTTAGAGTTTAGAGCTTAACTAAAATCTAAAATCTAAAATCTAGCAAATCTGCTTTAACTAACGACATGAATAAAATGTTTCACTAAGCATCAAGTGTGTTCATCAAAGAGTTTACCGTCCACAAATTGAGTAGAAGTAACGGTATAGGTTCAACAGGATAAATGATCAAATTAAGGAAATGATATAGAAGTAACAGAAAAGTAAATAACCATTTACACAACTAGCTTTCAAAATGAACATGAGCTTATTTTCCATTTAGTAGCTGCAAAGATCTTCAAATGACAACAATGATTAATATTTGCAAGATGAATTTGAAGCACAGAACATGGAAACTACAGTATTAAAATCTACACACTTTAGAGAAACAAGAATGTTGCTGGATCACAAAAGGAAGCATAACAGATGAGGATTCTCCTTAGATTACAGGGACTCTAGGACACTGTTTACTTACACGATATTGGAACAGATATTCATGAGGATAAACCGACAAAGAAACTGAACCGTCGAAATGAAAAGTGACAGCTGAAAATCCATCGTCAACACTGAAAAGAGTACAGAACAGAGAAAGTACGTAAGCTATTTAGGAGTTAACTGCACCAACCCAATTAAATTGCTTCCCATAAATTAATACAACAAAACTTCTGTTTAATTGTACGATACAAAAAAACTAAGGCCCAAAGAAAATAGCTGAAGTAACTAAGGTACATATTAACAACATGAAACTCAATATTAGACCCATGAACTACTGTATTTTTTTCCTCTCATTTTTCATGAAACCCAGCGGAAGCTAAAAAACTTTTTTTATAGCAATTTTAATCCAAAGAAAGTCAGCTACACCAAATCTTCACTTTCAGACTCCACTTGATGAACCATTACATTCTTCATATATCATTGCTTGTCATCTACACGTGCAATGAGAGCCATAGGCCCATAGCATCTGCCTTAGTTATGGTATGAGCAGTTTAACTCTACCCATAACCAATCTTCTTTACACTCTATTAGATCTCTTGAATATAGCTTCTGTGGACTCTTTTAATATTTCTTTTTTTACCTTTTTTTTTTTTACCTAAAACACCATGCATCTAAGGTAGCATAGACTCCATCTTGTTTACTCAAAATATAAACAGAAATAAATAAATAAACGCAAAAGAAGGTGGGTGTGGAGTAAAAAAGCCTTCTCCAAATAGAAAACATCCTTAAAACTGCATCCTAACTTGCTCAAGTGCATTATTCTAGTAGTATCGCTAACAAAAAGAAGTCATTGGATTCATTAAAGATTGAGACATTGAATCATATGTCCTGTTCATCATAATTACGCTTCTCTCATAGTTCCTTTAATTCTTGTTTAGTTTGGATTTGTAGCATTAGATCAGACAGTTTGCAACACACTTTCGCACCCCAAACCCTTTATCTGGTAAACAAAGCAAGTATACAATCAAAAATTAACCAGAAAATACATTCTAATTCAACTAGTAACACCAAAAGAAAATCAATAGCGCGTAACCCCAAAGTGACAGACTTTCCAACGAAGAAACTACAAATTGTAGGGTATTAGTCAATCTAGTCCTTACCTTATACTTCAAGGGACTGATCAATGCAGATACAAAATTGAAATCAACAGGATAAAAGATCAGAATATTCAAACACTATAACAATGCAAATGTAACAACAATAATGACACTCTTGACACTAATCAAGATCCATATCGAAACAAATGTGCATAACTGTCAGCCTAAACTAATGACAAAATTTCTGAATATAATGCCAATGAAAGGCTAGCCGTAGTTGGGCCCTTACTTTCCAATGTACTGAAAACATGAAAACTGATCCTCAACAGTGTGTAGTTTCAAATCAGGCTGCTGAGCTAAAATCTGATTAAAATTTCAAAAATAATAATAATAAGTAGGTAATTGGAAAGACAAACTTCAAATGAACAGGCTTTAAAAAAAACATATATATATATATAACATACCTTAGTCATTAATGGCTCGTACACCTCTGTCGGAAGATAAGCCAAGGTTGTACCACTGTCAATTATTGTTCCTCTCCGGTCTCCAGTGTCAAATGCATCTGTGGGAAGATCTAGAACATCACCATGCACCTCAATTGCCTTCATAACAACATTGTAATGCGCCCTAAGATAAGTGATAAAACTATAATTATGACAAAATTCATAAGCAAGACCTAACCTGATTAAGGAAAGGAAAATAAAACCTTGAACAAGTAATATATGCCATTACAATAGCACATGCAGTAATAATAAATGCATTCAAAGACATAACTACTCACTTCCTAAACAAACAGAATAATACTACCAGCCTTGTAGTCTCAATGGTATCTCTCCACCTCTAATAATGGGGAGGTCGGGGATTCAAAACTTGACCTTGATCTAAAACAGTTAGGTTCCGTGGGGTTTGGATTCTACTGTGTGTGGGGGGGGGTGTGGGAGAGAGAGAGAGAGAGTAATAATTACAAATGTGGCAATATTGGGTCAAAATCTGACTTCCAAACTCAATGATCTTTCTAGTCCTAAAAAAAGAGGCAATAACCTCTATAAATATTGCAATCATAAAGAAAACAATCTATTAATTGATATCTTGATATAACTAGATCTAACACTGTATATAAAAAATCATAAAATAAAATTACATACTGATTTGGCACCAACGGAGTTGTATTTAGTTTTGGCTGCACAACTTGTCCAATAGCAAAGATTCCACCACCATTTACGCCATCCAAGCAGTGTGCAAACATTTTTTTCACTTTGCCAGATGCAGCTAGCTGTGAAATCATAGATGAATTTGCTTGCCCAAAACCAAGTATCCCATCAAGTGCTTCAGAAGAAGTACCTAGCTCCCCAGATTGTTTAGCCCCACACCTGTGAGGCAAAAAAACAATAAAATCAGATAAAAAGAAAAACTGGAAAAAAAAAATCATAATTTAGATGCCACAGCAAAAATCTCAAAATTGAAACTTTTAATAAAGCATGTAACACATATCCAGGAATAAACAACACATACATACATACATACGTATAGACATACAGATGTATACATATATGTGTATATATATATATATATATATATATATATATATATATATATATATAT
>JAESVK010000228.1:280174-303623 GCA_017140935.1 Hamamelis virginiana
TATATATATATATATATATATATATATATATATATATATATATATATGAAACAGTATAGTAGTGAAAGATGCAAAGTAAAAATATAATAATGATGATGATGATAAATCAAAAGCAACATATAGATTATCTACCAGACTAACTCATGCTCATCGCTGCTCATCCAATGAAAGGCCTCTTACCTAAATTAGTAAAAGAAGCTACACAAAGCAACATATAGTCTTATTTTGTTTTCTTTAGGCCACGAGTTCCATGATAATTTATGGTTTAGCTTTGCCGCAATGGGTGCATGCCATATATTATTAGGACAACCACAACAATATAATATCTGAAAATAACCACAGGAGAAAGAACACCTATTCCACACTTCTACTTTGAAAGAGAATATAATGGGTCCCATGAAGAAAAAGATTGCATTGAACCCAAATATCAAGGAGGCTACCTATTTTCTTTTCACAACAAAGTTAGTGATCAAGAGTGTAGTCAAATTTGTGTTTTAGTTGGAAAATATGAGATTGTGCTCACTCTAATGCTAACAAATAATGAAACATCCAGTGAAAGACACCATGGAAGTATTTCAAAAGAGGTTCCTCCAGGATAACCTATTGAGAGGTATATCATTTTAGGATTGTTTTGCAAAGTTTTGGTGAGAAATATGACTCTCGTAGTGAAATACCACTTCTTACCCGCCAAATGGGGTCATTATTATCACATGACAACTGTAAGTAGATCCATATGCAAAATAGCAGTTCAAGTATATTTTCATTCCAAAGTAGATGATATGAAGTTAAATGCAATCTGCCAAAAAAAGGTCCATGGAAAAATGGACTAAAAAAGTAGAAAAAGTTAGACATGCATAAAGCCTATTTATGAATGGAAGACAGTATCCAAGACAATGTATGGTTTGTATTAGCCATTGGTTATGACTTATGCCATTTGGCTTGTCAAATACATAGGCACTTAACTCGCTCATTAAAAGCTGTTTTGTGGTTTATTTGATGGGATTCATAAGTACAACGGCTTCAGACAAATGCAGAAATTTCATGACATAAGTCTACTGTGATCGAAAACTTACTCTTCTTTATTTCAGTTGCTCTCATTCCATCATCAATGTCCTTTACCATGTTGTCAAAACTACACGATACTCCTGTTTCTAAAACCCACCATATAGTCTCAATTTGAACCTTATCATATCCTTTCAACACATGCGTACATGCATGCAACGACACACACACACAAAACATCCCACATAGTCTCTCTATTTGACCCTATCATATAATTTATAAACATACTCTACTTGATATTTTGACCCCAGCATACGATTGATAAGCCAAAATCAATACCAGGCTATTCCATGCATCCACATTACAGATGCATGCACACCTGTTATTATGCATGATAAGAACAGCAACTCACCCAAAGATTACACTACCATTCATTGTTGCAGTTTGAAAGTTTCCAGACACTCTATCAAATTGTACAAAATCTTTCACAAAGTATCCAGCGGTTGAGCTACCATCTCCATAAACAACATTATATTGGCAGAGCAAATCAGGCTTGCAACCAGGAAGTAGGCCATCGTATGTGCTAGTGCAAAAATCTTGATCACAAGTAACCAAGGATCCTGTCGAGGAGCCCTTTGGGTCGTATAGTGTGAGTTCTATCTGTCATGGAATAATCATGGTGACAAAAAATTTCTCAAAGAAATGGTCAAAATAATTCGGGAAACATGAAAGCAATCAGAATTAAGCACTTTGAGATTACAGAATGTAAAAGCTACAAAGCTAATCCAACATCAAATAGATTGAGATTGAGATGTGAAGTAGAAGCATACACCAAGATCACTTTTCACGGGACACTTGCTGCAGCCGGCACAATTCACCCAGAGAATGTCACTTCCCGTGTCCACTTGCACATAATAGTTCTTAGAAGGACTCCCAATCCCAATTTTAGCAAAGTATAGCCTAAATCAATCAACCATATCAACACCACCAAAAATACAAAATATAAATAATTAACTTTAATTTGTTTTCATTTATATTATAATAATAATAGAACGGAAATATCTGTTTGATTGACAAGAAAATTATAGGAAAAGTAAATAAACTCGAACTTAGATTCTAGATTTTTCACTAAATTTTGAGCCCAGTACGATTATTTAGCTAAAAAAAGACCCAAAGAAACATATTGACTAAAAAAAAATTTGTTACATTTGTCCCCCCAACCAAACAAAGAGTTAAGGAAAGAATTGAAAAGAGCCATATATATACATAAATATTCTGTGTAGCATTTCGTACAAATCTTATATAAAAATACAAAATTAAATTCTATTTGAAAATAATCACACCAAAAATAATAATAATGATAATAATTCTAGAGAGAGAGGGAGACATATAATTATGTATGCATACAGACATTGATATTCAAATTCCAAACAAAATTGAACTAAAATAGTGGAGGAAAAACAAAAAAAACAAAAACAAAAAAGCAAGGCTATTGGATCTATACAACCAAGTACAAATTACATCATAAGAAATTATACCCAATTTTAACAGAACCATTAAAAAAGAAATCACCCTCCAAGAGACGAATTCTATTTGATGGTAATCACACAAAAACCAACAATTTTAGAGAGAGAAAGATTTATATAATTATACACACACACATATATATAGAGAGAGAGAGAGATGGGAATTGAGTTATGAAACTGACCCAGTTTCAGAAGGATGGCCATTGCCACCTAAAGGCAGACGAATGGAGGAGAGAAGTCTACCGTGACGGCGGTGATCATGGGCCTTGAATGCACTCAACGACCGTTCACGACCCGCGAATTTATGCTGCACCTTAAACACCGTGTTAGCTGAAACAATCGAATCTGATAAACCCAATACCAGTAACGCCACCGCCGCTGCCGTCACCAACCTCACGAGATCCATCTTCAGCTTTATCAAATCAAAAATTCTTGAAAAGGGTATCAAAGAATGTGAGTACGGTGTCGTTTCTAAGCTAAATCAGAGGTCAAGGCTGTGAAGAAAGTCGTCGGTGGGGGTGGTGAAGGAAAGAGAAGGAAGCAAAGGGGGTCATTAGGAAGGAGCGAGAAATTGGAGATGGAACAGCGACAGACGGCATTTCCGCTTTTTCAACGGCAGACGAATGCACGCATATATAGTTGTTTATTCATATATGGATTTATGGAATATGGATATTTGTAAATAAAATTGATGCATAAAAACGAAAGTCTGTTTTCTTTCCTTTTCTCTCTCTTCTTTGTCGTTTCTTTTCGTTTTTTCTTCTGTTTTTCTCTCTCTCTAGGAGTCTTGCCTGTCTTACTACTCTTTCCCTCTCTCTCTACAAGTCATCTCAGGTCCTTTGCTTCCTGCGCGTCTTCCTCTCTCTTACCTTCGTCACGTTTCTTTCTCCACATCCCTTTCTCTCTCATAGATGACTTCTAAAGGCACCAAGTTTTTTCCCTCTTACTCATTCTGTCCCCTCAAGGAGTTTAGATTTGATGCTGGTAGCCATGGGATAGTCCATACGTGTGTAAGAAAAAAAAATTTAATAGTTCACATAAGAAATGTCTAAATCTGGTGTATTTTGTACTATCTGTCAGATTTATGAGTCTTTTTTATATGAACCATTAGATTCCCTTTCTTAAACACATATCGGCCATCCAACGGTGTCGATCGCCTATCAGATAAACTGCAAATCCAAACTCCTCATAAAAGACTTCTCAATGCATAAGTTTGATTAATATTCAGATGAGCAGTATAATGAAAATAATTTTAAGGTAAGTTTAAAATAGGTTTTATTAAATGAAATATTTTTATTAATTAAAAATATGGCATTATGGATCGAATGATTATATGATTAAGTTTGATTAAATGCGTGTTAGACACGGTTTAGGATATACATCAATTTAAAATACACATTATTTTCAACATTTTTTTAAATAGATATACACTATATTTAAGCTACGTACATATTAACTTAGGCACCGTTTGGATTTGGTTTTTTATAAGTACTTATTTGCTTTTTTAAAAATTTGCAATATATAATTCCTTAAAAAAATTTTAAAAAAGCAAATAAGTACTTGTAAAAAACAAATCCAAACGATGCCTTAGGGAATTTATATATTAACTTTTGGCATTTTTTAAAATCTAGGATGGACATTAATTTACTATACCCAATTTCATTCTCTGATAATTTTTGAAATATAAAGGACATATGTTAAAAGCAAACCTTAATACACAAATCTTTAATTAGCATATGTTTTATATATGAACTTTACTTTTTAACTGACAGTTTGGATCTGGTGTGTGAGGCGCACGTGTGCATAGCGCATCACAGCCGCCTGTATCTAATTTTTTTAAAAAAATTAGAAAAGACTAATGACCTTCTTGTGAATAATTTTATTTTCTATTTTTGAATTTTTTAAAAAAAAAATTATTTTCAAAATTGCCAAATATGGCCAAAGGATTTGAAATTTTTAACTTCTTAATGACACTAAAGTTAAAAGTAATAGCTTCTCTATCTAGAGGTCAAAAAAGGGAAAAAAAATTCCTTCCAATCCTATGTTAGCCCTTTTCACTTCTCCCTTTGCTGCCCATCCATGTCATCATCAAAAGGGAGAACCACCTTGAGATGGATCCATATTTAATTTTGTCTGCTAAAAGGTTGTTTGGTTTATCTTTTGAACCATTGTAGATTCTTTAATTATAATGTTTGGAAACAAATATAGTTAATCTCATTGAATTAAACTATCTTATAGTTAATCTCATTGAATTAAACTAACTTATAGAACACTATAAATGTGTATTAATTGGGACTGACATGATGGGAGGTCTTAATGCTTAATAACTTTTTTTTTTCTTTTTCTTTCCCAAGGGCCAACCGATCGTAGCGATCCTACTTTGATGAGATTATAGTAATTATTAGGGCTGCAAATGAATCAAGTCATTCGTGAGCTACTAGCAGACATGTTCGATAAAAACTCTCGTTTGGATTTGTTCATTTAATAAATAAGTCAAACTCAAGTACACCTAAGCTCGGCTCGTTTGTGTTTGTAAACAAGTTCGTTAGTAGGCTCGTGGACAAGCTTATGAATAACCTTGTATTTATACTCGTAAAAAAATATATATTATCATTTAGGCTTAAATAAGTTCAATAAATACATAACTTTTTTTTGGGTGGGGGCTTTAATTTTTTATTTCCAATATAAACCAAGTATATAGAGGTCATTTTTTTAGCTTTCCTACATTAATTTTTAATTTTCCCTTATTGTAATTTAGGGTTGCAAATAAATCAAGTCATTCACGAACAAACGAGTCAAGCTCAAACATACCAAAGCCCGATTCGATTAACTTAAGCTTGAGTTTGGCTCGAATTAAATAATCAAATTTTTGAGCAACCCAAAGCTCGACTTGGCTCAGCTCATTTGCACAAGCCTTAGCCCTAGCCCCAACCCATTTAAGAATAAATGATAGGATGTGTCTGAACAAGCTTACTAAAATGAGAAAAACCACACACGAGCTCCTTCAACCCTACTGAGAATTAGTGGTCCCAGTATATACATAAGTAGGACACGCCAACACTCGTGAAATTACTCGAGTTGTTACATCACGCGAACTTGGTGACATCATAATGTCAATTAGAGGAAGCTAGCTTGAAGATTACTTAGACTTGGGTAGCCATATAATTATGTAAGTACCAATGACTTTCACATTGTATGGAATTGCACAATTAGTGGTATTTTTTTTCTTCGGACCAGCTTAAGCGCACCTCGACTAATTTTCCGGGTGACCGCAATATCCTACTAACCACTGACACCGGATAAGACACAAGGCAAATACCTTGAATAGGTGGTCCAGAAGACTCAAAACGGAAACCTCGGACTTGGTTCGAACGTTATGAGAATCTCTATCTGCATTTTTCTAGAACACACGTCTATTCGCATAAATTTTCAATACATGCTCGAGTCCAAATCTACTTATAAATATCTCTCGAAATATTTTAGGGCACACGTTACGGGAATCCATAAATGGGGTTAGTTCTATTTTTGGGACACAGTTAAAAGAGAACTTTTAAATTGGACCAGTTTGTGGCATAGGTCTGTACTTGAAAACGGTTTTGTCTTTCTTTCAGGTTTCTCCCTCTTTAATAGATTCCCCTGTTATTTCTGTCGTATTGCTTCCTCTGGTATATTTCTTACATTCCAATCAACCTAGGAACTTCTTGCACGTATTCATGTATTCTCATTTATGGATAGCGACATGTATTCTCATTTTTAGATAAAAAATTACGGATTCGAACATATGAAAATGCATCGATACCAAAAATTTTTTTTTTTTTCTTTTTTAGTATTCTTGTTACGTTTCATTTTAATTTTCAACATTCTATATTAATCATATATCTAATTTTAAGATAACAAATTGTCCTTATTATTAATTTTTGTCGATGAGGTATTCAAATTTCCGAACTAATCCTAGTTCTAAATTACTTTGAATTGCATCTTTTTAATAATATTTTTACTTTACCAAAAATAAAATAATCTCTTATTTAAAATTATTTTGAGAAAGGCCTTTTCATATTCTAAACAAATGGATCAAAATTTCCAAATTTGAAATCCCTTATTCACAATAACATATATATCTCTTAATCACCTTTAATCTCTTTGATTAGATTGAAAATTTTCATGTACAGGACATCGTTAGATAATTTTCATCTGTGACGGAAATTGAAGTCGTTGGTCATTTGAATGTAATCTGACGTAATAATCACATACCCATGATCAATCACTACTATTTGTAACTACTATTTGTATCGCGTACGAAAATCATTCATGATATATCCCACACATGAACATCAATGTTGATTCGAAAATATCATTTTGTATCCCATTGATCTTAGTTTGTCAAAATGTCCCAAACAGGTCTTAATCAAGATGAATTTTGTACAATCAAACAAGTAGCCATGAGGGATGTTTTGGTGGACCCAAAATAATAGCCCAACATCCCACCAACCCTATTAATCATGTCCAAATTGTCCAAAACAGCACAATAGAGGTTTTATAATTATTCATGGGCCTTCAATTAATGGGCCATACATGGTCTAATCAAATGACCCAAACCAACATGGATGGACCCATAAGACCCAGAATATGGTTGAGGTTGGTGTTTTCTTAAAGGAATAAGAGATATATCATATATGAACTCCTCTTCGTATACCATAACTTTGAAGTACATAAGAGAAGGCTTCCGGCCTACCAGGAGGGTAGCTCAAACGGTTGGGCTTCGGCATACTAAGTACGAGGTTCCTGTTTTGAGTCTCCCGGCCCACCCATCTATGGTATTTGCCTTGCGGCTTACCTGGTATTCTTAGTTAGTAGGGTATTGTGGTCACCCGATGAAATAGTTGAGGTGCGCGTGAGCTGGCCCGGACACCCTCATCGTCAAAAAAAAAGAAAAAAAAGAGAGGGCTTTGAGCAAGGAAAATGATATTCTTTTCAACCTTTTTTACATATTTTATAAGGCAAATGATGTCGCGATGATATTTTAACTTATTACTATTAAAATACATACATTTAATTGTACATTTTAACTTATAACTCATGAGACAACTCCATATCAACTGACATATCAAGTAACTTACTAATATGGTATGTTAGGTTAGAGCAACTCCAATGGTTGGTTCAAAAGTAGATTTAGATTCAATTTTTCAACCCATAAGCAAAAATTGTTACTCCAATGGTAGGTTCAAAAGTTTATTCAAATCTAATCAAAGTTTAGCTGAATTCATTTTTCTCCAAGATATATAAAAGTGCGTGGAAACTCATGCTTAGTTTGGGTGAAGAGAGAGAGAGAGAGAGGAGCAAAAAAAAAATAAAAAAGGATTCACCACCATTGGAATACTTAGATCCAAATGGCTATGCATTTCACTATAGCATATTCAAAAAATGGATTTGAATAAAAAAAAATGGATCTTAACCATTGGAGTTGCTCTTAAAGGTAGTGCAGGGCCCCCTTAAATGTGGGTTCCAATTCCTTAATTTATTTTATTATATATCTAAACGGTTTAATCTCTATAGAATTGAAATAATATGAATATATTAGGAAATAAATTTTTTATTTTCTAAAATTAATGATTTTCACTTACATATTGGAAAAATCTCTAAAATTTTAAAATCATTAAAGATATTGCTTAAATTTTAATGAATTTCAAAAATTAGGATCGTATAGTCAAATTTTAGTTCAGATAACGTTCCGAAAGAGGTGAGTACCAAAAAAAAAAAATCATAAAATTGAAAATTTATCCCTATATATACAAAAAGGATAATCAATTATTACATTTTTATTACAAAAATGCTATTCAACTTTTCATTCTACTCACGTAGCCTCCATTTTTCTACTATTATGCGTTCGCACATAATTTAAGTTGGGCTCCAATTACGAGCACAGGTGCTATATCAATCATATATAAGATACTAAGGCACCGTTTGGATTTGTTTTTTATAAGTACTTATTTGCTTTTTAAAAATTTTTCTAAGAAAATTTATGTGCAAATTTTAAAAAAAACAAATAAGTACTTATCAAAAACAAATCCAAATGGTGCCTAATCTAATGACTTGAATTATAGGAATACAGTAAGAATAGAAATTAAAAATTGATTAAAATGAGTGATTGAATAGCATTTTTATTTAAGCTATTTTTTTTTAACCAAAAAATAATTGCATATATTGAGCAATTCAAACAAAAATACAGCTAGGTACCACTTGATAATATTTTGTCACATCAGCATATTCTGATCTAGCTAATAACGATTCCCAATTGACGTGGCAAGATGTGAATGGAAATTGGCCTTATCATTGACTTTGTGACTTGTGCTTGATTTTAATGGTGGCTAAAATTTCTAAAAATTTAAAATAATCTCCTCCCATTTTTGTGTGGACGGTGTCGTTCTGACCATACAAAATGCAAAACTGAAAAGACGAAAACAACCCAAGAGTTTTCAATTCATGACCAGTACTGTAAGGGTAAATTTGTGCTTTCATATCCCAAATCAAATATCCCGTTTTATCCGTCACTTTCCATTGCCCCTTCCTCAGATTGGCTAAAAAACATTCATCTCTCTGTGCGGTTCAAGGATAAAATCGTCTTTTCACATTTCCAATATATAGTTTCCCCCCTACTTTTTTCTCCGCCATCACATCGTCGCTCTCCCTAAATCTATCAAAATTACAAAAACAACCCAAAACTTTTATGCCTTCATCGTAAAATTCCCAATCAAATGATCCCATTTTTTCTCAAGTCACTTTCACTGTATCGGTTCTTTTAAAGTGACGAAAACAACCTAGGATATTCCATAACTACACCAATATTAGAAGGGCATTTTTGTCTTTTCATAATCCAAGCACAATGATCCATTTTCCTTCCATTACTCTCACTATTCTCAAATTTACCACCCTGCAAATGAGCCTTGACGAAACAAATTTTAAGCTAATCTTGCTCGATTCAGTCAAAAAGTTAATCATTTAAGCTCGAGTAGAGTTTGATACAAGTCAAACTAAGTTGAGTTTTAATTTATTTACAATAGACTCTTTTGTTATCAAGTTTGTTTGTAAAGTATTCACGATCTATTTATCGAACACGGAACCTAATCCCATAAAGAGAGAAATATGAATCACTTAGTCAAAATTCATATTTTTATTCAGTTCATATTTCTATTCAGATTTTAATCGGGAGTCTATTTGTGAGATTGAATACGAGGCAATTCACAAGTTATTAACAAATTTGCTTACGAGTTGAATTGTGTTGAATTTTTTATTATTTTTTTGATAAAATCGAGTTGAATTTTAGTTTAGTTGAAATTGACTCGTTTATTAAATTAATATTTTTTTATTATTCCAATGGACAGAAATTAAACCAATATCTTATTTGGTCTAAATCAATCCTATTTTCCTCACCAATATCTTAATTTTTAGATATTTTATTTTTAAAATGTTCACGAACAGAATAATTTATTTCCAGTCCGGGTCACAATACGTCCTCTCCAGTCAAATGATAAAAAGAAAAACATCACATGGGTAATCTTGTCTTTTCATCAAATCAATTGATTTTATCCCATTTTCCTCCCTCACTCTTGCCTGCTCTTCCACAAATTGCCCATTGCTCTCTGTCTCCTCTCTCTCTCTCTCTGTCTCTCTCTCTCTCTCTGAATCTCAGTATGGCTCTGCAACTCTCCCTCTCATCTCCTTCCATTCGCTCTCCACCTTCTCCTTCCAGCTCAGCTAGGACTGCCGGCCAGCCGTTCATATTCTCCGCCGACCACTTCCGCTGTGTCACCGGCGATCGTTCATCGAAGGTTTCTCTAGGTAGTAATAAGAGGATCAAATCGAAGAAGACTAGCCTTATTGTGAGATCGAGCTTGGACATGGCCGGTCCGGTAGTCGGTCAGGTGACGGAGGTCTGCAAAGATACTTTCTGGCCTCTTGTTAATGCCGCCGGCGATAAGACCGTCGTTCTCGATATGTACACTCAATGGTAATAATATCGTTACAGAGTATCTTTTATGTTATGTAAGTGTTACTACCAGAGCTATTTGTTGCTTTCACGGCTGTTTAAAGCTTTTCATTGGGCATTCACGGGAAGAAACACTGTGGAAGCAACGGAAGTAGCTTTGGAAATAACAGTTTTTTGAAAAGTTTAATTTAGTTTTTTAGTTTCAAGTTCTGTTTTTGGTTAGCATTTTTTAAGTATTTTTCTAGCTTTTGAAAGCAAAAAATTACTTTTCACTTTTGCTTTTTGAATGTTATAAAAGGGGAAATGCTTCCAAAATGCTGATCCCTTAGTTTCTAGTGCAAATTGGTTTACAGTTATAGCATAAATTCAGAAATTCGAATGATATTTGATGAAAAATTCGGAAATTTGAATAAAATTTACTGAAGAAAATTTGGAAAATTGGCCTTTTTTATTTTTAATTAATTTGGTCTAAATTTGGATGACTGGATTCCTAGTTTATCAGAAACTATAAATCAAAAACGGAAAATTTAAAGAAGAAAATTCCAGTGACATTGAAAATTCGGTGTAAAATTTGGAAATTCGACTGAAATTTAAGTGAACATATAGATATTTTACATCCTGTGGTATGTATCACCACATGTGGTATGTATCACCACATTTAGAGATGAAATTTTGGATATGAAAATTTTTCAGGAAGTCGGCCATTTTAATTGTTATAACTAATTTGGTGTAGATTTGGACTGTTGGACTGATGACGCAGAACATTTGGCGACATTATGGATCATTATTATTAGTATTATTTTGTTTCTATAAGTATGAGTTTTATAAATGCAGATCAGAAGTTAAAAATTTAAGCCAAAATTCATAAAAAGTTCTAGAATTTGTTTTTGAAAAGCTTGTCTTTTTTTAATTCTTTTTTCTTTACTGTTAATTTCTCAATGTTCTGGGTTTCTTTACCAGTTGCAGATAGATGTTAGATTTCAGTTTCAATTTATAGTGTGTTTGATAGAATTTGTTCGTAGTTATATTGAATGCTAATTTTCCATCTCAATATTATTGCATGAATATATGTATATCAGTATATGATTGCAAAATACATTTGATTTTAAGTCAATTTGCGCAAGTTTATAGGAGACAAAAGAAGAAAGAAAAATCCAACTTGGTTTAGTTTACTTATATTTTTTATTTTCTGTTCTATCTCTTGTTTTGTCTAATTCTAAGGAATGGGCACTGTTTCAGTTATGTGCTCATCTTTTTTCATATTGGGATATTTAAACTTTATTAGTTACTTTCAGTTGCTTTGTGCACTGGCCCTCTTGTTGGTCTAATAACAACGAATAGGGACCATGTTAGTTCCTTTGGGCCTGTTTAAGAAGCTACAAAACTGATCAACCATGGATTGTTTATCTGGGTTTGAGTTTTTAAGTTTGGTAAACAATCATGCATAATAAACCTGAACAACATTTCAGCTTCCTGCTAAAACTCAGTCATCTTTGGCTTGATTTTGAAACCAACATGCCATTGGTTTTCTCTTGATCAAGATAGGAGAACGTGTTTGTACCAAAAAAATGAACAAAGAAAGAGAGAGAGCGGGATGTGTTTAGATACAGCCAAAATCACTTTATGAATTTCATAAACATACCCTTTAATTTGTTTCTCTCACATTCAAAAATATTTGGATATGCTATGTGCTTCTTTCTGGAATGATCACTCTTAGCTGTTTCAAGGAATGATCAAATATATTCTCTTTAAGCCCATTTTTTAATTTTTCATTTATATTTGTTTCATTTATTGTGTTTTTAGAATGGACCTAATAACTAGTTGTTCCAATTACTTGTGTTTTTCTGCTGTCACATTCAAATTTAAGATGTGTTTTTGCTCGTTTCCCATTCTTTCTAGGTCTGTCAATTTTTGTTTTCCACGTTTTTCCTTGAGCCATTTATACAATAAACTTAACTTTAGCTATTAAGATCAATTAATTCTACTTCTACCTAGGACCCAAATTTGTGACAGTGGTAGCAAGGGTAACAAACCCAATTAAATTATTAAACTCTGGGGAAAAGTGTAGGAACTTTTACTATTCCTTTAAAAGATTGTTAACCTCCAATTTTCAATAGACTTTTTTTTTTTTTTTTTTTTTTTTTTTCAAAAGAAGCAAAAAACAGCACGTCGATTTGATCCAAAGTTCTTGGGGATTATTCTTGGAAGTTAATATTATTTGTATACATGAAGCTGGTAAATGTTAACCTTTTTTTATTTTTGGTGTGTAGAAAAATAGGAACTTGTGTAATTTCTTTTCCCTTAGACTCTTAAATTTGTAATTTGATAGTGTTATGAAGCGGAGTTGCTAGCTTTTGTGACAGTTACCTTATGACTGCAAAATCGAGTTTGGCTGTTGGTCTTGGAACAGTGACTACAAGCATGTTATATTATATGCCATTGCACCAGTGGTCTTTCCATTTTTTTATTTTCTTAAAATAAAAAAAAAATAAAAAAAAATTCGTTCTTTATAATATGTTTGTCATTCACTGTGCTAACAGTCAATACTTGTCGTTTCATTCTCTTAAAAGTTAGGTATCTTGGATAACTTATCAATTATGATTTATGTGGCACTTGGGTGTGCCCGATGTCCATTGTATAACTTCATGCACTCTAGGTGTCAGTTGTTATGCTCAATCTAATTGAAACCAATCCAACTAAGACTTATTGTCGCTATTGGTGTTTCAAAAGAATGATTCAGAGTTCCTGCAAAGCAGAGTGATACAGTGCCAGACACTTGACAAATCTTCCAAATAAACAATACATTTTCAAGGGCCCCTGGTCCCTGCTGATGCACCCTTTTTTCCTATTGGAAGATAAGCATGAGCCATTTGAATCCTATTATCTTCTGCTAAATTTGAAGTCAATTAGGACTTCTGCACTACCTTGTTTGGTGTACTTTTCGCCTCTTCTCCCTCTTTTTTTAGAGTCTTCTAAACTACTCGCCCTTCCTGTTGCATGCAGTGGTTTTTGCTCCACCAAACTTAACCATCCTAGTATCTTAGTCAATCAGTTCAGTTGTAGTTTAAATTTTAAAATATTAATTCCACAAAACTTAACCAAACTTAATAATACAAGCCCTACCCAGTGCCGTTATAAGTGAATGGATTACAGAGTGATTAACATGAACCATAGCAGGAGTTGTCCCCTCAGCTAGGAAGTCAAGTAAATTGACCCAATTTAGTCTACATGTATTCTAGCTTATTGAAATGGACATTTTCATCTTGTACTTCCATGTTGTTCCTAAACTTTTGTTCCTTCCCATAAACTCATGAGTCATGAGTGACAATTTGAAAATTCTTACATGAAAAATCCAAGTGAGATGGCCTTGATAGGAAATAAACTTGCAGTGTACTACTCCTTAAATTTCAAATTTCCATTGGTGGAAGCTTACATGCCGGTTCATTAACAGGCTCTGTAGTTGTGAAAGCTTTTGCGATGCTCCCCTTGTCCATCTATTGAGAAGAAATCATATCTACTTGCTGTTCTCTCATTATTTTTGGACTTGTAAATTGTAATGCATATAATCTAAATCTTAATTTGATCAATAATTTAACCATTCTGATGGTCTATATGGATGTGGTTGGGAGTTGAATTATATATGGTATACATGACTGACATGAGTGAATAATGGTGAATGGTGCTTATTTGCTGTTTCCCTAGTAACTAAGGAATATAGGGGGCACTCACCCAAAAAGTGGGGAAGAAAAAAGATAAAAGAGATGATGGGAAGGCCACAATGGTTTACTAGTTACATGAAAGGTTGAGAGATGGGAGTGATGAAACTAACCCAGTAAATGGGTCAGATTTTGGATTGGATTGACAGGAAACCCAGCCCTATATACAAGGGCACAATGTGTATCTAAAGATGATCCAAGGTTCATCTGGTTTCAATAAATACAGTCTGAATTTAAACTGGGTTACTAATGGATATTTGATCCAATAGTCCGTAATGCCAAAAGAAAGGGGAGAGACAGGTCCTCTCAGACCAATTTTTAATGACAATAATAGTTATAAAATAATGTTATATAGTATTGTATGTCTTTGACTAATGTATGTATATTTATTTGGTTGGTATGATTTAAGCAAGTATTATAAGATTACTTAGATGAATAAAATTGTGTCAAGTTGAATATTTTTTTTGATCAGATCATGACATGACTGAATTCCATATGAATGCTTTTGAATCTGTTGGTTTTGGATCATACTCAGATTATCGTATATTAATTGTCATTGGATTTGGACAAATGGATGATGGATTTTATTTGGGATCACAATCTGATCCATCGACAGGCATATGTGAAACAAACTTGACTGTTTTTCCTATATTTATACTAGTGGATTTGAGTTGGGATATGTATTCAGGCAGTGCAAATGCTATCTGTCTTGCACCTGATACAACATGGAGAGTAACATTCAATAATCTGTTGGATTTCTTCGATGATTTCTAATGCTCTCTCTCTCTCTCTCTCTCTCTCTCTCTCTCATTGAAAATCAACTTCAATAGATTTCTGATCGTTTCTTAAAATTTGCAGGTGTGGTCCATGCAAGGTGATAGCTCCAAAATATCAAGAATTGTCTCAGAAGTATGTTGATGTTGTCTTTCTAAAGCTCGATTGCAACCAAGATAACAAGGTCTGAAATTGCTATCTGTTTCTTTTTGTTTGACATAATCTCTCTCTCTCTCTCTCTCTCTCTGTCTCTCTAATGGTGGATATGATGATTGTTGGCAGTCATTGGCAAAGGAGCTAGGGATAAAGGTAGTTCCAACTTTCAAGATACTGAAAAACAACAAGGTTGTAAAAGAAGTTAAAGGGGCCAAATTTGATGATTTAGTTCTTGCCATTGACACTGTTAGATCCAGTTGAAACTCTTTCCCCTTTATTTCCCTGTAAAATATATTCATAATATAACAATCATTGTCCTTTTGAAAAATAATTATTTTGTACTTAAAAATGTATCCTTTTGGATGTTCTCTGGGCAATTAGAATTGAAAGAAGAGTTAGTAGAAAATGTAATCATATTATGCTTCAACGAAGGAGAATGGGCTATACTATTTTCCTGTTTTTTTTTCTTCCCCCCCAAACACCCCTCCCCCACAAAAACAAAACAAAAAAATAAAGAAAGTGAAGTAAATGAATTAAGCCTGCAATGCAATTAACCAGTTACAATTTTTAAGAAGTTTTAGTAGATTTTAGGATTTACTATTTTCAAATACATTTTTTATTACAATTTTTACTGCATTAAATAGAAATAATAAATGTAGGCCAATTCAAGCTTGTCAGCGTGTGTGCATTGTGTTAATCACAGTTGTTCGTGATTGACACGTACTAAAGCCTGCATATAGACGGGTGTAATCGACACCACACACGCATGTTTGCATAGGGGCGGAGCCAAGGTGCGGGCAGTGGGGGCAAGTGCCCCCACACAACTTTTGCAAAAAAAATGAATTTTTATATATATTTAGTACATATTTGGTAGAAAATATAAGAGTGCCCCCCTTTTCAAATTTTATTTTTATCCCTCTAAGCTCTTATTTTATAAATTTTAGCCACAAATTTATAATTGTACTACTTCAAATAGTCATTAAATCATTGGTCATTCTATTTGAGGTATGAACTTAAGATTTGGCCTTAATTAATGGTTTTAGAAAAGTATTTATCACTCTATCGGTCTCTAACTTAATATCCAATTTGTAGAAAGTGTAATCAATTTATTTTAAATTATGTAATTAAAATTGGAGTTTAAGTACCTACAAGGCTGCAATAAAACTAAATTTACAAAATTTAAGAAGTTGGCTATATTCAAAAAGGAGAATAATATATAATGTCAAATCTAGAACGCGTATCAATTCAAAATTCATATAAAAGTGTATGTGTGTATATATATATATATATAGGGACAGGTTCCCTTGACATATATTTTTACTCCTAATTTAACACGCGGTTTGCAAAACCCAACGCAGGATGAGTATTTTGAGAAACTGACTGTTAGATTAAATATTCTGCTCATATACATTACGTATGCCAAAAATCACATTGATGAGACGGTTGGTTTTTCAAAAAACTAAACGTGACAGTTTCATATAGTTTTTTACAGTTTATTTTAAAACTGAGATATTTTTTAAAAAATAGCCGTTATCAATGTGATTTTTTTGTATATATGATGTATATAAGTAGAATATTTAATCCAACGATCAGTTTCTTAAAATATTCATCACATGCTGGGTTTTTTCAAACAACATGTTAAATTATGAGTAAAAATATGTGTTAAGAGAACCTGTCCCATTTATATATATATATATATACCTCTGGGAGCACTGCCCCCGAACCGCCACACATTTATTAATTAATCAAAATAGTGCCCCCTCTGAAGCAAATTCCTGACTCCGCCCCTGCACACGCATGATTGTAACAACCCTCTATCCATAATACAAAATGGTGTATATAACACCACCACTTTCCTATACTATCATGCACTTGTCAAAGTGACATGCATTGATGTGGAACTTTATATAAGTGACAAGTTATCAATTTTTAAGAAGTTCCGGTAAACTTTACGATTTTACTATTTTCAAATTCATTTTTTATTACAATTTTTTGTTGTATTAAATGAAAATAATAAAAGTAAGCTAATTCATGGTCATTAATGTGTGTGCAGTGTGTCAATAACGATTGTTTGTGATTGAAACATACTGGCACATACATATAGACGGGTGTAATTGACACCACACGCGTGACTATAACAACCCTTAATCCATGACACAAAATGGTATATATAACAACACCACTCTCCTATACTATTACGTACTTGTCAAACCGACACACATCGATATGAGACTTTATACAAGTGACAAGTTATAATTTTTGCTGCATTAAATAGAAATAATAAATGTAGGCCAGCTTAGGCTTGTCTTGGTGTCAATCATAACGGTCCTTGCTTGATGCGTGCTAATACATGCATAATTTAAACGGCAATAATCAATGCCACACATGCACGATTATACCCACCCTCTATTCATAATACAAATTGGTGTAGTATATGACATCACTACTCTCCCATACTATCCCACATTTGTCAAATTAACGCACGTCGTAATACAAGTGACAAATTACAATTTTTATTGCATTAAATAGAAATAATAAATGTAGGCCGGTTCAGGCTCGTCGACGAGTGTGCGCAGTGTCGATCATGATCGTCCATGATTGATACATGTTGACGCATGCATATTTTAAACGACAATAATCAATGTCACACACACGCTACTATAACCATCCTTTATTCATAATACAAAATTGTGTACTATATAACAATACTACTCTCCCATCCTATATTACAATTGTCAAATTGACAAGCGTCGATGTGAAACTTTATACAAGTGACACGTTACAATTTTTATTGCATTAAATAAAAATCATAAATGTATGTCAGTTTAGACTCACCGACTAGCGTGTACGATGTCGATCATAACCTTCCAAGATTGACATGTGCTAATGCATGTAAATTTTAAACGACAGTAATCAACGTCATAGATACACGATTATAACCACTCTCTATTCATAACACAAAATGATGTACTATATAACAACACTACTCTCCCATCCTATCCTACACTTATCAAATTGACACGCACCGATGTGAAACTTTATACAAGTGACAAGTTATAACTTTTACTGCATTGAATAGAAATAATAAAGGTAGGCTGGTTTACGCTAATCAACGTCTATGATTATAAAGATATGTGTGCACCTTGTCGATCATGACCGTTTATGATTGATACGTGCTAACACATACATATTTCATATCAAAGTAATCAACGCCACACACATGCGACTATAATCACCATCTATCATAATGACACGTGCTAACATATGCATATTTGAGACTACAGTAATCAACGCAATACACATACGACTATAATTACTCTTTATTAATTCATAATACAAAATCGTGTATAATATACCAACACTATTTTCCCAAACTATACTACGCTTGTCAAATTATAGTCTGAATCCTCTATTTGGGATTGGATATGTTTAGGTGATGTGTCATGATCTGGATCATTTATTTTTCATTTGGATGATATGCAAATGATCCAGATCATGACGCACCATCCAAATTGAGAGTTTATACAACAATATTGGATAAGTGTGCACACATGCCAAATTAGTAAAACCTTTCCTGACAGGTGCCAGCTAGACAAAGCGAGTACACCACTTTTATCTAAATTCTCTCTCTCCTCTCTCTCTGTTTCTTCGATTTCATCGACCAGAAGGGCGTTTTCTGTGTCTTCTCCCACCTCCACCTCTCTCCCCAGACGGACTCCCCAAAAGGCCAAAACTCTCTTCCTCTCTACATTCTCTCTCTAAATCTCTTATATAAATATATATACAAACTGTTTCTCTTTCTCTCTCTCTAGAACATTTTCTCTGCTGCTGCTGCTGCTCTCTTTTTCTCTCAAAAACGCAATGGCTGCTTCTCTCTCAACACCAGCCTCAGCCTCAGCCTCAGCTGTTGCCAAAACCACCTCTTTACCTCTTCACCATCCTTCTCGTTTTCACTCTCTCTCTAAGGTCTCATTCCGTCTCTCTCCCCAGCCAAAGCTCCGATTTCTTGCCACGGTAAAGTAATTCATTTCTCTTTCTTTTACTCAATTTCCATAGTTTTTTTCTCGTACTTATGATATGCCATCGTTTGGTTGCTGAGAAAATGTAGGAAAAATGAAAAATAAAGTTTATGTTTTTCTATTCTATGCTCAATTGGAACCTGATTGACTATTTGGTTTAGTTTAGGTGAGCTTTTTAATGTATTGGAAATCGAAGTGACGTAAAACATGATATTCAAAAAGATTTTTACTTTCTTTCTTTTTCCTCTGTTTTCTTAGCAATCAAACAGTGGGTTAATTTCGGTTTAGATTTGTTAGATCTATCTGTCTGTCTCTTCAGTTTCTCATGCAAGATCGGTTTTTTATGTGTTTGATTATTGAGAAATTGTAGGAAAAGAAGGGATTATTAAATTGAATAGTTTCTATTGTTTGGGAGCTGACCCAATTGGGGCTAATACAACTATTAGGCTTATTAGAGCTGATATTTTTCATTTTTTTTCTCGAAATTAATACAAATTGAGACATGATATTCAAATTTTTTTAATTTTCTGTTACTACATTTTCTATGCAACCCAACGGAGGGTTATTTGAGTTTCTTACCTTTTTTTTCTTTTTCTTTTTTTTTTTTACGTGTACTTGCGGTTTGATTTATTTCGATGTGTTTGCATGCAACGGCTTCAATTATAAATTTGTGGGGAAGTTAAGATATTTGTTATTGCTTTGTTTTTTCTCCTCTTTTATTTTTTTATTTATTAATCATGGGTATAGTCTATGGGGTAAAATGAGTTCTGGCGTAAATCAGTTTGCTTTATATATAATTCGAAAAATCACTGTAGTTTACCTAATTTAGTTTAATTGGTAAAAATTTCTCTGTCCCATGCATGTTAGAGACTTAGAGTGTGTGTGTTTAGAACTGTTGATTTTTCAGATATGAACCGAAAACAAATCCAACTAAACCTTGACGGTTGCAGTAGAGGTGGATAAATGTCAGGTGCAGGATCTATCATTTTCTATCAATATAAAACTGATGTTAAAGATAATTGGTCTACTGCCTCCTACATACAGCCCAGTATGCTGTTAAAACTATTAATCAGCCAATCTTCAAAGGTCCAGTTGATTTCACTGCAGTCGCAGGATAGCTCCAAAGTCCATGTATTTAGTTTGATTAGAGTTCTAGTTTTACATTTTAGTGATCCATTTTGTGCAAGAAACTATTGAGCAGTTGTTTTATATCTCCACCAAATGATTTGGTGAAGTTATCAAATCTAATTATTCGTGTTAGATTTTCTGTTGAACTTATTTTCTACTTTATAACATAAGCTTTTAACAATTGAAACCATTGGCTACACTTTTCATTCAATCTGTCTATAGAATTCAAAAGTTATTAGTGAAAGTGACATTTTACTTTTACCACCATGGGTTAGAATGTCATGTTATTCAGTCATTTAATTGAATCAATTCACATTTAATCTGGTTTTTCTTAAAATAACTGCTACAAGCAAGCATGTTAGATTTCTGTGGAAAAACATATAAATGGAATAGCTTCTAGCATCTTTACAATTGTAAGTGTCATTGTTGTTTAGACGTGTTCAAGTTGTATAACTCCCTAGTACAGGGGTGTCTTTTTGTAAAGCTCTTTTAAAATCTTTAATACAAATTTTATTACTTTATCAAAAAATAATAGTTTTTACTAATATATATATTGGTCAAACTTGAAAGATTATTTATAGTCATCTTCAGGCGATTAGAAATAGATAATCTAGGGTATAAAACTTGTCTTTCTGTTGAATGCTCTTTCCGGTGAAACCTCGATTCGCAATTTCCATAATTGGCAACTTTAGAAGTAGGTATAGTGCCACTTCTGCGCATGTGGCCCCAGGGGGGGGTTGTATGTTGGGTAGGGGCGGTGTAGGAAGTAAGGTTTGTTGCAAATCCGAGTTGGAAGACATATATGATGCACAATCATAATTGCATCACAAAACAAAATATGTTAATCATTACCAGGTTGGGGTCTTTGGTGTTAGCTTGAAATATTGATGAATGTTTCTATTTAGACAAATTTACACAGGACACCTTGGCTTGCCTTGCATATCATTTATAAGCTTGCAAGATTATTTTATAATCATTGGAGGCAAATTTTGGTTTTGGCTTCCACTTACAAAAACCTTTAGGTCGTGGGTAGGACTTAGAGATTTATGACAATTTGTCTAGGTTTTAAATGAAAACTAATTTGCTCAGGTAGGGGAAATATAAAATTTAAGAAACCACGTACATCTGGAGATGCTTTGGTTTTTCCCTTTCAATCTGGAGATACTAATTCTCTGTAGAAATATCATTGCTACTTAGATGAAGACACTAGAATTTGTCTATTGATTTGTAGTTGTTGAATTGCTGTCCATATTGTAGGGCTTGCAGTCTAGTTGTAACCGTTCTACAGTGGTGAAAGCCCAATTAAATGAGGTAAGGTTTTTTCAATGGTTTTCGTTTGAGGATCTATTTTCAAATTTTCGTTCCTTCCTGGACACGCTTCTGGAGCCATCTGTTGCATTCAAGGTTGCTGTCGATGGATCCTCAAATGCTGCAGCAACTCCTCCAACCAAATCAGAAGTTACGGCGCAAGACGCAAAGGATGCTAACCCATCAAATGAGCCCTCACCTGCAGCTTTGGCGTCAGAGGAATCAATCTCTGAGTTTATTAGTCAAGTTGCAAGTCTTGTCAAGTAAGCTAGCTCAATCTGTTAGTTCTCTATGTTATCATTGAATATTTACTCCCAAACGAGGTACGGGCGAATCATATTTTTCTTCCTTGCAGGCTAGTTGATTCAAGAGATATCATGGAGTTGCAGTTGAAACAACTTGACTGTGAACTATTAATCCGTAAAAAGGAGGCCTTGCCACAACCACCATCTCCTGCTCCAGTCATAATGATGCAATCACCCCCTCCATCAGCAGTAGCACCACCAGCTTACCCAATGGCCCCCCCTGCAGCTGCTTCAGCACCTTCTGCCCCAGCTCCTTCCGCCCCAACTCCAGCACCTTCTTCTGCTGCTCCTGCTGTCAAGTCAGCCAAGTCATCGCTTCCACCTCTTAAATGTCCCATGGCAGGAACATTCTACCGAAGTCCAGCACCTACTGAACCGCCATTCGTTAAGGTGATTCTCCTATAGTTAGTGGTTTGTTTGATTCAAATATTGATATTTTCATTGTTGGTACTGCCTATATGATTCTGCAGCATTCTTTTATTTAGTAGTCTCATTTAAGGGGCTTTTCTGTAGGTTGGAGACAAAGTACAGAAGGGACAGGTCCTATGCATCATCGAAGCCATGAAATTGATGAATGAAATAGAAGTAAGGCTTGTTTTCCTTTATCTAAACTTTATTCTAGACTCTGCTTTTAAAATTTTTATTTATCAGAAGAGAAGTTCTTCTTTTCTTAATAGGTGTTTATTATTTAATTTCTTAGTTTATTTTTGCAATTTGCTTGCTTTGGATGCTATTCCCTTAATTGACAATTAAGTAAGGTTGGCATAGAAATGTGCAAAACTCTCCTTTCAGTTCGTGAGAAAAATGAATTCTTGGAGATGCTCACTGCCGCTTCTTCAATCCTGTTAATGTAGAAATTTCAGTTGAAAAGTCACTGCCCGATGATTGAGAATCGGGGGACAAGTCAGAAATAATATGTTACATAAATTAGAAGGCATGGACCTTGTCAGAACTTAGCATTATGTGGAAATATCAACTTCAAAGAACTAGTAGCTTGACATTTTAACAGATTCAGGTCAGTGGGATCTCTTGTCCAAAAAAGATTTTCCATCACACAGATTACATACTAGAACTGGAAGATGTTTTTACTCGCTGAATGAATGAATGAATGAATGAGAACTAGTCATATATATATATATATATATATATATATATATATATATATATATAGAGAGAGAGAGAGAGAGAGAGAGAGAGAGAGAGAGAGAGAGAGAAGTGATCTAATCAGCATTTGCTGACTTTAACTAAAGTCAGCAAATAACATAAGCCCTTGGATTCCCGTTCACTTAATGGAAGATTCATCTCAAGATTCAAATCTAAGGGTTTGTGTTATTTGCTTACTTTAGTTAAAGTCAGCAAATGCTCACTAGAACATTTCTCTCTCTCTCTCTCTCTATATATATATATATATATATCATTGTTTCCATGGATACTGTAATAAACGGTTCACAAATTGTTTTGAGGAAGATACGGTGGATGTGTTTGGCTACTGGGGGAGGAGAAGAAATTGTGATGTAGGATAGTCCTTAAA
>JAESVK010000228.1:303633-317089 GCA_017140935.1 Hamamelis virginiana
TATTAAGCCGGTCTACAATCAAGTAACAACGGCACAAGTAGGGCTGTGGGCTTGTGGCTTATGGTTGGATAGGGTACGTATATTAGAGTTCGTGGCAAATAAATTTTCGGAATTAATGGGCAGGTTGAGGATAGAAGAAAATAATAATGGGTGAATAGGACAGTTTAGTTTTTCATCTCTCTCTCTCTCTCTCTCTCTCTCTCTCTCTCGTGGAGGTGGGGGGGTTGTAGATTAGTTTGATAATAAAATGTGAGGTTGATTTCTTTGGGTCTACAGCTGTTCAAGTATAGGAAAAAGTAACCATCCCAAAACACACACCTTTTTTCTTTGGTAAATGACAACGGAGTTTTAATAAGCACTTAACAGACACTATGGAGAACCCTAATTAGTTTGACCCTAGTGAACTAAATGTTTGCATATAATCTTGTGATTGAGTTGTCTATTATTGACATTGGGCTAAAAATAAGCCATATTTATTTAGTTTTTACAATTTTATAATGTGACGCCCTCATTTATATATAGCAAGTGTAAGGGAAAATAAATTCAGAAGCCATCAGTCATCCCATTATGCTTAAAACATTTGTGCAAGGACTTCATGGAACTCAATTCCCCTCGTACTTTGCAATGCTTTAGCCAAAAGTTGCCTCCGTATAAGCTGGAAAACGGTGAAAACATGCAAAGTAACCTTTTTAGACAAGCTTTCATAAGGACCAAGCTGATAGCTGCATTCAGAAAGCAATTAGCTCCTAAGCTTCTTACACACACACACACACTCACACTCGTACAAGAACAATTGCTTGTTCATATTTTAACACATTCTGTCTGCAAAACTGTGTTGTCGTTTAAAGATTTTACTGTACTAAATTTATGCAAAATTTAATCTTGTCTCTAGGCTGATCAGTCGGGAACGGTGGTCGAGATCCTTGTAGATGATGGCAAGTCTGTCAGTGTTGACATGGTGAGTTTCCTTAGAGCACCCCTACTGTCAATAATGACCAACTTTGATCTGTCCATGTTATTCAGGTTATCTGACTTTTGGTCATGTTACAGCCTCTGTTTGTGATTGAACCCTAGAGCTCAACTGTTGCATAAATCTAGCAGAGATTAGAAGGCAGGCGTTTTTCCCTTTATGATTTTGTGAGATGCAAGATGCGGCGTTGTTTCGATGCGGGTAGGATGTTTTGCTTGGAATGAGATGGTAGGTAGAAATGGAAACGGATGATCCTTTCATAAATTATTTACTTTATTTGAAATTATGATTGGGATTATTTTTTTCTTTTAATTTTTTGATAATATCAACTAGTCTAATAATTAAATTACTTGTGTTATATGTATGGAGAGGAGGACTTTTGATACTTTGTATTGGTGATAGTATGAAGCTAAATGCAAAGAAGGGGTTCACCTAAAAGGTTTGGAATTTATGAAAAATATAAGGGCCTGTTTGGTTTGTGAAAACACCTTTTGTTTTCATTTTCTATAAAAAAAATTTAAAAAAATGCGTTTGGTTCATTCCATTCCATTTGATGTTTTATTCAGAAAGCAGAAAATGTTTTTGACATTTTCCACAATTATTTTGTACCCATTTCTTTGTTTTAACTTGCAAACATATGTTTTCTTACATGTTTGTTTATTTTGGTTGAAAATGAAAATTAAAAAATTAAAAAGTTTTCATAAAGTATGCATGCACTAATTATTTCAACTTTTGTTTTTCACAACATTTATATGAAAAATATGTTCTTCAGACTGGAGCCCACCACCAAGAAGAAAGATTTGAAGTGATGTCAAATCGTGAAATCTTTAATCCTCTTCTTTACAACAAAGTATAATTATTTCAATTGCATAGAAGACAAGTGAAGATTTTCTGTCCCGCTTTTTATGTACCATTTTTTATCTGCTCTTACAATACATTGAAAATTTAAAATATGGAATTTTCAAGGTGGACTTTTGTGAGAGGGGACAGGAAGTGATACATAAAAAGTGGGACAAAAGATTTCTACTCTAAGAAGACTACAAGGTGGAAATGCTGTGTAAAACATAATAAATATAATAAAATAGCTTAATCTCCATGTAACACACCAAAATGTCATGAGTTAACCCAGTGGCTTTGAGATGAGGATGGTAATTTCCAAGCCATTCTGTATTCCAAATGTTTGAGAAAAATCGTTTTACAGGAATTTCCCTATGAACCCAAAAAAAAAAAAAAAACAGAAAAAAGAAAAAATTATCTCATGGAGAATTTCCCTGAGAATCCCAATGTGAATATTCGTTATTAAAGTTTCTCATTTCCCGCCACCCACAAAATGTTAAGACGTACAAGAGTTCGAATAATCTTCCTTCTTCAATTATCATCCTATATAGACTAATTGTTTTGTTAATGAGAGTTATGATCGAAATAGAAAACACCCAACAATCATTCATTGCTGAAGGAATAAAGGATTGAAACTCTCTTGTGAATCATAATTTATGAGTAGATAGATTTCATTTCACATTTGCAGGAAAACATACCAAATTGACAAATACCACCATCAATTTACCAAGTTATTTATTGTAATACATATTTATACGAGGGCCAATAAAAACAAAAATAAAAACAAAAAGAAATGGACTATATGAGGCTTGAAGCTTCTTATAGGAGATATGCATTAGGTTAATGATCTTATTTAGGGATGTCAATGGGATGGGTTAAAAGGATAATCCGCCCCGCCCCGCCCTTATTGGGAAGGAGGGTTTGGGATGAGAATGAGATATGGCTTCTTTAACTCGCCCCGTCTCGAATGTCTATATATATATATAATTATATTAAAATATTTTTCATTTATACACAATATTTAGTGTTTTAAGATTTTTATCATTTATATTTTTTTTTCTATTCTTTTCACCAAGTTAGTGTGTATAAATATATATTTTAACTACAGATACTTATAATTCAAGATAAAAATCAAAATTTATTAAGATTTTGGTTAGGGTTCATTCCAAAATAAAATAAAAATGAAGTATAAAAAATATTTTAATTATTTTCTTAATTCCAATGGAAAAACCCGTCCTGTCCCGTCCTGTTTTAAGTTGGGATTGTAATGAATTTGAAAAATAACTTTTATTCACGGGACGAAATTGGAAAAGCAAGAACCTGTACCGACATCCTTAATCTTATCTTGCAATAACAAGGAATGCACGGAAGACTTCATTGAAAAGACGGTATTGAGATTTTTTGAAAATGCCAAATATAATTAGATTTTTTGAAAAGAATAAAATAAACTAAAATCCAACCCGATTTAAAACCGGTCGGATGCCCAATTTGACCCGGTGGCTTCCTCCATTGGCGCTCGATTAACACCTTCCATAATGGCGCGTTAACCCAAATCCGTCATCATTGTTAACACAACCTTAAAAATTCGTCGTCCTTCGCTGTCAACACCACCCGCTTCTCTCTCTCTCTAAACCCTAAAACCGTATCGACCCATTCTCTCTATCTCTCTCTCCTCCCCAAAACATGTCTCCTCTTCCCACTAACCCTTTCCCCCACTTTCTCACCCTTTCTCTCCTCCTCCTCCTCCTCCTCACCCTCACAACCCTAATCTCCTCAGACCCACAACCACCACCTTCCTTCTATTCAATCCTCCGCTGCCATGGCCTCCCCATAGGCCTTCTCCCAAAGACCATAACCAATTTCACAATCGACTCGACCACCGGCCGATTCGAGGTCCGCCTCGACCGAGCCTGCAATGCCAAGTTCGAAAACCAGGTCCATTACGACTTCAATGTGACTGGCACTCTCAGTTTTGGCCAGATCGGGGAATTATCCGGTGTAACGGCGCAGGAACTGTTCTTGTGGTTTCCCGTTAAGAATATCCGCGTCGATGTGCCCAGTTCAGGGTTGATTTACTTTGATGTTGGTGGTGTTGTGCATAAGCAGTTCTCTTTATCTTTGTTCGAAACGCCGCCGGATTGTGTGGATGGTGGGTCAGCAGAGGATGCCAGAATTGTGAATTCGCTGTTGGAGATTGAGGTCGATATCTTGTTGCCTTTCATTTATATAGTTTTTAGCTCATTTTTCTATGATTGTAACTATAATTCGCTTAAAGTTTCTTTTTTGATGGGATTTTATGGAAATGTGACGTTTTATTTGATGAATTTATGTTCTATAGATTCTGGGTTTTAATTCATTGGTATTGTTGTGTGTGTGTGTGTGTTGAATTTCAATTGGTTTTGAATTTATGATTTCTTATATGTTCAATAGATGGATTTTTGGTTCTATAGATTCCGAGTCAATTCATTGATGCTATAATCATTATTTATTTTTGTTGTGAATTTCAATTAGCTTTAAAAGTTACAATTTTTATTACATTTTCTGTAATTATGTTTGATATTCGAGATCTTTGTTATGTTAATTTTATGCAGATGTGATGATTATCTGATGAGCTTTTGTTCTATAGGTTTTGGGCTTGAATTCATTTATGCAGTAGTACAACGATATAAATGATTTTATGATTCTTAGAAATGCATTTTAAGTTACAAACAATGTCTAAGGTTTAGAAAATGCATTTTAAGTAAGAAACAATGTCTAAGGTGAATTTCCTATTTTTTGTCTTTAAATTCTCTTGCTTTTAGTGAAACATTACCAGTTCATAAGATTTTGCATTGAAAACTTAAGGAATGTGATAAATTTTTTAAAAAGTATGATAGATTTTGCATATACAGTTTCTGGTTTTGGAACCCTCATTTACACGTTTATTTATGTAGTATACTAATGATAACACTACCAGTTCATATATTTAGGATCTCATGAAGATGTTGTTTCAGTTTTTTACCACCATTACTGATTATGGTTACCATTTCATAATGATCCCATTCATGATATCATAATTTATATGAGAAATGACATGTAAAAGCCATAAGTATGGAGCAGTTCGATTTCCATGGGACAGTTAAATGTGTGTTCTCTTTGACAGGACATATTATGTTCATATATTTGATTAGATTATATTCTTATTAATCTGTTTCTTTTATTTTTCTTTCCCAGTGTGATCTGTTAATTTTGAAGTTTGATGATGCTAAATCTGGTTGTCATTGAATTGCAGAGTCAATCTAGAAAGCTTAAGTACGTATTCAATAAGGCAGATGAACTGAAGGCTGCTTCGTAGATTGTGGACGGAGAGAGATGATTAAGGGTTCAAGATAGCTCAATCTACCTGTGGAGGGTTTTCTTTTGCCTTAAGAGACTGTGTCAGAGTCTTGTTTGGCAGCTCTTATGCTTCGAGTATGTGTGCTTGCTTGCTGTACAGTAAAAACTTTTGGCCTGATGCTTCTGTCTATGCAAAGAAAATTAATCAATTTTGGTTGAGAGGAGTGTAAAAAGAAAAGGTAACGAATACTGCATCTTACCTTTTATAGAGCTGAGGATGAGAGGGATGTCGGGTTGGTGTGTTTCTAGCTAATAAATGTGTTAAGAGATCTATGTCGTTTGTTATCATATCATACATATGGATATATGGGTGCTGAATTGAGCTTCTGTAAATGGGGGGAATCTGTCTGTCTTTCTGTATTGTCATCATAAGTTTGAGATATGTATTTGCTTTTATGATTAAACAAGCTACAGTAAATTGTTCTTTCTTGTTGATTTTTTTGATTGAAGACAGTAAATCTGTCCGTCTTTCAGTGTGTGAGGAAAATCTATCTTTGGTATCATTTTTCGGGTGCGAATTCCTAAAGGTATTATGTTTTCTTTCTTCTCCATTTTTATTTTTTTTATTTTCACTATTCTATCTCGCCTCAATGTTAAAATCTCTTTATGTTGATCAAAAAATGAAGAAATTAGACTTTTTGGAACTTAGAATAGCTATGTTCATTGTTGTTTTACTTGAACTGCGATGCACATATGAGACGATAACAGACAGAGAAGAGGATTCAAACAGTTACAGATAGTATTTATATAACGTGTTTATGGCATTACCTGAGAGGAAGTTGAGATTTAGAGCTGTGTTGGGACTGAAGATAACTGGACTTATGATTTGGAATGCTTGTTTAGAGTCATTGCCAATTGTGCTACAGAGCGACTAGTTTTATCAAGGTTCAGACTTTTGGTATTGATTAATACAATGCTTTGGACCATTAAGAGTATGCTTGTATTATTGTCATCAATTGAATTTTATAATCGATCATTCTCTTTTTTGTTTAGACAATAAACTCTGGTATGGACGAGTTTCTCTCTCCCTCTCTCTCTCTCTCTCAAGCACACACATGAGAATTTTTTGAACCCATGTGCAATTTTAGCAGGGTATTGTGTCAGAACAAAGTATCTGGATTGTTTCGATATTCAGTTGCAGGTGTTCTGTTCAGGGAAGTCAATCAAGAAAAGACCCAACCAGCAATCAAGATGTTAAAGGTGCTTTGTGTCGGACAATGATCTACCCTCCTGCATCATCCTCTACAACCTGGGAATTCAATTGAATCCTCGCCATCATCGACTGTGCCCTCTAAAGGTCCCTGCTGTCACATCGGCCAACAGTTCTTCTTGTTCAAGAACTCGATTAGGTGAAGTCAGTGGTTGATCTTAGGCCCTTAGCTTCTACTACTAGAATCACTTTTAGAATGATAATTTGATATGGGAAAGGATAATTTAGTGTAATTCTTAGGAAAGATGTGAACAGATAGTTCTTCAAAAGTGATTTTTCCGAGGCAAAACTAATCCAAACAATGGGCTAAATCTCTTTTACCATAATGAAACTGCGGCTGGGCATTGGCTAGTCTTGCTCTATTTGTTATGTGGGTTTGCAGGCACTTCAAGCAACAGGCTTGAGGCTTCCCAAGCTATGTTTTCGGCTCAAGCCCTGCAGTTTTGTGATATGTTTGGAAATTCTAATATTGAATGAGTCCATCCAACTTAGAAATTTTAAAAATTGAATCAAGTTAGGTTTTAGTGCTATCTAGTTTTGGTTGGTTAAAAAAAATATTTATTTATTTATTTTTGTACAATGTTGGATTGATTTACATAAAAAATGCCTTATCAAACAGTTCATTAAGCAATTTAATTTTAAAATAAACTAATTTACAATTAGTTTGAAAAAATATTTATGCTTTAGTTTTTATATAAAATTGAAGATATATTTTTTTTAATAAAAAAGTGAACTTATTAAATATTGATGAAATTAAAATTAATTAGATTTATATTCTGCCCTTATTATCTCCAAATAAACCAAATTAAATGACTCAATGTCCATATAGGGCCTGAGGGGCCTCATTTTAATGGGAATTTCTACAACCTTCAATTTTAAACCAAATCAATCTCTCAACACCCTAACTCGTATTGTTAAAATAGTGATGAAAAAGAAAATATGCAATTAGAGGGGGGATGAATATCCTGGCATCTTATTTTCTTTTTAGTTTTTGTCAATGAGGTATCTGAACTTTTGGTTCCTCAAGTGTGGGTAACATAACTGTTCATTTTACATCAATCAATACTAAAGAAAAAATCTAATGAGAGGTTAGTTTAACGAGAGCTGTCAAAACTAAAATCTTCTATTTTTAAAAAAACATATGCACCAAAAACAACTTTTTTATCATATAAAATTATAGGACCTAACTCATATTGTTAACTTAGGCCGCGTTTGGATAAACTTCCATTTCCTGTTTTACTACTTTTAAAAGTAAAAAAATAAAAAAAAAATTATATTTTTTATAGTGCAAAATTTTGGTAATTACTTTAAAAAGTTGAGGAAGCAAGAATTTCTTGCTACCTCAACTTTTTAAAGTAACTACTAAATTTTTCGCATTCAAAATTTTTATCTTTTTACTTTTAAAAGTAAAGAATAGGAGATAGAAGCTTATCCAAACGGGCCCTTAGTGACATATAAGAAAAATGGTGAGAGAGAGAGAGAGAGAGAGAGAGAGAGATGAGTTAGACAGTGGGATTGGTAAAAATAAATTTTAGAAGGGAAAAAATTTTAGGGGTAAGAATAAATGAATAATTATTGTCCTAATCAATTTTAATGAGATTATTTTTTATTAAGGATTAACCTAGAGATAAATTATTATTATTATAAAGAAAATTCAAGCAAAAAAGAAAAGGCATTTTTTATAATAAAAAATAAAAAATAAAGATGGAAATGAAAATACCAAGTTCATCGACCCTCACCACAAACAGAAACATACCGAAACGACACGGAGAAACACAACTCTATCTTTGAAGAGAAAATTCACAGGCCATTGATCCATTGATCCCCCTCTCTCTCTCTCTCTCTGGGACTCTCTTATTTACCTTAATTTTTTGCTATTTTATTTTTTATTTGGAGAATTTGGGTTTGCTCAGAAAATGGCAATGAAAGCACCACCCATTACAGGGTTAAGCATGGCTTCACTGCCGTCTGCTTCAATTCAGGCTTCTTCTTCAAGAACCCTTGTTTTGGTCAGGACACTACCCCTCAAATCATCCTTCTTTGGCCGTGGAGGTATGTACCCTTTTCAGTTCTCACTCTTTCGCTTGTTGGGTCGCACTCACTTCTCTTAAATTCCAGTGTTCAATCAGTGAGTTTCAATGTTCAATTGGCACTGGTTGATTTTCGCTACTTTGTTGAACTATTAGCTATCTTTAGAAAATTTTTGTTTCCTTTTCAATTCTCACTCTATTGCTTGTTGGGTCGCTCTCAGTTTTTAAATTCCAATGTTCAATTAGTGAGTTTCAATGTTCAATTGGTGCCTATTGATTTCACTACTTCGTTAAGCTATTTGCTATGTTTAGAAGATAATTTTTGTTTAAGCTTGTGTCTGATATTTGCAACAATTTAGAGTTTGGGTTTCTTTTAATGTTTGTGTTGTATAGTATGGTTTCTTGAACTTCTATAATGGTCTACTGGGTGCTCGTTATTTCTGTTATTTTATTTTTCTTTTGTTCTTTCTGATATTCCCATATTTTTTTAATCATCATTTAAATTAAAAGCATCGGGTTTTCTTACACGTTTGACATACAATGTGAGTGTTAAATGAATCATCAGATTATTATCTGTGCAATATATGGCAGTTGCTGAGCTGTCTTAAATAGAGATAAACTTGATGCATGGCTTTAAGCAGTGGTTGATATTGGGAAGTATCACTTGAGGCGTATTAGTTTTAGCATGTACCGATCTGGTTTTATGATCCAATGCCTAAATTAAGTGAAAAACTAACTGTCTTCATTTGTTTTTTCTCTGTTCGATTGCAAGGAAGTAGTAAACAAAGTTAAAGAAAACTTGGAATCTTATAATAGCCACTCCTATTGAAGATTTTTCTTTTTATTCGCAATTTCAAAGTACTTTCTTTTCTATGTTGCATGGTTTGATGACCTTTCTTAGAATACGTCTGTTTTCATTTCATTTTTTTTTTTTTGCTTACAGTTGTAGCATTAAAAGTTACAGGGATACAAATAGCTCATCCCAATAGATCCAGATGTAATGGTCAGGGAAGGGGTGCTCTTGGTGCCCGGATGAATCTTTTTGATCGATTTGCTAGAGTTATCAAGGTAGGATTTAATATTACATCATAGTGTGTTATTCTTAATATGATTCTTGTGGCTTCAGTCTTAGACTTTGTGAACATTACTAAATTGAATTGGTATCTTTCATGAGTGTAGTCATACGCAAATGCAATTATAAGCTCCTTTGAAGACCCGGAGAAGATCTTAGAACAAAGTGTTCTTGAAATGAATGATGATTTGACAAAGATGCGTCAAGCTACAGCCCAAGTATGTCTCTTTTTTATTTTGACTGGAGTTCTTTGTTTCTTTTTTGAGTTCTTTCTCTCTTTACCTCTTTTTATTCCCCCCCTCGTTTGTTTATTCTTTTTCTGGCCTGGTAAATGATGAAATTTAGAAAAATGTTATAACTTTATTGAATAAAGAGATGCATAAGGGGGAGCTGTGCAGAAGTCATCAATGACCATTTATATTTTACATATTTCTATTTTCCTGAAGGTTTTGGCATCTCAAAAGCAGTTGGAAAACAAATATAAAGCTGCACAGCAAGCTTCTGAAGATTGGTAAACTTTGCTAAGAAGCTTTACTTTAAGTGCTTAAAAGATACCTATTTGGGTAGCTGTTTTCTTCATGCCTTATTTTGATTACAGGTACCGAAGGGCACAACTTGCTCTGGGGAAGGGAGAGGAGGATCTTGCTCGTGAAGCTCTTAAGCGGCGTAAATCTTATGCTGTAAGTTCTCTCATTACAATTTTTTTTTTTTTTTTGAGGAGCTTTAAGTTACTGAAAGCTTTTGAATGAAACTCTGGATATAATGTCTGACAGGATTACATGATGCACTATGTTACAGTTCTTGTTGATTGTCTAATTTTCTTGATACTTTGTCAGGTCATTGAGCTTAATAAAAAGATACATTGTTAGGAAAGCAGGTCCTAAATTTATGATAGCCTTAAATTTACTTCCTCCCCATTTAGTCTCATGATATAAGGATGTTATGCTTCTGAGAAACAAGTTCTCAGTGACCAAAAAATGAGATTACTCTCACTACCCTTACAAGAATTGGTTATTTGGTTTTACACTAATTAAATGTTTTGAAGGGTGAGGATATGATCATAAGTGGCATGGGTGCATTTTGTATTGCTACCTTCATTCATGTTTAATGATTAGCCCTTGAGGATGCTTCTAAAAGAAGATTTCAACTCGATAAGAGATATAGCTGGAGAGTCAAACAATTAAGAATCTGTAACATGTAGGACACTTCTTGTCAGTAGTTGGTTTGTCAGGCCCCTCTCAAAATGAGACCCTTGCCTAACACTAGTTTGGACACTTGCAAAAGAGTTCGACTTTATTTGGTTAAAATAATGTGTAGATGAACAAGTGTAATATGTCTTATTGTCTCAAAATCTATCATAAAGTTGCTATGTCTTCATTGTTTACTCTATGGATGTCTTACATAGACATTCATCACTAAAAGGACAAGTAGATGTTCAGTTTAGTAAAATCACATGAACACAGATGTGTACCAATATATACCTGTGTCTAGATTTTGGGAAGTTGTCTATCCATAAGGATCGAGGTTTACGAGCTTCACTTGCAAACCCAAATAACTAATATGAGGGAACTCAGTTCTGATTTAATGAAGTGCTAAAGGCATTCACGGTATAATCTTTATTTATTACATTTCCATGTTTGGTTCAAGTGCGCGTATGTAAATCATGGACGGTTGCGATTGAAGCAGGGCATGCGTGTCGCCACACGCCTCAACTGGCCTATTACATGGAAAGATTTGGTTTGATCAAATTTTATGACTTTTTTAGTATGCTGTTTATACTTTATGTTATTGATTTTGCTTCATTCGGACTTAGACATTCTAATGAATTAATATAATGTTAATAAAATCTAGGAAGGTTTCTGAAGAATTGGACGATATGACTGATGCATGTTGGTTACAAAGAGTCTAAGACCCTAACTTTCAGATTCCTAACATTTTAATCGGTTCTTACTTATTGAGCTGACTATTTGTTAAACACTCTCTGCATTGTTCAACCATTGCCTGTTCCTTTCTTTTTTTCGTCAATAAATTTGATGAGAATTACTGTTGTCTAAGTTCTTTGATTCTCTTGAATTTTTTGAGAAGTGGTAATGAACTTACGTTCTTCAAAGAATGTCTGGGAGTTTGAGGCATGTCTTCTCGCTTTAAGCTCTTTGATATCATTTTCGGTATTCTTAAATGGGAAAAAGAAGTGCAATAAAAGATGATAGTGAGTTTTGTATCAAGATGTGTTGTCTCTTTTGTTTACTAATTCCACTTCATTCATATTGTTTACAGGATAATGCAGGTGCTTTAAAGGCTCAGCTTGATCAGCAAAAAACTATTGTTGAAAATCTCGTCTCTAATACAAGGGTTGGTTGCCCTCTCTCTCTCTCTCTCTCTCCTTTTTGGCTACATAAAGCACACTTACCATAATGATTTTCTTAATGTCTTTCCTATATTTGTTTATTTTTTGAGTAGATATCTATCCACTCCATCTGCTATTTAATGGAATTGCCGCTGCATTTCTTTTGTTAGTCCAACCTCTCTCTAGTAGGTGTAAGAAACTACAGAATGCCCTTTACATATGCTATTTTAACTTGCACTTACTGGGGGAAAAGGGGAAGGGGGGATGGAACTAAAGAGTTTTGTAACTTGCCTTTTCCTAAAGAGTTTTGTAACCTGCCTTGAAAAGACAGGTTACAGTTAGAAAAAGAATAAAAAAAAAAAGAGTAGGGCATGATGGGATTAATCTATACATTAGTGGATACAAGAAAGAATAACAGGGAAACAATTTAAAATTGAATCTCAAAAAGAAATAATAAAGCAAACTAGAGTTCTAAAAAACAAAGTGTTCTTTTTTCTTGCAATGTATATAAGTTAACTCTTTTTTAAAGTTGTTGCTCGAAGTTAGATTGATTCTTGCAATGTATATAAATTAGAAACCTTATAAAAAATTCTATGTAACGGATAGTGTTGTTATAATATTGTAAATCAATATAGCATTTGGAATTATTTTTCTGTTCCAGCACCATCACCCCAGGTAAGACTTCCTTGCACTATATATGGTTCTGGCTTATGTTGGTTTTTCACCCTTTCTTTTGGGTTATAAAAGAAGAAATTCATTTGCTAAAAAAAATATTTTGCTAAATCTATGACGAAGTTTTGTGGTGATAATAATTTATCATGATTGGTTATTGTAATGAATCTGTAACAGTAAAACATATGGATTCTGCATTGGGAGTCTTTCCTCTAGATTATCTGATACATGGTTCTGGTAGGTGGGTTAGTGTATCCATGGTTTACTCCCTAGAGGTGGGTCCATAGGGCCTTGCCTTGGTGAGGTTCCAAGTCATCAGAAAAATAACAGTAAAACATATGTCTAAAACTACTTCTCCATCAATGATTGGCAGCCTCATTACCTACACCAAGAATACCTCCAATTAGGTAGGCTATTTTTAAGGACGTGGTTTATCTTTCAGGCACCGTTTTTTCATAGTTACTTTCGTTTATTGTAGCCTTCCAAGAAGTTCTCATTTGATACCCATTTCTTGTGCTAAAGCTCCATATGCTGAAATCTTGATATGACGTGAACTTGTGAACAGCTTTCACCTGCTTTTTCATCTATATAGTTTGACATTTTGCTGCAATCGACACATTCAAACAAAGAGCCTAATGGTCTAACATTTTACTTTGGCTTAATTGAGTCAATGGTAAGTTGCTAAAAGCACCAAATGAAAGGGGACATATTATATAATTGAAAAAAAATATTGAAACAGAATTGGTGGATACTTCTAGAAGTTGTGGCTTATTGTGATATTTATGAAGTGGCTCTAGTTAAGTTAATGTTGTATTCAAAACCTTCAAAATTATAGAAAAAGAGCAGTGAATATGTTTATAATCATATTGGAATATAAGTGCTTGTAAAGGATAAGAGTATTTTCAAAGTGTATTATCTTACTTTTTTTTTTTTTTTTTTTTTT
>JAESVK010000228.1:317189-351123 GCA_017140935.1 Hamamelis virginiana
GGAAACAAGCAGAGTGTTTGAATTTTGAAAACCCTGCATAGTTCCTTGCTAGCCAATTCTCCTGGTCATGATGCAAATCTTTCTTTACAGTTGATATTGAATTTCATTTTTTACAAGAGTATGGATAGATAACTATGATTTTGTACAGTTTAGTTTAGTTTAATTCAGTTTTTCTTTTGACAGCTTTTGGAGAGTAAAATACAGGAGGCAAAGTCAAAGAAAGATACCCTAAAAGCACGTGCTCAGTCTGCAAAGTCTGTTCTTAACATTCATTTCTTTATATATATATATATTGTTGTTTTCCTCCTTACCAAGCCAAATTGGTCAGCCCCACATAATTAATGCTATATGGATACTTTTGATTTAGGACTGCAACCAAAGTGAGCGAGATGTTGGGGAATGTAAATACAAGCAGCGCTCTTTCAGCTTTTGAAAAGATGGAGGAAAAAGGTTATACTGTTTTAAATTTTTATTTGAACTTTTGTTGCTCAAACTATCTAACCCTCTCCAGAGAAACTTTACCAGCTAATATCTTTTTTAAATTCACACCATAAGCTCAACCTTGTCAAAGATTCTTCTATTTTGTTCCATCTATAGAGTTCAAAATATTGCATGGATCACCATCATCCAAATCATAAAAGAGTTGCTACCACTCCAGAAGGTTATCATGAAAGAAGAGTTATTACCACTCTAGCAACCCAACTTTCAAACACTTGGAGAACCATATGAGGCCAACCCAACACAACCTGAAGGCAGTAGGCCCATAATTCCCAAGCCACCTTACAATGCAAAAGAAGTTGATCAACCGATTTGGCCAGTCCTTCATATATAATTCTCCAATTAGGCAAAACAAAATTCCTACAACTTAGATGATGAATTGTTAAACACTCTTGTCACATTACTGTCCAATTAAAGAAAATCACTTTCGTAGGAACCAGTGACAATAAAACCTTGGAAGCTGGGAAATGCCCTCCCTCATGCCTAGATAATAGATCAAAGTATGAGTAAACTGAAAACATCCTATTTGCCCTTGCCTTCCAAACAATTTTATCAATCCCCAACCACCTTTAACAAATAAAGTCTATAAAAAACAACATAGCTCCTAATTTTCCATCACGGAAATTCCGAACAAAGGCAATACCTCAAGACATCACCTCACCCAACCATAACACAAAATCTTTAATCTAAGACACCCTATCAATCCCAGTTCCAAATAAATAGATTGGGAAACTCCTCCCTTAAAGTCACCTCCCCACACTAAACATTTTTTCAAAATCTTATTCTCACACCATTCCCAACTTTGAACCTTACCTTTTACTCAAAGGACCCAACAACATTCATTATAGCTTTCCAAACGCCCATTGTTTTTACCATAGTGTTTGATTAAGGCTGCTGAACTGTTCAACTGTTGAAGTGAATGTAAGTAGAGAAACCTTCAAGCACCTAGAAACATTAAGTCACAACGCCTAACTCACTAATTCTCGCAACAGTTAGTCAGCACCTAATATACAGTCACACCATTCGACAACCTACCAGACTCAGTAAGGTCACTAACGTCTGGCAGCTACAAGATAACAATGCTCACTCCTAGCTAAAATTTGTCATAATAGCTTTCCTCTTCCTGCACCTTTACTCGCTGCCTTGCCTTTGACGAATTGATTTCTTGCTTTTTTTTTTCTTAGCTATGGTGTTCTGTGGAATGACCTTATTCTATTTCATTATTATTGTTTGGGGATTATTGCAATGACTGATGGCTTCATAGCAAGTGGTGTGTCTAATGCTATGTAAGACACATCAAATGATATCATTTTAATGGAATTTCTATTCATCTCCTTGATCCTTGATAGTCTAGAATTAACTTGATATGATAGTTAGGTGCCTAAGGTCATCTACTTGTTACGATTTATTAACATTAAAAATGAAATCTCAGTAATGCCTGACAAAATATTTCATTCTTTCTTGATAGTGTTGGCCATGGAATCTCAAGCAGATGCACTTAATCAGTTAACCACTGACGATCTTGAAGGAAAGGTAGCGTATTATTGTTCATTATATCGAGCTTCATTGTAGTAATTTTCTGTGTCTATTTATTCAATCACCACTAAAAATCGGTATATTCATAAAAAAACATAAAATAAGAAGTAAAAATAAGCTAAGAATGGGTATATATATTAAATAGGTGGTGGCAAATGCCATTGCAAAATAGGTTGCAAATAGAACTGAAACGTAACAGAGGCTCCATTTATTGTCATGGTAATCATTTCCAGTCTACAATTCAATTTTAGAGTAATTAGATTGCAACATAACAGCTGTTTTGTTAGTGAAACTCGCAATAATACATATAAATTTTCTAATGTATAATTCTTTTCCTTAAAAATTGGATGGAAGTTTTAGACAAAAGATGGAAGTTGTTTCCAACATTTTGTTTAATATGAAGAGATATGCTCATTATTTGTAACCAGCCAAGTTGCCACCATTTCACTGATGCAAAAAGAATTTTCCGAAGCGAAGTTTACTTCTAGATGATTCTTACAATACCAAACCCTTTATACCTTTTGCAGTTTGCATTGCTAGAGAGTTCTTCAGTTGATGATGATCTTGCCAACTTGAAGAAAGAACTGTCTGGGAGCTCAATGGTATTTTTTTTTTCCACTCAGCTTTCTTGGGTGACTTTATTCTATGCATTTACTGGCCTTGGCTCTTCTTTTCTCTTTTGATATTTCCTTTTTAGATTGTTGGGGAAAATTTTGAGAAAAAGCTTCTCAAGTCACAAAACCCTCAATAAACATCACTTTGGCTTCCAACAGAAGCCTTCCCACAAACTTCATCTTTATGGAGCACCATTCTTGTACCATCCTAAACCAAAAAGGGTCTTGGTGGGCTAATGATTGTACTATTTACTGTTGTACCTTTTTGTACAAGTCATTATATATAGTTATTTTACTGACTATGGTACCCTGACTTTTGTTAGTATGTCATTTTGTTTATTCTTACATAAACTTTATAATGGTAATATTTTCAGAACCAAAGGGGGAAAAAATCTAATGACAAAGTTTTAGAAAACAAGGTTTAGGGACGCGACATCACAAGTCCTACAAACTTAAAATTCTGTGGATTTTTTTTTTGTTACTTGGATCCTTTTGCTACCATGACATTGCAGTTCTGTTCTAACTCTTTATGTTCATTGTGCTCTGCTTGGCTGGCAAGAAAACAGATGGAAAGAATACTTTGGGCTTGACAGTTATTTGGTTTTGAGATTTCGGATTTTCTTTTCTTTTCTTTTCTAAGGCCTTCAAGGTGACCAAATGGAGCATATTTTGGTTACTAAATTTTTTTCTGTCCATTGGTTTAAACAGAAAGGAGAGCTTCCACCGGGAAGAACGGCTGTTGCCTCAAACACTGCTTTTCCTTTTCGAGACACTGAGATTGAGAAGGAGCTGAATGAACTCAGAAGAAAAGCCAAGGAGTTCTAGACTTGCATTTTGATTTTCCATTGTGTGAAATCTCTCAAATCCTTTCCTTGACATTTTTCTATGGAAAATGGTTTTCCTGCACCCAAAGACTCCATATGTTAAGGGCCGAGCTTGAATTTAGGAAATGAAAAATGAAGTCCATGAAAGGGTAATTTATTAATAATATTGTTTAATTCTGTAAACCAACCCTTAAGCGACGTAATATTATGGACAACATGGGAGTAATCTTGTCATTTTTAGATATTTATGTACATTATCCTCTCTCTGTGTCTATCACTAGATTTTTCTCAGATTTCTCATGTTACCTTTGTGAAAGTCAAGGAAATTTCATGATTAATATAGATAGATAGGTAGGTGGATGTGGGTTAATGTAACATAATCTTTCTGTGTACTTGACTTGGAGAAGTGCTGCCTACCAAAATGTACTTTTTCCCATTTCATTTTGTTGTAATTAGATTACAGTTTGCAGATATATAAATAAATATGAACCAAGTGATGGAAAAATACTAATCCAACTTCTTGAGCCTGTTTCATAGCAAAATTCAAAAATATATATGCCTCCTCATGGGTTTGAGTTATATATAGCCCCCAGTGTGTTTGTTTACAAATTACAGCACAGTTGTTGTCTTCTGTTAGATGATGAGCTTATTGACCCATTCTATACATTAATCATCAGAGAATGAAAGGGCTTAACTTTCATAAATTACTATTAAACTTGGAGGATTATGCTAATTGAGTACATCATTTTGTCTTACATCTAAATTTTACATTGCCCCAGAATTTTTTTTTTTTTTTTTCTTTGTTGGAGAAAAGATGCAAGGATTGTTTGCACTTGGCAAATCGTTTGATAAACAAGTTTCATCATCGTGCCACTCAGCGCACGTGTCGCAACAAAACCATAGTTTCACAAAAATTCCATGACACTTTCCCCCACTCACCAAACACTATCCTTATAATGTCTCTGGACAAAACCTCACTCCCCTTGCCAAAACCCCTCATCTCTCTCTCTTTGACAAAATGGCCTCCATCCCTCTCCTCCGCCTCTCTCTCCAGCCAACACCCAAAGCCCTAAATAAACCCTACCCCATCACTTCTTCCCCCATTACAGCTCGTTTACCTCATCCTCTCAAATCCACAATCAAGATCCCTCATCTCCCTAAAACCCCACGATCATCATCAAACTCCACCGCCATAACCCGCATGTCATACTCCCCCACCCCCGCCACCGATCGCTTAATTTCAGCCGTTGCTTACTGCCTCCCCTTCTTCAACGGCCTCCAGTACGGCCGCCATCTCTTCGTCCAGTATCCAGCCCTAGGCTACTTAGTCGAACCCATTTTACCACTTCTCAGCCTCTACAGATCGGTGCCGTACGCGAGCTTCGTTGCCTTCTTCGCCCTCTATTTGGGCGTTGTAAGAAACCCTAGCTTCAGTCGATACGTGAGGTTCAATTCGATGCAGGCTGTGGTGCTGGATGTACTCCTTGTGGTGCCATTGTTGCTGCAAAGGATCTTCAACCCGGGTCGTGGTGGGTTCGGGTTCCGGGTCATGGTTATGGGTCACAATGCTATGTTTGTGTTTGTTGTGTTTTGCTTTGTTTATAGTTTGGGATGTTGTCTTCTGGGTCGGACCCCGTATTTGCCCTTTGTTGCTGATGCAGCTGGTAGGCAACTCTAAGCTGTACTTTTTTCCTTTTTCTGCCCTAAAACCTCAAGGTACAACATTTTCAGCATGGGTACAAGTTCTTTTTCTGTATTCTCCTAGAGCTAACAGTAAAAGTGTCTCTCTTTCAAGGGGCGCGTTTTGGATGTTTACTCTGTATGTACTTTGTGTGGCATTTTCTCTTCTGTCTATAATAAAATTTTAAATCTTTTGAATGAAAAGAAATGGAACTTTAAAACCCTTGAAACCGTTTGTGTTTCTTTGGAATCTGAGTATGGGTAGAACTCTCATTTTGAGATATGGAAATGGAACCTCTCCATTGAAGAACAAAAACAAAAAATAAAAATGATAATAATAATAATTGGGAGTGGTGTCAAAATGGCCGGTCGGTTTGGTCTGATGACTGGCTCGATCCGGTACAATAACTAATGGATTGGACTGATTTAATCCATAGTAAATGGACTGAACTGGAGTAAGGTTTCTATTCAATGGGCCACTCCGAGTCTGATAAGCGGTCTGAACTGATCAAAAAGTTCGATTTAATTCCCCGATTCATTAATCTATTAGCCCGTTAAAATTGAAGATTATGTTAGCCCATTGAAATTAAAAAAATCCAAGCCTGTTAGCTCGAATCCATTAATCAAATTCGGTCTAGCTTATTAGCCCAATCCGATCTGATCCGGTGTTATCTTTGTGAACCAGTTTAATGGACCGAATTGGACAGTCTTTTTTCCTTTTATTGGACTGGCCCAATCCGGTCCGGTAGCTTAGTGGGTCAAGCCAAATCCAATCTGATAGCCTTATTAGCCCATTTAATTCGATCCATCCGAACTGATCCAATAGTTCGATTTAATCCAATCTGTCCAATAGCCTTTTTGGCCCAATTCATTAGTCCATTAGTCAGTTAAAATTGAAAAGCCCGTTAGTCTGATGAAATTAAAAAATTCAAGCCTGTTAGTTTGATCCATTGGCCAAATTCGGCCCAGATCATTAGTCCAATCCAATCCGGCCCATTATCTTAGCGGACCAATTTAATGAACGTAATTGGACAGGCCTTTTTCCTATTATTGGACTGGCCCAATCCGGTCCAATAGTTTAACGGGCCATGCTAAATCCAATCCGATAGCATGTTAGCCTATTTCCTTAACGAACCAGACCGACCCGACTCGCCCATTTTGACACTACATAATTGCGGCTGCCAATGGGCAATAAGTGATGGCATGCATCCAAGAGGTCTCAATTTTAAGTACTTATATTTGTCATAAATTAGCTTTTACTTGTTCAAATTCTCTTCTTTCCTCACTGTCATCTGACCTAGCCATGCTATTTATCTTGCACCAAATACAATTCAAATATGTAAAGTGAGTAAAAAAGGTCTTTTAAAAAGATTTTTAATCACAAAAGCCACTCACTTTTAGGAAGGGTGCATGTGCACAAGAGATTTTAGGAGTCTGTAACCTGCTTCCGAACAAATAACGCATGCAATGCAGGCAACGTGTTATTCGGATTCTTTGCAAAAACAAAATACCAAGCCATCCATCAAAGTCTCTGTTTGGGTGGACAAAATTACCTAATCAATCAGGGTCAAGAAACATCCACAGGCATATCCAAGTGTTCCCATTTCATACAAGTAAAATGCAAACCAGTAGGATCCCGGAAATTTAAGCATATAAAATCTCTTTTACACAAAAAGGAGCTAAAAAATAGTCGAATAATACCCCATAGAAACACATTACATCACTCAGCCAAATTAAAACTTAGGAAAAAAACCAAAAAAAAAAGATGGATAATTTTTTAACACGTAACTCTTCAAGATGATTGGGATTAGGAGGAAGATCCACAAGCGGTTGTTTCTACTTTCTATTACTACTACTATTACTGCTACCATCATAGGCAACTGCTCAAAACCATTCATAAATTCCCAACAAAAGGAGCATCATCTTCTCCCTCCATGCACAAATTCCAAAAGATTAACCTAGACGAGTGCATCCACTTTCATATCTGTACCACTGCACCGTGCCCATCATCTAGTATCGATCATAACGCCTACCACTGAAGAAATCAACAAATTAAATAACATCTAATGAGTTCAACAAATTGAGCAAATTAAATAACATCTGATGAGTTCAAAAACTTGATATATTAGAACGAAATGTGGCTTCGACTGTATATTAGAACAAAATGTGGGTTAGACATCCTTACCTGACCATAATTCTATATAAGCATATGCTTACATTACTTAACTGGATCATTGTATAAATGCTAAAGTGAAATGTGGGTTTGACCGTATATTAGAACAAAAGCATGATATTAATTGAAGGTTAGCATGTCTCGGTTTATTAGGTAACCTAAGAAAAAGTTTACTCAAAAGACCTCATGTGTTTGGTATGAAACCCAGGCAACAAAAACAGTGACTTAATAGTGCTTGCCATATCTTAAAACACATGGAATTGATCTGCTAATCAAATAATCAAAGAAAAGCATAAACATAGAATGATAGCAAAGCTCATGATAACAGTTAATACGGAGGAGAAACAAGAGTACCTGTGGCGATCATAATCTCTGGAACGTTCCTTTGAACGTGAGCGTGACCTTCGGCGACTTCTTGTATCATAACTGCGGGAGCGATCTCTATCCCTCTCACGCTCCCGATCGTACCCACGATCTCGGTCATGATACCTATCACGATCTCTACTCCGACGATCATGATCCCTTCCCCGCTCACGGCTATCTCCTCTGTCACGATCACGATCACGATCACGATCCTGATCCTTGCTAGCTTCCCTGTCACGATCTCGGCTTTGCTCTTTGGATCTATAAAATCAAAAGGATCAAAGAATAAAAAGGGAAAAAGGACATTTTCAAGATAAAACAAACCTACAGAACATTCATACGCCAAAACAAATGCCAGATTACCTTCTATCATCTTCATACCGATCTACCTTGCGGCTCTTGTTTCTCTCTTCCTGACAAATAAGTTACCAAGAAAGTACAACTCAAATCCCTTTTCTGAATGACAAGAAATTCCAGTTCATTCGTGCTTGAGATAGCATTAAATGCTCTTCAAAGCTAGGACAATCAGACACAAACCATTTTTCCCAACAGGTACAAGCAATGATTCAAATAGCAAAGCAATTAGGCCTCATTGAAAGCGTTCCCTAGACACAGGCCCTTAGGCACAAAATACATGACAATAAGTGTGCCCTATCCCAACACAAAAATAAAATAAAAACACTCACCAATATTAACTGAATAAACGTTCTTTTGGTGAAGAACTAAAACTTAATGCCCATACTAAGCCTTGAAATGAAGCAAGCCAAGATTACCGATGCTTAGGGAAACTTATAATTCACCGAAATTTAACTTGTATACACTTTCTTTCATGGTAAATGACCAGAAATGCTGGTAGCGGACACTACAAATACCTTAGCTAACTATGCAGGAAAGAAGTATCAACATGTAACAATAATAAACCTGCAACATATGCAATTTTAGATATTGTAAAAATTGGTGCAACCAGCATTAACAGGCCACCAAATGATTGAAAAACAAACAGAAGAGTCTCTAAAATCATTATTTGGACTAAGTTTGCAGAACCTCAAGCATTGGAAACAGGCCCTAACGTCCATCTATTCTTCTCTTCCCCCTTTCAAAATAAGCATAGTGACACAAATTTAGTACCCTTTAATTAAGTTAGTGGGTCTTTTAAAACCATATTTTAGGATCCTTTGTGCTATTCAAAACTAATAAACAGAGATAAATATTGTGGACACGAGTAAACCACAGAAAGGAAAACCGCGACAGCTGACTTCACCATTCTCTGCTCCAGGGGAACCTTGATATCCAAAATTTAGATCTTAATGAGAAGATAATAAAAATTGAAATAGCCACTCTTCTCCGAGGTTAGAAAGACTCACAGATGGCACACTAACTGAGAATCTCTATAGAAGATTGAGAAACATTATACCAGCACCTGAATAAACATATTCACAGTACCAACTTAAGAACATACCAAAGATATTATAGTAAAAGAACAATCAAATCCCACTTAACACAACAGCAATAGTTTCAAAATGTACTACTGACACCAACTTGGCAAGAAAGTATGAATTCAATAATTGAGCAGACAGATAAAAAAAAAGTAATAGCCACTAAGAGACCAAAACAAAAGATCCATTTACAAGGCCCCGATTACCTTGTTTTCAGTTCCTGCTATTTAGTCCTGCTTTGGTATTAATTTGTGAACAAAACCCATCTAATCAAAAGAGAAATAAATTCATACAAAATAAGCAACAGAACCATCGTACCTGAAGCTCAGTTAACTTCTCGCGAATTTGCATATAGCCCAAGTGAAGCTTTCCTCCAAAATGATCTGCTAAACGGCGGTCACTGAAAACCACATGAAGAACACTTAACTAACTAAAATATCCAAAACTTTCAACAATGGTTCACAAAATATAGATGCCCCATAACTTTCTAGCTAACAATAGCATGATCTACAAGCATAAAACAGAAAAAGACGCACATTCTTTAGCTGCAAAAGTTATCCTCGAAAAACTGGGCCCAAAAGCCTGCTGGTGACAAGGAGGTATAATCGCCAGGTCAAAAGCTGAAGTACTTGAAACCCCAAATACTATAGTTCTTTGTTGCCCATAGAAAAGCTAGGAAATATAGCTGCAGTTATGGAGGGACGAGACCAAAATTTTACCTGTCATATACGCTCAAAAATGCTCCACAAATGTCGCAGACACGTAGCTTCTGATCAGTCTGCAAAACAGTTTCCATATAAAATAGTCAAATCTGTAATGTCTCTAAGTTTAAACAATGTATTTACACTAGTAACCTTATCCATGAATCATTTACATGTGCATGTCAGTTCTCAATTAAATTGGTTATCAAACTCATTGTATTTTACTAGTAAGTACATGAAAATGCAATATCTTATAAACATGAATTGCTATAATAAAAATGATAATAATATAAAATTTCCTTGTCCTCACATGACAATAGGAAGATTACAAAAAGCACATGGAAAACAGGACTCACAATGCGCACGTCTGCTGCAGTGTACTTGGAGGAATCGAGAACAGGTTCCTGCCTGGGAGCCAGCTGAAGAAAAAAAAAAGTAAAATTGTTAGGCATAAATAAAGAAAAAGAAAGAAACGGGGCCTGCAGGCAATTTTTTTCAAAGCAAAGTAAAATAAAACAACGAAATGGGAGGTGGAATATAAATTTGGAACAAAATGAGAATACATGATGATAAAAACAATAGTTACAGAAAACATCACACACATAAATACAAAAACTAGATGTACAAATAAATAAATGATGACCTTCTTAAGTGCTTCAGCCTCTTCCAATGCTTTCTGTGCTTCATCTACCATTCCTTGTTCACCTGAACATGTACAAAACTTTCAGAATCAAAACATAAAAAACAAGATATAACATGAGGCAGTGTAAAACTACATAGATGTTTGCATATTCTGAGAAAGACTTTAGATTGCTACTCTTTAATCTCAGGTCAACAGGTGAACTCATCAAACCAAGTCTCTTTCTTAGTCCTAATGCCCAAGACCTTTTCCATCAAATTTTCAGAAAAACTGGTTCAGAGACAGTGAATTAGGGAAAAATCTTGGTCTTCCCATTGGACTTCTCAGCATAAAAATGATCTTTTAATTTTATTTAAGGGAAAAAGATCTTTCTTTTAGAAATATGCATGCAAGCATTTTATTGACGTAAGATAATTTCAACAAAATCAATTTGTTCAAATCCTATGAAGGTTTCTCATTTGAAAAAAATACCAACCAGCTTCTGGAAGACTGATTTCTCCCAAACAAAGATAGCAATGTACACACATAATATTTTTTGTCTTGGAAAATGATGATAAAGAAGCTGAGTACGGAGATCATTAACTTTCTAACAGTGAACACTTCCAAATTAGTCTATACACCAATGTACTATAGTGCAGACATCAATTTAAATATTTTGTTTTACATCAAGACTCACAGAAGATCAGGCACAATGCAATGATTAAACATGTGTAAAAAGACGAATTTAATACTCAAACAAAAATGTAGGAAATAAAGATAAATAGCCATAAAATTTTAAATAAGAGAAGGGGAAAAGGGAGTTATCTTCGATTATCATATGAAGTAACAAACTCAAACAATGCCAATATATATATATAAATTATAGAGCATGCACAATGCATATAATAGGACTGCTAAAATTGAAAAAATGAAACCAAGACACATCATCTTCAAATATCTTGGATGATAAACTTACCAAGATCCTCTGCTTTCTTCAACTTCTCATTTATCATTTCCTGTGTTCGCGGATCAGGAGCAAGTACAGGCAAGGGTGCCAACGGTGGAGGATTTGGAAGAGGCTGAGGTAAAGAAGCTCTATCTTTGTTGAAGGCATCCAAAAGAAGCATGGACTGCCATTGAAAAAGCAAATAAAGATTACCATATAGCACATGTATGCATGTCAAAATGTTATTCTAGAAATCAAATCAAAAACTCACATGCACTGAAACAGAAGTTCAATGATAGTTCTAATTAAGACAATGAATTTTATGATGTTCCAAGGAGCAATTGGTACCTGTTTGTCTGCTCTTTTGGTTCTGAGTTCTTCAACCACTTCAAGAGCACGAATCTTACTATCTGTCTTGCCTTCAAGATCTGCAGTTCACATCATTCATGTGCCTCAATACTTAACTATATCAATGTATTTAGGCCACCAATGATCTCAATAATTATTTATTTGACTTCACATTAAGTAGTACACAAAACATATTTAGACCAGGGATAAAATTGTCTAGGAATCTCATGTCAACAAAAGTTACAAAATGATCCAGGGAAAAAAGTTACAAAGAAAGAAAAAAAACTCATTAAGAGACAAGCTTTCAAATAACTTTTAAACATCCACTAATTCATGCCCCTTTGTATAGTTACATATAAATCTGTAAAACCTACCAAAAATATAAGAAAAATTATGTGATGCAATTATTAAAAAAAGGTCCATTCTTCCTTCCTGGTAAACATTTACACATGTTGTTAACAACTTCATCTTCTCGATTTTTGTCCAATATAACATATTTTTGCAAGAAAATGAATCCATTGCCCCTTTAACCAAGGAATTCTGTAATATCATTAATAGCTAACACTAATAGTCAACCAGAATTCCTGCCTGACTCCATAATTAATCACTTTAACCACCAGATAGGGAAGAGAAACTAACCAAGGAAATAAAACTAATCCAAGAAAAAGTTGAGACAAAATTGGGATACCAATAATCTTCCCCAATCCAAGAAGGCCAAATTGCAAAAGGAATATGCTTCTCTGCTAGAGTTTCATGCGTAAGAATATAAATCTTTTTTTAATGGCCCAAAAGTACAAAAGACTTTTCCACCATTTACACCATGCAAAAACTTCTTACAAGTGACATCTCAATTCCAAGAATTAGACAGTAAATTCAAATAAAATTAATGAACCATTTATATTACACAAGATCTCACTTCATCAAGCTGATCTATCCTAATGGCCAACAGGACCAACCACCTTCTAATGTGACGCCCCACTAATGTGTAATATGCATCAAATTCTTGCCAAGTTAAAATTAGTGACACCACCTAATGTGCCACATTTCTAATATAACAGAAAAATTTCAGGGAATACCCATTTGCTACGAATACTAGTATGCAATTTGAACTTAAAATGAAGAAAAAAAGCATAAGCATAATCCTTGCTTTAGTAACTTGATTTAGCATCATATACAGGACTTGCATTAAAAAGAGATTGTGCACTCCCTCGATGGCAAAACTTTCAAACAAGCAGTATGGCAGCTAAAAAATGGATGCTAATACATAGAGAATTTACCAAATTGATCAGCTTCTTTCAACTTCTCCTTAATCTGCTTTGACAACTCAAGAACCTCAGGCGTCTGCAATTTAAACAAATCAATAACTTCTCTATTAAAAAAAAATAGCAATATATGATCACTAAAGAATATGGCTAACATGACTCAACCATTACCTGAGTAACCTCAGACACAGAAATTGCAATAGCCGCTTTAGCATCCTCATCCTCAAGTCGCTTTAGAGCTCTAGTAATTTTCCGATCACATTCAACAATGAGCCTATCTATAACATCCTCCAAGTCCCTATCATAGTTATCAGTGCCTTTCGCTTTGGACTCTTCATATCTGGAAAGTGTTAAGGTACCAAGTGGGAAATTGAAAAAAAAATCTCACGCCAATGCCTTTGGGTTGTCAGCTCATACTACATGAAATATAGAAATGAAGATTTCCTAAATAACTAATTTTATAACTATCAATATGACGAACAAAAAATCAAACCCATCATCATTGTTTAAATTGTTCATATACGGTCCAACCTTTGTATTGCCACTGAGAATAACTGTACAAGATAATGACTAAATAACTAAATAAAAGGCTGGAAGCTTCTATTTGTATCGTATTTCATTATCCCACTAAAAGGTCAAACCACAGTCAATATCTTAATTGTCAGTGCATGGTCCATCCTATACATTGTTTTCTACTACCCCTCTCATATATATATAGATAAACAAAAATAGAAAATAATAAAAACAAGGTAGTAGGAGAAGGATACTCTTTCCTCAACTGCAATGAGTGCACTTTCGGGCATGGGCCCATGTCCATTTTCTGAATAAAATATGTCAAAAAAAGCAATAAAGATCATAGTAAGAAAATAATTATTAATCGTTAAGGCAAAAGTTGCATATATAAACAGGAACAAAAATATAACTCAAAGCAATAGTTGAGTAAAAACATTCATATGCATATTAAGGAGTGAAGGATCCCATAATATTATGCAACAATTCAACACAAAGCAGACGCCAAATTAAGCATGCCAAGCCCAGAAACGGAAATGCAAATCAAAACTTCTCCCGGTCCTTGACTTTCCTACAAGTTGAGTTAAGCAAAATCCTTTTTCTTTTTCTTTTTTCTAGAAATATATGTATATATATAATTGAATAAAAAAAAGGCTTCTGTTCGGTTGCCAGGAAAACAGAGGAAAGAAAAGAAAAAGTAGATTTGAAGTCAAATATTCACATTTCTTCAGCTCCAGAAAAGATGAAATCCTCAATTCAAACAAACAAATTCTCCAAGGCTTAACTAATTAAGATGACTAACTTCATTTCCACGGGAACCAAACCGACTAAGTTCAAATCTTCTTCTCGTGATAACTTATGATGTATGATGTTTTGAGGTTGATCATATATCTTACTCTCGATTTTCAAAATTGAAAAAGCAACCATGAATACCATATATATACACTGATAGATTAGGGTTTTGAATAGAAAGAGAAAGAGAGAGATTTAGTACCGTTAATTGGAAGAGTTCGTGAGGGCAAAGCCCAACTAAGTACAGGCGACACACGTCCCGATCGTAGTACTTCCGATTCACCTCTCGTACGTCGCCGTTTCGATTCGCACCCATCAGCACATCCAGCTGCTTCCGAATCGCATCCATCTCTCTCCCTTTCTCTCTCTCTAACACACACACACATACACACTCTTTCTCTCTCTAAAACTCTCTCGAGTCTCTACGGATAGTGTCAAATTAGGGTTTCTATGAGAGAACTGAAGGAAAAGGCTTTCGAGTGCTCAGTAGCGAAGGGGGGACCTTAATAAAGTTTACAATTTAACCAGGTTTCTGAATAGTCCTTTTATTCTCAGCTATTTACACAAATAGCTGTAACTTAAGAACTTCAATCCCTGCACAGTCTGCTCTTGATGAATCTTTACTTCTTTAGGGTCCTTTTAAAAAAAATTGAACTTTAATACTGCACAAACAACCTTAATATTATGAGCTAAGTTTTCATAAAAAAATTAATTAATTAATTAATTTAATTTAATTTATGTTTGAACAAATAACATCCTTGAGCTATTAAAACTGGACAAATAAACTCACTCTCCTATAAATTTATGGCACTTTGTCTCCCACTATAACGAAGTTCAAAAAATTCTATATACGAATTTTATGAACCTTTATTTATTTAGTTTTAAAGTTTAAAAAGAATTTTGTTAAACTAATTTATAAATGAATAGATTTCTTGTAATTTATTGTTTAAAGTACCACATTATTCATTCAATGATATGCTCTAATCAAAGTTCGATGCTCTCTTTTACTCTGTATTAATTAGTATTTAACGAAAATTATCTATAAGATTCAATTAGTGTCTGGGCCTCGGGATCCTTGTCAGTATATTTTTGATCTTTTACAAATGACACTGAGCTCGAATTTAAGAAATATTTTGGAAAAGAAACCCAAAATCGTTAGCAAGTGATGATAGATAACGAGGGAAGAGCAACCCATAGTGCCCTCACCACAACTGTCCTCTCTAATCTTCCACTGCAGTTACTCACTCTATGAAAATTTGGCGATGAGTTGACAAATTTTGAATTTTATTTTTTTTGCAAAACAAGCTATTTGCACATACGGTTCCAGCAATTCTCGAACACAACTAAAGCGACCCATTCAGCATATATTAAAAAGCTCAAAAGATTTGAGTTGGTAGCTAATCTTGAATCGACCACTGACCACCTTGGACATTACGATTCACAGGTCATATGCACCAAAATACAAACATTTCGCCCACGAGGTTAAATTTGAATGGCTTTGAAATTACCATTTTCTTCCTAAGTTCCATTTATTTGGGGGTATGTGGACTATATCATATTCATAACTTCAATTAATATAGAGGACAGAGGAGGAAGTCCCATCATATAACTAGGAAGTTTGAGCTTTCCTGTACAGGAGCAAATGAACAGCATGTAATGGTGAATCCAAAAACATGAGCTAAACAAGTGTAGAAAGTTCCATGATCAAAACACAAGTCTCCCAGAAAACATAACATATAAAAACACAATCTCAAAAAAGTATTACGCCCGAGATAACCAAAAAAAAAAAAAAAGCATCCAAACACATCCTTAAAAAGCCCTTCTTCATAAAGACATAAATAACTAGAGCTCCAATCACATCCATAAATAACAAAAGCAATAACTCTTCAGTAACTACTTCAGGAGTGCTTTTCTTGCTGTTAAAAGCAAGATTGCTTCCACAATTGCTTTCCAAAAAACTTATTCCATTACCCCACCACCATTGATGGTTCGCTTTCAGGTCAGGATGTGATTATGAAATCACACATGGGTGTCATTCTGCAGGGAAATTGATTTCTCAAGAAACAAACAGAGACCTAGAAATTAAAAATAACATAATCTCTCAAACAATGCAGGGTTTGAAATAGTTCAACAAAACAAAGAGAAATTACTGTCCCGGTAAACCACATATAAATCCAAACATAACAGCAAATCTGGGCAGCCAACCATAGTTAATAATTACTACTACAGCTACTCGGTAACAATATTAAGAACTGATAACAGAAAACAGAAACAAAAATTACTTCTGTTTCATCGTCTTACTCTCTCCCAAGTTGATGCTCTCGATTAAATCGACAATGATCAGATAAATTATTTATAGCTTGTCCTCGAACTCAGAAAGTGGGGTCATCTGCTCCTTCAAGCCCTTCCTCTTCCGAATGGTAGTAACAAGCTCTGCTGCTTGCGTTCCGGGTTCCAACGGATCAGACGACATCATGTCCCAATGATCAAACACGCACTGTGGGAAAGCCTGGCCTGAGGTTTGAGCTCTCAAAGTGCCTGAGAACCCAAATGACTCAATGACAGGAAGGTATGCCTTGATGTTGTAAAGTGGAGTACCAGGCCTCTGGATTTCCTCGAAGACATGCCCACGTTTCATGTTGAGCACACTGTAAATACCGCCGAGAGCTTGTTCAGGAGCTTGGATCTCCACCAGGTATACGGGCTCCAAGAGACGCGGCTTAGCTGTGATCTGCGATGCATAAATAACCCTCCTGGCAGTAGGAATAACCTGGCCACCACCTCTGTGAATGGCATCAGCATGAAGAACCACATCACAGACTTCGAAGCAAATACCCCTCATGTTTTCTTCACACAACGCACCTTCCTTTGAAGCCCACTGGAACCCAGCAACAACAGAATCCTTAATTTCATTCAGGTATTGAACTCCCTTACACATATCAACCACCATGTTGGGGCCAGTGGTCTCAGGGCCAAAACACCAAATTTTCTTTGCAAGATCCTTGTCCCAACCAAACTCCTCGGCCAAGATTTTGGACCGAACCTTAGGGTCATCCCTTGGACCAATACGACCATCATCAATGGCCTCAGGGAGCCCTTCTTCCAAGGGTCGGGCTTCCATGTACAGACGGTTGTGCTTGTTGGGAGACTTACTCATAACAGTACGGCACGACTTCTCAAGAACAGTCTCACGGAAGGAGACAACAGGGTCTGATTTAACAATCTCAGCCCCACCCATAAAATCATCCACCAAATCCTTCAGACAGATCTCAAGGTGAAGTTCTCCTGCACCAGCAATGATGTGCTCCCCAGATTCCTCAATAGTACAAACGACCATAGGATCTGACTTGGCCAAACGTTTGAGACCTTCAACAAGTTTGGGAAGGTCAGATGCAACCTTGCACTGTACAGCCACACGAACAACGGGTGAGACTGAGAACTTCATGGCACGAATTGGATGGGCATCAACTTCCTTCTCATTTGTCAAGGTTGCATTCTTGGTGATGAACTGATCCAAACCAACCATAGCAACTGTGTTCCCACATGGCACATCCTCAACTGTTTCTTGCCTCTTTCCCATCCAAATAACAGTTCTCTGTACACTCTTAACATATAGATCCTTCTTCTCCCCAGGGACGTAGTTTGGACCCATTATTCTAACCTTCAAACCAGTTGCAACCCTGCCAGAGAAAACACGACCAAATGCGAAAAACCTACCCTTATCAGATGCGGGAATCATCTTTGAGACATAAAGCATAAGAGGACCATCAGGATCACAGTTCCTAATCGCATTAGCATACATATCATCAAGGGGCCCCTCATACAAGTTCTCAACACGGTATCTCTGAGCCTTGGAGGGAGAGGGAAGGTGAAATATCATCATTTCCAGGAGGGCAGTACTAGCAGGAAGCCAGGTCTGCATGACACGCTTCATCAATGCCTTCCCCATCAATTCCTTCTCATCAGACTTCAAGCCTATATTAAGTTTTTTCAACATAGGCCACAACTTATCCTTCTGATCATTCATACAAGTACTGATAATCTGCTTGATGGGTTCATAACAGAACTGAACAAAACCGCGCTTGCAGGTAGCTGAACCACTGTGCTTGCTGGTCCATTTTTTGGTTGCAGGGTCAAAGAAGTTCTCACCCCAGAGCCGTTCCATCATCTTGGACTCGTCAACACCAAACTTAGAGGCATACATCTTGGCGAAATTGGTTAGGGTAAAGGCCCAACCATGCAAACCAGCAGAGAAAGCAACAGTTCCTTTCTCAGGGTAAACCTGAACATCACCAAGGAGGGGATCCTCGTATGTGGCCATAATGACATTTGCATTCTCAATAACTCTCTGGAATGTCTGGTAAGCCTCCTCTCCGTCAACCTGGAGCTCAAGGAAGCACCTGTCCATCTTGTTAACAGTCAAGACAGGTCGAATCCTTTCTCCAAGGGCCTGACGGAGGACGGTTTCTGTTTGGACACAGACACCCTCAACACAATCTACCACCACAAGTGCACCATCAGTAATGCGAAGAGCAGCAGTGACCTCAGATGAAAAGTCAACGTGCCCAGGGGAATCAATGAGATTGATAAGATACTCATTGCCATTACGCTCTCCCGTGTAGCTCTTCAGAGCTTCATCAGTCATCTCATAATAGAGAGAGATACCAGTAGATTTGATTGTGATGCCGCGTTCTGCTTCATCAGCACGGGTGTCTGTCATCCGGACATCACCAGCAACTTCTTGAGCAATGATACCAGCAGCAGCCACAAGAGAATCGGTAAGTGTTGACTTTCCTGTCAGGCGCACAAAAAAGCATCAGTATTTGCAACAGCACAATCTATAATTAAGGAACAACAACTTAAAACATTGGAAATATATTAGGCATGAGATGGACACCATTATCACTACTATAAATGCAACCATGTTATTGAAGACAATTCCACTATTTCTAACCATCCAAACATTTGTATCTCTAAACTATCTACAACAACCCTTTCCAAGTGAAGTATAAACTGATCAATCTTGCAAGTGTTGCATGATTGCATGCAAAGTACACTAGGAATAGGAGGATCAGCATAAGTACACTAGGAATAGGAGGATCAGCATACTATAACTTCCAACCCCAACTCATAATCAGTTCAACGTAAGAATAGATAAATGCGCAAAGTGGACTAAGTTGCATACCGTGATCAACATGCGCAATAACAGACATATTACGGATGTTGTGTTTGTAGTCCATAATCCTACGCAGCTCATCGGCGGTAAACTTCACCTGCACAAATCAAATACAGTTCTCCATCACAATTGAGAATAAAGAATATAGCAATTCAGCGACACAACAATTATAATTGAGACATAGTGTATTTACCATCTTGACTACTCTTTAAATGTCACCAAAGAAATATTTGTATGGAGGTACTCCTCCGAGAAACAATAACACCTGTCAGCAATTAAAAAGGGAAAAAAATCAGTGTAAGATTGACAAAGGAAGGTGTAACGCAATAGACATGTATTGAACATATTTCATAGGATGTCCATGCTACATATTCTCCAACTTAATGAAAACATCATATACATACCACATACGACACATCGAATACAGAAACAGACCCTCGAAAATGTTCAATGTATTTTTACAAGTGAAGGCAACACTAAGCAAATGAATAACTTCCTTAACTTATTCAATCCATCACTCAAATCATAAAGTTAAGCAAATACAAAAAATTAAACCCATATCTACAAAACATAAATCAAATGAATTATCATACAACAGAACATCTAAAACAGTAATATGATCAGGTAATACCATCACACGCAAAAGAGGAATAAAAAAAATAAAAAAAAAACAACGATTTTATTCAGCTCCATAATACTAAAATGCAATTTTTTCTCCTAAATCTAAAAGCACTATTTATTTAAAATTATCCACGATAGATCAAGTTTTTGACCTGTACTTCACCGTAAGGTAAACATAAATATATATGTTTCAAATTAAAGGCACTTAAATCACAAAGTAAAGGTTAACAAACAAAAAACATATGTAGAAATCATTAATACAAAGAATTATCATACAACAGAACATCTTATAAAAGTATGCTTCTAATCTTCACAAGTAAATCGGAGCTTCAATAATAAGCAATAAAAGACTAAAAGCTATAATATATCATAGCGACCATATATTTAAACAGAAAATTCATGAAAGCAACACAGATCCGATATAGATCTAGACATACAGCAATCAGTACCTAAGTTTAAAAAGCAAAAACAAAACGGCAGAGAACACATAATCAATCGATCAAAGCAAAGAAAATACAATAGATCTACATATTGAAGGTTGATATTTAATATATGATTCGATTATGCAACAACATATCTGAAGTAAATATTACCAGAAATTTTGAAAGCAAAAGCAGATTAATCGAAATAATAAATCAGAAAAAGCAATGCAGAGAGTAAGAAAATACTGATTTTGCAGAATGAAAGAGAGGGAGAGAGAGAAGGGAGCGTGTGGTCTTACCAAAAGGGAAGGGAAGAAGAGAGAGAGAGAGTGAGGCGGCGAGGGTTGAGGGGGGCTCTCGCTCTCCAACCAAGGGTTTATAGAGAGAGAGAGAGAGACACTGAGACACGACTGTTTGAGAGATATGGGGAATATATGAGGCTTTCAAACCCTAGCTAGCACGTGCGTTACTCGTGCCGGATGATAAGCCTTTAGATTTTTTTTATGGCAATCGCACACTCGCACCTTACCCCTTAAACTTTGGCATATTTTCTCAAAAGGAAGAGGATATTCCAACTATTTTATACTTTAGTCACTCTATTTAGTCTATTACTCTCTATTAATATTCTCCTAATTACAAAGATGTCCGGGTTTGCTCTTGATCCGTTTCAATAGGGGTGTTCAAGAACTGACCGGACCGATTGAATCAACCAAAATCAAATCAAACCAAATCGCCCTATTTGGTTGGTTTTAATGAGTGTGACGGTCCCTAATGCTCCGTTTGGTAGGAGGGATGGAAAAGTGGAAGGAAGGAAAATAGGAGGGATGGGCTTTCCTTCCTCAGGGGAGGGAAACCATTTTTCCTTCCTGTGTGTTTGGTATGGTGGATGGAAAAGTGGTTTCCTTCCTTCCATGTGTTTGGTAAACAAGGGGGAGGGAAATGATATATTGTATTGAATTACAATTTTATCCTCTCATATTCAAATATATTTTAAATGCTTTTAATAATTTATAAAAATATTAAAAATAATTTGGAAGCCTTCACGTGTGCGCGCGCACATGTGTGTGTGTATATATATATATAAAACAGTGGGCGTGGGCATATATGTATAGGTGATTGCTTGGAGAATAAAGGGGGGCAATTGTGGGTTTTCAAAATGTTTAAAGGGCAAAAAAGTCATTTCATCCCATAAAACATAAATCCCTCCACTTTTCCGCCCAACTTTGGGCGGATGAGAAGAGGCTCAAAATCCCTCCCCTTTTCCTTCCACTTTTCCCTCCCCTTTTCCCTTCCCCCCATACCAAACACACCCAAATTTACACTTCCCTCCACTTTTCCCTCCTCCCCTTTCCCTCCTCCCACTTTTCCCTCCTACCAAACACAACATAATGGTTTTCATTTTCTTCAAACCAAGGTGATTGGTTTGGTTCATATAATGAGGGTATAGACCGACCAAACCGACCAATTGAAACTTATTTTGGAAATTGGTACTTGGTAGTGTGGATTACTTCATGCATAATAGGTTTTTATTTGAAAATTACTAGTAGTTGATTTTGGGTGACACAATTTTCAAATTACTTCATACATAACAGATTTCACATTACCAGTAGTTGAAAAGAGAGAGAACATAGGAGTTGGCAATGACAATTTTTTTGGGTGACACAATTTTTTTATTTTTTTTCAAATTAGCGTCTATCAAACCTATGATAAACCGATCGAACCAAGCCGAAAATCATCCCCTATTTTGGTTGGTTATCATGAATGCTACGGTCCCTAATGATTTTCATTTTCCTCAAACCGAGATGATTGGTTTGGTTCATATAATTAGGTATAGACCGACCAAACCGGCCAATGTACACCCCTACGTTTCAACGTATTCACTGCTTGTGTAATTGAAGTACTAAAACGATGTCAAATGTTGTCGTTTTAAGGAACAATTTTGCTATAACAATGTTGCTGTGTTGAGCCCTAAAAGTTTGAAACTCTATGCATATTGATTATCCTTTTTTTGCTTCTTCTTCCATCTCAAGTGAATTGAAACTTATTTTTTTCCGAGTGTAAATGGATATGCCTTCTACTCCGAAGTTCCTTTTTAAAAATAAAAATAAAAATGACCCCTTGATTGCTAAGGGCACGTTAGGATAAGCTTGTACTTCCTATTTTTCTACTTTCAAAAGTAAAAAAAAAAAAATTATAAATCTTTTATATTTTTTTTAGTGCAAATTTTTGGTGGTTACTTTTAAAAGTTGAGATAGCAAGAATTTCTTATTATCAAAATTTCTACACTCAAAACTTTTATCTTTTTACCTTTAAAAGTAAAAAAACAGGAAATAAAAGCTCATCGAAACAGGCCCTTAAAACCTTCATAGTGGCATCAAGGATCACAACATTTGGGATCCCTTCACTTTGAACAACTCTTTGAGGAGTTTGCATATTTTTTAATCATAAAATGGAATTGGAAAGTCATACCTTTTGGATAAGTACCCATTGAGTGATTCTGGCATTGGATGAGAACTCTTTGTGGACTTCCACCAAGTGACATGGACCATACCACGAACCAAATAAATGCAAACCCACTGTGTTTCCCATTAGATCACCAATCTTAACTTGTGAATGCCAAAGATTAAGTACACAAATTTCTCTTCATTTTTTTTTTAAATAATTTACTTACTTGTTACATAGTATGCATATGATTAAAATTTCCGTTATGTTGGGTGAAGGAGATATGAGATGTATATGGATGACGAGTCTTCAAATTGGGGGTTGAAGACGAATGAATTGACATTAAGGCACAATTGCTCTCTCAAAACACAACGTTTGATATCATTTTATTACTTCACTCTTCCCAACCACACCATTTTCTCATTGTAAGTGGTGGGAACTATTAGAACATGAGGAGCTCTTGATGGCATCAAGAGCAAATCCGAACGCATTAAAAAGTTCATTTTCAATTATTGAGTTGTTTATCATAGAGCTCTAAATTCATGCCATACCGATGTTTCTATTATTCTTTGCATGAATGTACATGGATCATGACTATAACAAAAATTTTACGGTAACAACATACGATATTAAATTTGAACCATAATGGAATACGATAATTCTTTATTACACTATACATGAAAATATCTAATATCTTCACACCATGGTACATTAAACAGAACATGATTATTCTATATTCTATTGTATTTACATATCCAAAATATTCTCCTCAATAAGATTAAAAGTTTGAGCACAAATTGCAAACTTAAATAGTTTTATCCCGAGTCGTGTTTTTTGACATATAAGCATAAACCACTAAGCTATTAGAGCTAAGTTCACTTGATAAGGAGACAGGGCCGGCCCTGAGATTTGGGGGGCCCTAAGCGAACTTCTAAAATGGGGCCCTATGTAGTACATAATGACACCAATTTTTTTTATTAGAAAATATTTAACTACCAATTTTTATTACTGTATTTGTTAGCACACATATAGAGTTTGATGGTGCATATCATTACTATAATCATTTAGTAAAATAAAACACAATTACAAAAAGAGAGGTTGAATAGAAAAACATACCGGCTCAATTTCACTATCTCCACCAATTACTAAAATAGCATTTTAGTAATTATATGATCAAACCTAAAACATGAAAGAAATTAAAAATAAATTAACTTCTCTAAAAAATTCTTAAGAAATTTTCAATGTTTATATATCCAAAAGTTATTTCTCATATGATAATGTTTCGAATAAAAAAAAAAAAAAGTAATAAGAAGCTAATACAAAAGCAAGTCTAAAGTCTTAAATCAAAATCTAAAAATCTCAATCTCATAGCAAAGGACAATAATATACTATAATACCAAGCAAATATAAAATCCTAATTCCTAAATTAAAATCATAAATAAAAAATTTCAATCCCATATCAAATAAATAATAATAATAATAAATTGAAAACAAAAGGATAATAATAAAGGAAAAAAAAAAGGGTTGCTTACTTGCTTTCTTTGAGTTCTTCAAGTTAGGGTCCTTGTAGAGTAGAAATTCTAGGGAGGAACCAGAAGGTAAGAGGTGGAGAAACAATATACATATATTTTTCCACAAGAGACAAGCAATCAACCAATCTAATCCAAGGGAGGGGAAAAGTCGAAAAGTATAGAGAATGAAGAGGGAAAAAGAAAGGGTGACTTTTCATATGCCAGAAAGTCAAAAAGATGTGAAACTACAAAAAGACTTTCCATATGCCAGACAAGCAATCTTCAAGAGAAAGTTTTGCTGTTTCGGCACATGGGAAACTACAAGTAATTAGTAATTAGAAATCAGAATTTGGGCCGATCATGCAAGTAAAAAGTCAAAGCCGAATCCTAAATATAGACTATGGAGAGGGGCCTTGGAGAGGACCCTTTTTGTTGTTGCTGGGAAGTGGTATATGGATTATGGAGATTGGAGAGGGGCCTTTTTTTTTTCCTATAGATAATGGGGACCTAAAGCAGTCCGCTTGGGCTGCTTTAGCCCAGGCCGCCCTATAAGGAGGATGGGAGAATGAATTCTTAGTAGGTTAAATTCCAAGTTCAATCCCGATTTGTTATATATGCGTGATGTTCAATAAAGGAGAAAAAAAATGCATAAACTATCACTCAAATAGAATTTATTCCACATAATGAAGTTATACTTACAAATAATATGTCCATATTTATACATATAGTCCGCATGTTATTTTTTACCCAAATATAATAAATGAACTCTTATAATCAACTTTACATTTTATTATGGGAGAATAAAAATGGATTAATTAGAATTTAGTCAGGCAAAGTCTTCATTGGTTATTCCAGCATTGTGCTTAGTGCAAAGACAAGTTGTATTTCCTTTAGGAAAAGCTCTAAAGCTCACAGGATCTAATGCCATTCTCTTTTGAACCATTTTCCAAAATTTCATATTTTCTATTTTTTGAACCCCTCGTATTGGGAAGGAATAGGAATTCCTCACGAAATGGAATAGACAAAACTAAGGAATTGCAATTTCTAGTAACCAAACAGCTTTAAAAATCTGTTTTATGAATCTCAGCGTTTTTATTCATCCTATAACTCTTGAAGTGGTGGGACCATCTTCTTCGTTGATTAGTCCGACCTTCCCTTCTTGCTGTCTCTCTCTCTCTACCATCTCTGCACTCTCTCTCTCCTGTTGCTTTCTCCTGTGGTAAAATGAGGAGAAGAAATCAACACAGCTTTCTCTCTACGTTACTGACAATCCTGTTCACATGTTTCTCTCTCTTTAACTGTTCGTCGGCTTTCCAATCTGACGAGCTTCTTCTCGACGACGAAGAGTTCGGGCTCGAAGGAGGAGTCGGAATTGGAGTTCGATCACTCGAACCTCTCTCCACAAACCCTACTCGATCGCCTCCGTCTGCTCCTACTCGGAGGAGATCTTCGGATCCGGATTCGGACTCAAAAGTCCAATTCTATCTTGAACATGCTTTCGGTGACTCCGATTTCTCCCCCGCCGGTACCTTCTCTGCCCGCCTCAAGACCTGGAACCATGGTGGTCAGGTACTGATATTTGTTATTTTCATAAGAAATATTTTTTCTTCTCTCTTTAGCGTCTGTTTGGTTTCCGAGAAAACTGTGGGAAATTAAAAGAAGTGAAATTTTGGATCTTTATGGATTTTTTCTATATTTGAAACTCGAAATATCACTTAACTGAGCTCGAGGTGTGTATGTCAATTTGATGCGAGATTTTGTTTCTTCTCTATTTAGTGTCTGTTTGGTTTTTGAGAAAGAAGTGAAAAGTTGATCTTTATAGATCTGTCCTTATTTGGAACTGGAAATATTACTTAACTCAGCTTAATTTATGTGCGTGTGGTTTGTGGTGTAAAGATGAGATTGAAACAACCCTAGAACAGGGAATTAAATTTGCTACTGGCTTCCTTTATCCAATATTTGGTTGCTGAGAAAACAGAGAAAAATGGAAGGAAATAAGAAATTGAATCTTATATGTTTTTTTTTTGGTTTTGTTTCTGTAAATTGTAAAATGAAAAAAAACCCCTCAAAGTATATATTTCATTTGTGTCTGAACTTTTTCTTCGTAGCTCATCAAATTATTATTTAGATTTTGTTGGAAAAGAAAGTTTCTGAATAAAAGCCCACTTTCCCCTTGCACCCGAATCATCATTCTCGTGGAATAAGCTGATTTTGTGGTGAAGTTACTGTTTAGAGAGCTCGTGCTGACTAAAGCCTAACTATGGTTTTTGCTAAAATCTAATGTATCTCTGGAAATGGGATGAAGCTACTTCAGATTTATATTTTGGGAAAGATTGATGTTTTAAATATTCTGAGCTCGAAAGTCTAACCCACAAGGAATCTAGTTGGTGTGATATATTTGGTGCAGCCTTGGGAAAGGTGGCTGTCTTTATATTTTTCATACTCTGGATACCTATACCTGTCGCTGATATGGGATAACATACAATTCGAGCTTATTAATGCCACAGATGATGTTTACTGTGGGAGCCCCACATGGCTTATTCAATTTGTCAGTAGCTGGAGAGGTTGTAGTTTCCATTGTATACGATGGAATAGAGCCCCACGCATTCTAATACACTGTAAAAGTTTCCCCTAGATTGAGAACCAAAGCCACTAAGACTTTTCATTAGACATCCCTGAGAATTTTAACTCTTGCTGCAATCTAAGCTTAATTTGTCTCTCAAGTGTTACCCACGTTCAAACTATGTGCATGTTTTTGTTTTAATGAGAGGGGTCTAAACCTCATCTTTGGAATGATTTTGCTGGGTCCCTCGCTTCTGTATTTGCTCCTTGTAGCCTTTGGCTTTGGCCCCCACTAGAACCTGAAAAAAGGGCACATTTTGTTGTTGTTAAGGAGCTCTAAAGCAGTAGAGTGAAACCCTGTCCTTTATCTTCAAGGCATGCTTTCACATCATCTCCATTCAACAATATCATCATTTTCTTGGAATATGGTGTCTCATATGGCTCATCAAGAATACTTTTATATCCCATGTGTTAGTTGGTTTGCCTTGTCTTCCTCTTGAAGGTGAAACTTGAGAACTCTACTCCTTTGAAAGCACTTTTGAGAAAGTACTGACATGCCTCATAATATTTGGTGGGAATCAAGACGAGACAGCCCATATGCCATGCATGTTCAATACTTCTGCCAAGCGGAGCCATGGGTTTAGTTTATTAGTAGTAATTTATTACCTTTTTTTATAATTGTTTCCATAATTATTTTTAGGGCTGCAGTTGTAGCCTATATAAAGGCCTAAAACTTTCTTTTGAGACAGACTTGATTACTAATAATAATTTGAGAATTTCTTCCCCTAAAATTCTTTTTCTCTTCTCTTCTCTTCTTCCCCTTCTATATTCTTCCCTCTTTCTTTTTCTCCCCAAGTCTCACATCAATATTACAATGGGAAGTGTCTTTCCTTCATGCGTGCATATACTACCATTGTTCAACTGTTTTCTGATCATATTACAAGTTTAAAACATTGGCTCCCTGTTAACTCTCCTTGATGTGAAATCTATTTATTTTAATCTTTATTTATTTGCATTCAATAAACTTTGAATTGTGCTTGGTCGTCCATGCATAGTTGTCTCTGTGACAAATCTGATCTACGTTAGGAGATTTAAGTGTCTACCCTGTTTATACTTCAATCACTATATTCTGTTTATAATAAGTATTTTTCTGGTTTGATGTGAAATTCATGTTACAGACTCTCACAAAACTTCGGTTTTCAAGGGATGCTTTTACTGAAACAGAGAAGGAAAAGTTTGAAGTAATTCCTCATTCTATAAATTCATGTTTTTCTTGCTCTGGTTTTTTGCAAGTTAGCATCCAACAATATTTTGAAAGTAAATATTATTATTGCAGATGCTACTCCAAGGCGATGACTTCTATAGGATAAGACTACCATCCAATGTGTTAAGCCCTCCTGGGAGGGACTTCATTATTTCGTCTGTGAAAGCAGTAAGTGGGTTGTTATATTGTATATTCTGAGAGGATTTATCATTAGAAAAATCTCTTTCACAAAAAAGTTGCATATTTAGAAAAATCTTTAGGGAAAAATTCACCCCTTCAGGAAAATCTTTTATGAAAAATTGCACTACTTATTGTTTCTTAGGATTGAGATTATCCATAAAAAGGTCCAGCAAAACAATTAAAAATAGAGACAAGTAGAATATAACATTTTATCTTTTACTGAAATGATATAACATGAATGGTGAAGAGGAATCATGTGACGGACCCAAAGTAGTTGGATTTTAGGCTTTATTGAGTTGAGTTGATGTGAGTTGAGGTGAGATGAGGTTTTTTGTTCTTCGATGTATTTATTCATCTTATTTTTATCAAATACAAAAACTCTTTAATGACTTCATGGATGTTTAGAGGACTTCACTGTTGCTTTCCAGATATGTAGTTTTTGTTGCCTCATATTCAGTTGTTTGTTTTTATGCGCAGTAGCTTGAAATTCATCATAATTGCACCACTCAATCCCAGAGACTTGTGGTTGTACCTACGTTTATGTGTGTTCCATTTTTCATATGATTATATTGCTATGAGTATTGTGCTTTGCTTACATCCCCTCTTGTTCATTATTAGAGATGTCTTCCACGGGAGGGTTTGGATGAGCATTTTGTTATACACATGGTAATTTCCAACTTTAGCATTTTATATATTTGGAATACTGCTGAACCCATTAGAAGCTTTTTAATGGTTGCATATTATTGTGATATTTATTAATGTTGTTGTACTATAATCATATTTCATGGATCAAATTGGTTTCACGATGGTGGCCCATGCACCTTCTCTGGGTGTAGGCCAAGATTTACTCGTGCTAAACAGTGGGAGGGTACTAACGTTGCCTATCAGTGTCTGAAATTGACATTCTCAGTTTTACTAGAACAACATGGTTTTGGGTTGGCTTGTCTCAACCTTTTGTAAGTGGGTCAGCTTATCTCAACCTGTTTGTAAACAATTGAGTTTGAGTTGTGTTTGTGAACCTTTCAGGTCATTATTCGTAGGTGACATATACTGTAGATTATGATATATGCATGACATGGGAGACCTGCAAACAGTGTTAAACTCATTAAGCCTTAACTACCTAGATTTAAACAAGAGTGAGAGCAGGATCAAGAGTGTGAGAACATCGATTATAGAGTTCCTTAGGGCCAGAGTGTCTTGAGATTACCGATATTCATGTAATTTGTAAATTGTGCTATATAGTTATTTGTATATACTGTATTCTGCTTGACTGATTATGGCTTGAGTGGTGCTTTGGTCTAGGTGAGACCTACATTCCAATACCATATCAATTAATGCTAAGTTTGTTGCTTAGCATCTTAAACTAGTCCTGATTTATGAATCACATACCCCTCAAATTAGTCATGATCCACGAGCCCTCTAGCTAGTCATAATTTGGGGCTAAACTAGGCTTATGATCCGATGATCTAGATGAGCTGAGCAAGGATCCGGTTTTTGACATTATTAGAAAGGTGCCGCCGTATGTGCAAAATTATTGTATTTTAAGTTGATGGACCATTTAGGTAGTTTTGTACACTATTCCATAAATTTAATATCTATATTTTTTTTCATGTATGTTTATAGCATAATAATTTTTTTTGCTCTTTTTCTTTATCATTTGCTGCAGGAAGGAGTTAATATCTTGGCTGTTAATTATGGTTCTCCTGGGGCATGCCAATATCCTCGGCAGTTGAAGCTTGTAAGTCGGGGTTAAACTATTCTTTTTTGCTTTGTTTCTTAATTTATCAACACTTAAAAGGAATTATAAGCCCATGCTCTGCTCTCTTGTTTACCACTTGCCACTGTAGACAACCTACTTTGAGACCAGAATTTGCATTTCTTGGGTTTTGCTACCAAATTTTTTTCAAAACTAGGGAACCACAAAATAGCACAATCTGAAGTTCAATTGCTGGAAAATAGAATGGAAGAAGGGGAAAAATACAAGGTTTTGTTGCTTGGATACCTTTTAAGAATTAAAAGAACTTATGTTGAAATCCCTAAATGCAACTCAACAAGACCAAAATACCCCTTATAGTTCACTACTATAATAGTGTGTATTGTATCAAAGTAGTAGTGTGAATGGTACCCAGTATAGTAATATTATAGGAATTTAAGCTTCCTAATGCTTCAAAGTAAAAAATTGTAAATAATTGAATACTAACAGTTATCTTCTCATAATAAGGCTATAAATGGACCTTAACAACCTATTCACGGCCTCCAAATAAAGCTTCAAAGTTTTGAATTCTCAATTGAATTTCACTCCTGAAGTTTTCTTCGTGTAGTAAAAAAAATTTGGAAAAAGAGAATGTTCTAAATCTTTTTATAGACTAAAAAGAGTTATAACAATAAATCTTTGCCTTTGAAGGAATCCTTACCATCCATTAAAGCTCTAATCAAAGCAACTCAAAAAGGCCAAAATTACACATTATAGTTCACTGCTACAGTAGTACGAGCATTGCCATGTTGCACTAGCATCGTGCTATAGTAGCTTGAAATCTTCTATGCTTTAAACATAAAAAATAATTAAATATTAACAGCTATAAGACTCAGAATAAAGCTACTACAGGACCTAAACAACCAACATGAGCATGCTTTTTTGGACGAAAAATGCTTCTTGAGTGTTATGGGCTCTGCAACCCAAGTTTTAGGCGTCCAGAAATTAATGTGAAGTTGGGGTGAGTCAGTCAAATCATTCTTTGGGGTGACCCTAGTTGCACCCCCTGTTGATCTCCAACATGCAGATGGGTTCAGTAGTGTCATTAATTTTAGGTTTGCCGCATCTCCTAGTTGTAAGAAATAAGAATCACAGATTTTCCATAATATACTTTCATGTTAAGAACTTTCATGATCCGGATTGTGAAAGATTCGGTTGCAAGTCGTAACCTTGCAAAACTCGAGAGTTGGTGAGGATAAAAAGTGTGAGATAAGGGTCCATTGTGTAGTGTAAATTAAGTTTATCAGTTGCATAGATTAACTACTCTTATGCATTATGTTATCTCTATTTCAGCCAGCAAAGTGGTTTTTCAACTCACACACAGTTTTGAAGAACAGTGAACAGGCACCAAGGTAAAATGCCCTTGCATTATATTTTTTTCCCACCAGAGGTTTTAGGCTTTAGTTTTATAGCATGGTATGGTTATTTTCAATTAATTAGCTCTGAAAAGAAAGAGATTATTAAAGGCGTCTTGACTTTATTCCTAGTAGTAGTTGTATTTGATTAATCAGAATATGGAACTTGTTTCCTTACCACCAATTGTTCCTTGAGTACCATTTTGATTGACATCATTTAGTTTGTATTGCCAATGGGTTAAGAGAAGAAAAATTATAAACCAGCTTGTCAGGTTCATTACTTGGGAGAAATTTTTTTTTTTTTACCTGTTAGTTTCATCATTTCAATCTAATATGTTGATTAAGAGACTCCCAAGGGTGGGCCATTGAATAAATGACTCAGTTGTTTTTTGTTGAATGCCTCTGATGCATCTGTTGCTTCATTATTTAGATAATCTTTAGTTGGGATTAAGGCTCTGTTGAGGAAAATTGGGTCGAGCCAAGTCTCTATATCTCATTTTAATTGCCACTTATGAATATTGAAATCCATTTCTTGCAGAACTCCAGCATTTGCTGAAGAAATTGTTGGTGGAGAGAGTATAGAAGGTGAAGGTGTAAATCCACCAGAAAGGTCATTATGGGCTAAATATGTAAGTATTCAAAGATTTTAACATTTGTTAACTCCTCTCTCTCTCTCTCTCTCTCTCTCTCTCTCTCTCTCTCGTTATTTTTGTTGGGACTTAATTTTTTATATCCAATTTTGCCTTTTCTTTCTCTGTATCAGTGGATGTATCTGATTCCCCTTGGACTCATAGTTATGAACGCCATAACCCAAGCCATGAACATGCCCGAGGAGCAGGCTGCTGGGCAGGCAGCATCCCAAGGACAGCAACCGATGGCAGCAGCAGCAGTCCAGCGTGGGCCAAGTTCCTCTGTGCGAAGAAGATGACAGCTCTGCTCACCTTCATGTTGTTGAACATTAATGTGACGCCACTTGAGATGGGTCGAGTTTGATTTAGGAATATTGCTGTTTCTTTTTGGTTCCATCATTTGCATCTTTTAAGCTCAGAGATGATATTGCACCGAGTAACTAACATTTTTTTGTTTTAGTAATTATTTATAGTCTTTACAATAGGAACACATGTTATTGGACACTTTTGCTAAATGGTTCACCTCTGCTTTGATTGTGAATGTGAATTATTCTCGACTCAGATTCAAGATGAGCCATTCAATTTCCAAGCAACGGCAAATAATGCAGCTTCTCTAGCAATCATGTGCCAAACACCGAGGCTAGTGAGTTACATTTTTATGGGGCTGTGCAAAAAAGTCCAATATGCCCGCGTCAAACCTCCCAACTTCACCTCATCCATACCAACCTGTGCAATTTGAATGAATTGACGGGTGGGTTGTATGATTTTAAGACTATTTGATTGGCGAGTTGCTGAAAAATATATAGGGTATTTTACAGCAAAAATAACTAGTTTTGTGTTTATTACGGCAATTGGCAACATTAGTTAATTTGTTGTTACAACCATATTTAAAATAAATTAGCTAATAAGTACATAGAGGTCTCACGTTACAAGTAGATGCAAAGTATTGTCTTCCTGGATTTTTCTTACTACCGGAGGTACGTACAATACATTCCCTGCTATACTTGCAATAACATGTTCGTTGGGGCCAGAAATTCGGGGAACTTTCGCTTTCTTGTGTCGCCATTTCTTTGAAAAAAGTGCAATGTCTCTACAAACTAATATGCAAGATAACAAAAGACAAAACATTAAATAGATAGACCCAATTCAATCAAAAGCATGGAATTTTCTTCACATTGGATGAACTATGTTAAAGATAAATTTGGCAACAGAGGATATTCAAATTATATACTTCATTAAACATGAGTACATGATATAATATTTTGCTGTTTTAATCATCTCCTCAGTATTTGCAAATTTATCCTATTATATGCATGGATAGCTATAATAATTTCATCAGTTTTATTTTAAGGTTTGCAATGTGTGTTGCATGAATTAATCACTACAGTAATGCAATATTATATATACACATATATTTAAGAATCAAAGTTCTTGAGGAAGAGAAGAAAATAGAAAGAATAGATTCTCTCACTAATAAAGGCAAAAACATAATAAAAATCAGGATTACAAAGTCGTGGATGACCTATTAAAAGATTTTTCAAGTGCTTGTGCCCCGCGTAGCTAAAGAGTCAGTCCTCCATGCTTGCATTCCTGGAGATCCTTGAAAACTATACAATCTCCTCTAGAGCTAAGTTGATAATCTTTCTGAAATAGTGAGAAAATCTCAATGGCTTGGTGTAACACCCCACACAGGGTTACCCCTATGCGGAAATGCCAC
>JAESVK010000228.1:372881-408656 GCA_017140935.1 Hamamelis virginiana
TAATTCTCAGCTTGGTTTGTAATTTTTTTTTTTTGGTTCTCATTTTCAGGGGATTTTACGTTGTTGTCGAAAAAACACGTAAAGCGTGAAGAAATCGAGGATAAGGTTACTAAAATAAAGAATTTGGCACAAATGCTGGATTTTATGATTATTATTATTTTGTATAAAAAAGCTGATATTTTTAGTTTATTTTTAATTTTTAATTTTTTAATTTGACTGATTTGTTAGGTTGTTTGGATTACTGGCGCAAGCCGTGGAATCGGTAAGATATTCAAGGATTTTATTTTTTTCAATTTGTGTTAATTTGAATTGTTATTTCTTGGTGTTATGGTGAAAAACAGCTGTTCTAGGGTGTAAAGTATGGGTGTTTCTATTCATTTTTTGGATATTATTTGCTTCTGTAATTAAAGCTGCATGTGCCCATGTTAAACTAATGCAGAAATGCAATGAAAAAAATATATGAATTTTTATTTCTCAGCAGTCATTATGTTTTCTTTGAAGTTGGTTTTATGCATGTTAATTCATGGATGCTTTAAATTTCTTGTATACTGCCATGCCAGCATCATCATCATCATTTGCACAATCACAACCTTCAATTATTGTTTTCACATACATGTGATGTTGTGAATTCTCTCATTTGTTTCTCTTTATATGTTGGATTTGAAGGGGAGATTCTTGCCAAACAGCTTGCAATTTTAGGGGCCAAGCTCATCATTTCTGCGCGAAATGAAGCTGAGTTGGAGAGAGTCAAGAAACAACTTTCTGGTATATATATTTACTCTGATTATTTATTTATTTATTTATTTTTTATACATTTACTGATTTACTCTGATGTTCTTCTCAGTCTTTTTTCTTGATATTGCATGTACACAGGTAAGCATGCACCTGATGGAGTAAGAATTTTACCTTTGGATTTGTTATCTGGTGAGGATTCTCTCAGGGAGGCTGTACAGAAAGCAGAATCCTTTTTCTCTGGTGCTGGTGTTGATTATATGATCCATAATGCAGCTTATGAGCGTCCTGTAAGTGATCGACTCCTAATTTAATTTGCTGTCATGAGACTAAAGTTGATGAAAAATGTATATATGTATTGATAATCATAAAATCTACTCATCATTAGAAATAGGAAAGAATTGGAAGAATGAGACTAGATTCCCCTAAATAAATTAAATGGTGAATTCCTTGTTTGCTGAGATATGCAGTGGACCCTTGCCACTCTCGAGATCATATTTGACTGGAGTACATAGATAAAACATAACTCTTCAACAAGCTAAAGCATGTTAGCCAGCTTCCATATATATATATATATATATATATATATATATATATATATGTATATATATATATGTATATATATATATAGATATATATATGTTCTGGAATTAAAGAATTTCTTGAAAACATTTTGTACTATCTTCTGCAATGGAACTAAGAATCACTGATGGTTTTCAAATATTTGGCTGATTCAATTTTGTCAGATCTAAAGCAACCTTCATCCCTTGTTAATTTCCATTTCAAGCAGACCGCATGGTTTCTTTTGACAATAATGAAGGATCTTTAGTGAACAATATCATAGGGACAGTTATAGCTCTTTAGTGATTGGAATGTTGTTATACAGGACATTGACATTAGGGGCCCTTGTATCCTGTTTCTTTGTGTCTGGTTGATTTACTCTCTTATCCTAGAAGATATTATTTATCTATCCCTGCAGTGTATTCCTACTGGAAGTTATGTAGACTATATCTACGAAATTCTTTTGTAAGTACTTATGTTTCAGAAAGTAAGACATGGCCATCTGTCACTTGATTCAGTGATCCTAAAAATTCTTAGAATACATGTAAGATTTTGATGACAAGAAATGGTTCTGGAAATTTCTGACTAATCAAGAGGGCAACAATAGATGGTCAGCTACTTGCTTTTTTATAGTTATTAGATTCATAATTGGTTTTGCAACCAACATTCTACAAGAGCAAATGGCTTAGAAACCCCTATGTGGTTATGGACTTCATCCAAGGCCTGAAAATGTTCTTTTCCTGTTTATATGCTTGATTGGGCAATGTTACTTTAATTTTTCATGGATGTGGTTCAGGAACACGAGATGGTTTAGGGCTGGCAAATATTTTGGATAGTATTATATTATGATTATTTTTTAAACTTTTTCCTGAAAGAATATATTGACTTTTTTTAACCATATGTTGTTGGTTAATATTTTTGCAGAAATCAGCAGCTTTAGATGTAACTGAGGAAAGTCTTAAGGTATTACATAAGGGGAAAACTTGGGTAATACTGATGCTTAGACCTTGTTTGACTGTTGAGACTGCCATCCATCAATGGGCCATGCATTGCCTGTATAGAGTCTCACATCAGGTCTAACCATCAGGATTTACTTACACAAGTGCCACTAACAATTTTTGGTTTTGTTTCTTTTGAGCTATCCTTACAAAAGTAATGATACTAATATGTTTTGCAAATAGGCTACTTTTGACATAAATGTTCTGGGGACGATATCTCTTACGCGGCTAGTGGCTCCTTCCATGCTGAGGCGGGGGAAGGGTCATTTTGTTGTGGTATGTGGAAGTATATTTAATTTATTTATCGATGTTAACATTTAAGTTGCTCTCAGTGCCACTAATTGCTTTATAGAAATATATTGGGTGGCAATGCACTATATCTTGTGGGACTTGCTTCATGTCTTTATGCAGCTAAATATGCCAATCAACCAAGGCACCTCATTGATGGACCTTGACATGAAATCATGAATTGGATGATCTTTACTATCTGATTCTTTGACGTTTTCCTTGGCTATTGCATGTGATTGTGTTACTCATCAAGAATAAGCAATTGGTTGGTTGTGCTCTTTGTGAGTTTAGGATTATTTTTGTTAATCAGTTTCTTAGCTATTAGGTGGTCGGTCTTGATGGGTATCTGTAATGATGTTTTGTTGTGAGTTGACTCCAACATGATGTTTGCTTATTCTCTCCTTTGGTTTTCTTATTTTATTTGTTTTGCTATTGATATTACATTCATATGCAGATGAGCAGTGCTGCGGGTAAGACACCTGCACCAGGTCAGGCTGTCTACTCTGCTTCTAAGCATGCTTTAAATGGGTACTTTCATTCCTTGCGCTCTGAGGTATAGTTATAACTTCTTTCTTGAGGGAAAATATGGGATGTGTACTCTGGACTTAAATTATATTGTTGAAACTTTTGATTGATTGCTTACATATATTGCATAAATTGCCTATAGTTGGAAAAATAGAAGATAAAAAAGAAGGTTGCCAAGCTTGTGAGATTCCTGCATCAATCAGATCTGTCTTATCTTATATTAACTATTAAATAAGGCACATTTCATTGGAAAATATATTTGAAAATTGCGCCATTGAGAGTAGTAAAGGTTGAGTTTCACCTTCAATAAATTGAACCTATTGGACTTGTGGGAGATGAACTTTTGCTCTGACAATGTAGATCTAATGATAAAGTATTTATATAATGTAACTGGGTTGAATATAAAATTAGAATATCATATAAAGTTATTGAATACTGCATTCTTTGGTTCATTCTCCCATTGCTATTATGCTGTATGTAATAAATTGTGCTGTAAATAGTTTCCTAAAGATTGGTTCTTTTACAACAAATTTATTCATGATGGTTTACTTTGGTATGCTGTAATTTAGAATAGCTTCTTCTTATGGAGCATGTTAATCTTTTGTTATTATAGCTTTTTCGGAAAGGAATTAAGGTGACCGTTGTTTGTCCTGGACCGATAGAAACGACAAATGGTTCTAGAGCAAGCACCGAGGTGAGTTAGTTACAATCATTCTATAGTGTATATTCAATTTTCACACTAATATTTGTTTTGCTTGTCCTTTGTAGGACATAAAGCTGATATTCTGATTCATAATAAACTAATATATATAATAATTGACTGCACATTCTGGTGCTGAACCTGAGTGGAAAAAGGATGAATATTTTCAATTGCTAAAAAAATACCATTTGTTGTATTAAAGTTAGGTTTTTTGGGTAGGTATGTGATTTTAGTTTTGCATATAAATCATTTGATTTCAGAGCTAACTTGTGAAAGTTGAAGAGATCTATAGAGTTATTTATTTATTATTTATTTTTTAATAACACTCATTGAAGTTTGATTCTGTCTTGGAATCCTAGAATGTTCTCCAAAATGAGAGAAGAAGCATTGATACACATGAAGGATCATAGCATTAAATTTTCAAATATTTATTTTAAGATGTTCAAAATCTTTTTTGTTTGGAAACCGATATAAGACCTAAAAGTAATTTTTGAAACTCCGTACTTTATGTTGCGAATGATTATTTATGTACTTCAAACAATTCCATGTACATAAATCATAAATGTGATGGTCATATATGTTGTCACTATATACTTATTATTGGAGCTTCTTTAGTGTTTCGATTTAGATTTTTTTAGGAACTTCCTATTTTAGAATTAAAGCCAAGGATGATTAGAAATTTATTTTTTTTGGACAGGTTCGAACTGTTTAGGGAATTTAGCATCTTTCATAAATCTTTTGAATTCTCTTTTGTTGTGATTAATTATTTGGTGCTCTTTCTTATATACCTTGTGTTTATAGGGGTTGTCTTTTGCCCTTCTTCTTTTTCTTTTTTTTTAATAATAATTTAACACGAGTTAACTTTATAAAATGAAAAGTGTTCCTTTTTATCTGTTTATTTTTCTTTTGACAGAAGCGTGTGCCAGCGGAAAGGTGTGTAGAACTGACAATTGTTGCTGCAACCCATGGTCTAAAGGAAGTTTGGATATCTTACCAGGTACCTCCTTGGAATTGTATATTTCGTTTCTTAGTAGATGACTTGCCTTTTGGTGGATCCACGGGAGAATATAATTTTCTGCACTAACAAAAAGTGGAGGGCACGAACAGGTATATTTACAGGGGAGAATATAAAGTTAAGTTTCCAACCTAAAAGCCTAAGTTGTTAGGTGGAGGTCTCGAACAGGTATATAAAGCTATAGCAAGCTTTTTGTTTAGGCGATGTGGGATAAAGTGGATTCTATTCTTTTACACTCCCTCTCACGTGCAGGCTCGTATGGGCCTTGTTACGTGGAGAACCAATGCTCTGATACCTTGTTAAGTTTTCAACCTAAAAGCCCTAGCTGTCAAGTAGAGGGCCCGAATAGAGTGGATTCTATTCTTCTACACATAACACGTCCAAAATTTCTGGGCCGTGCTGTTTGTGCTCTCCTCTTTATTTTCCAGCACTTCACATTGTGAGCACATGGGAGATTATAAAATACCTAGAGACTTTACCAGTAGAATAATCAGCACCTTCTGCATAGGTTTTTTTTTTCCTCCTTCCTAATATAATCCTACAAAAAATTGGTTAGATAATTATACTTCTTCCTAGGCCTTTGGAGACTTGAATGTGGTTTTTCTCGAATTGCTTAATTGGTTTTAAGGATATGTTTTTGAAGATAAGAAAAAATCTAGATTGTTTCTTCTGATTCTGTTGAGAGTTTTTTTAGCGCTCTCTTGTAATCTCGTGCTAACTCTTGCAAGGTATGACATGTATATGCTTCCCTTCTTAATCATAAAGCTTATCGTGTAATTAATATGTCAAATTCCTTAATTCATCGATTGCGTAATAATTAAAAGTAAATAACAATGTACTTTTAAATTTATGTTATCGGCTTTCAAATGAGTTGTACATTTCTCAGAAAGATGGAATCCCTATTTCTGCTGCAGCCACAAAAGACTCAGATTACTATTTATTACTTCTTGCTGAACTTGAACGCTAGTTATGATTCACACATGCACACATTTGTCTCTTTGTTATGTTAATTACCAGAGTAATTTTCATTTTTCATGTTTCCCTCTTCCAATTTGGTATCTTCTAAGTATGGAACACATTTTAAATATTTGGCATGTCTTGCAGCCTGTACTAGCTGTCATGTATTTAGTGCAGTACATGCCAACCATCGGCTATTGGCTCATGGACAAGGTATTATCTATACCCTCTAATTATTGCAGTAACTGAAATAGTGGTCATGTCATACAAGACAAAAGCATAATCATCATGTAGTTGATCCCAAATATTTGGGACAAAGGCTTTGTTTTGTTGAATTTATCATGCAAAAATCTTATGATTACATCTTGGCACCTGATTTATTTTTGCATCAAATTGACACTCCACCAACAAATATCAATTGTCTGCATGCATGTGTGTGTGTCCTGATAAGTGGGTGGGTGCAAGACATAGCATAGTCCTCACTTTTCATTGTCCGAAAAATGCCCTTCCCCAATTTCACTTCAAAATTCCGAAGAGATCATCAAAATTATCTAAAATAGTAATCTGGTCATGTGGGTATTCTGGTTTCCTCCCAGTGCAGCACTGTGGACAGAATACTATGTTATGGTGTTATATTTTGAATGCAATCTATGTTCTTTCATAATAATTGCTTTGAACTGTCTTTCTTTTTTGGGTATTCTTTTTACTTTCTGGTGTTCTTGATATAAATGGCTTCTAGGTTGGCGAGAAGCGAGTAGAAGCTGCTGCACAGAGCGGCAATACTTACTCACTGAGCTTACTCTGGGGGAAAAATAAGGCAGCATGAAATTTATGGTTAATGAAATTCTCGATACATATTCCTTGTGCATCCATTAGCAAAAGTGCAAGCTTCTAACCAGAAAAAATTGCAATAAATGCATACCCACCCATGAAGACATTTTTGAACCCAAGCTTCTTGTACCTCGCCAATAAGGCTTTAAATATATGACAAGGAACTTATTTGGTTAGAACAATCCTTTTATTCATGTATTTAACTTCTTGAATGAATGAACATACCCTCATAATTAAACTCTAATGTGGTTTTTATCAATTTCAAACTATTTAGGGCCTGTTTGTATTAATTTTTCTTAAAATCACAACTTGAGGTGTGATAGGATGGTTGGCAAATTTTTCATACAAGAAGTGCTTGTGGCAAAAGCTAAAATGCTCCAATTTTTGCCACAATCACTTTTAGTACAAAAATTTCGATATTTGAAAAAATGGTTTGAAGATAACTATGTGAAGAGATGGTTTTATAAAGTGATTTTAGGAAAAGCTAACACAAACATATCCTTAATTAGAAAAGGCCTTTGAGCCTAGTAGCATGTATCCTCGCTTTTAGGAAAAATATTTTGAATTCGAGTACATGAAAGTGACATTATTGGTATTGGAAATTTGGGAACTAGGGTAGCTGTATCGTTTGATTGTAAAAAAAAAAATTGTTTATTCTATATATATATATACTATTTGGTTAGAACAAGTTGTTCTCAATCTTCAATTTTTTAGGTCACTAAAATATCGAGCCAAGCTTGAGCAACCTTATACCGGACTCGATTATAGCCCTAATTGGTGAAAACATGCGATACGGTTGTAATCTCATTGACCATCTTTAAAGAGAGCTTTTTATTTATTTTTATTTTTTTGAGGAATTCATTTGAAGAAGTTTCTGAAGTGATTATGCAGTAAGGGTTTTTAACCTAATTGAGTTCAATTTGGTCAAACATTTACAGGCTTAAAACAAGTCCCATTCAACTTTCAGCACATTTGGTAAGTGCTGGCATTTCACTTTCCATTAAAACAGAGCCTATATATATGAATAGTAGTAAATAACAAAATTCTTGATAAAATCATCAGTTAAAACGTTATTTTATCCCACTGGTGGACACTGATATAGAGTATTTGTATTTGAGGTAAGCTTTGATGAAGGGCTCCAATTCTCCATCCATTACAGAAGTGATATCGGAGGTCTCTAATCCTGTCCGTACATCTTTGACGAGCTTGTAAGGATGGAATACGTAATTTCGTATTTGTTGACCCCACTCTGCCTTCACTGCATCACCCTTTATCTGCTTGATTTCAGATGCTCGTTGCTCCTCGGCTATGACCAGCAGTTTGGCTTTCAACCTGCTCAGAGCCTTAATCTTGTTTGCTAGTTGGGATCTCTCTTCTGCATTGTTACAGAGTGAAAATTTAAATGCCATTGATGATAATAACATGGAATAAAATTTAAATGCTCTCTCAATCGCGGGAAATCATGAGTCATTTAAAGGCTCTGTTTGGATCATGGAAAGTATGAGAGAAATGAGTAAAATTAAAATTACTTACAAACAGATTCCTTCATTCTTTTTGAGATTCAAATAGAGCCAAACAGAGTCTAGGCTCTATTTGGATCAATGAAAGGAAAGGAAAATGTTGTTAAAAATTGCTTGCAAATAGATTCTTTCTTTATCATTTTTAAGCTTTTCTATTTTCTTTCCTTCATTCTTTCCGAGATCAAGAGGGTGAGACTTGAGGAAAATGTTAGATGTCCCAACTCTTATATTTCAATCTTTTAACAAGCTCACTTTAAGTTTACCAAATGACGGCTCAAAGCTTTTTCATATAAAATGGTTTCCAAATTATGTCACCTTTTGAGTTCAATTAGAGGAGACTTTCTGCTTAAAAGTTCAGGTTGTAGTCATTTCTGGTTAAAGCCACCACTGTATTATGTCTTTTTCCTTTAAAATTTGATAATTGCAAGTTTCAATAGACGGAGCCAGAACATACTATGTTCATGCCATGAAACACAAATAAACTAAGGTTGCCTTTGGTTGTCAAGAAACTTATGCGGAAAAGTGAAATATAGGAAAGTAAAGGTAAAAGAAAATGAATTTATTGAAACTTTCTTTTCTTGAAATTGCTTCATTTGTTTGGTTTACAAGAAAGTTATATATATATATATATATATACATATATACTTTTTAACATTCCTGTGATGATTTTGAAGAAAATATTTTTTAGCAGGAAAGAGTTGGTGGTGGGCTCCGCAACTTTCTTGCGACAACCAAACACACAAAAGGTGAGAGAAAGGAAAGTGGTCCTGTTTTCCATTTCCTATCAATCAAGCAGAGCTCAAAGGAAAGCTTCTACGGAAGCTTGGATCATTTTCTATGAACAACATAAAATTCTAAAAAGCAGGAAAAGAAAAAAAGAGAGTTGTGTAGAGAGCAAACCTGTGCAGCGAAGAGTGACGCCAGTGGGGATATGAGTAATTCGGACTGCAGTTTCAACCTTGTTCACATTCTGACCTCCTTTCCCACCTGCCCTTGAAGTACTAATGTCCAGGTCTTCCTCGGGTATTTCAACATCCAACGACTCTTCAGGTAGAAGAGGCATGACTTCAACACCAGAGAAGCTTGTCTGTAAAATTACATCTTAAAACATCAATGATTTATTTGATGGTAGGGATTACTTATAAATTTGGGATTACTCACAATTTTTGAAAAACTCCAATAATATGCCATGAATCATACAAACATATTCACCAAAATCATGCCCAATGTTACGTTGAAAGCTTTAAGGAAAGAAAGCAAGGGACATTGGCAATAATCATAATAACAGTCATGCAGGTTATGTAAATATTGAGAAATGATTTTCTGAACAGACTATCCAGCAAATAATTTAGGATGGGGCAGGTTTCTTCCAAATGAAAATTAAGGTGGTGGCAGATATGGCTCCATTCAAAGGCACTTCATATTCTCGCCATGAGGCAACTCTCTGTGTATGACAAAGTGGGCTCTCATTCCTCAATGTCAGTATGTATCAAACAGTATCTCAAGAACCGTTACTTCCCAGAAAGAATTTTACCTCAGGTTTCAGCATTTCTTATTTGCAGAAATGAAGAAAAATCCAATAGAAGGATCACATGAAAATATTACCTGCCGAAGACCTTTTGCATTGAAAGGAGACTGTCTCACAATGCGGTGTGTTCCTTTCTCCCCAGACAAATACCCATAAGCATAACGGCCTTCGATTTCAATTGTGGCAGACTTTATTCCAGCTTCCTCTCCCATGGATTTCTCAACCACTCTTGTCTTGTATTGCTGCTTCTCTCCCCATCTCACATACATCCTGAGAAGCATGTCAGCCCAATCCTGCACTGGAAATAATCAAAGATTTTCATACAAGATAATAAAAGGAAAGTATATTTAATATCACGGATTTGTAGCGAGAACAACTCTTTACCTGTGCATCAGTGCCACCAGCACCAGCTGTGATAGATATAACAGCACCTTCTTTGTCATAGGGACCAGAAAGCAGTTGAGTCAACTCATACCGATCCAATGCCTTGTTCAGTTCTCTAATGATACCAGAAGCCTCTTCGAGAAGCCCAGTATCTGTGGAATCCATTTCTTCAGTAAGATTAACTATTGTTTCTGCATCTTCAACCTGCACTGAGTGTACATCCAGAACATTATATCCAGAATGTATTCAGAATAAAATCCACTTTCCAAGCTTCAATATAGCACATTTCCAAATAATATTTGCATTTAAGAACAAATATGAAAAGATCTTAAAATACAATGCCAATAACATCCAAATAATATTATGCCAGTTACATCCAAAAACCATGCAAAATCTTGAAAAGTTAGACTGGCCATGTGTCAGGGGCTTCTACAGAAACACAGATAGACAGTGGCTAGGAAAAACATTAAATATAGAATATTAAGAAAGTAAGAAAATGCTAAAGAACAATCCAAGGAGGCACAGATTAGGACAATCATCAAATGGATGGAATAAGATGATTTCAAGAAAAGCAACAAACTAAAAAAAAAAGAAAAAGAAAGAATATACAGACTTCTGAATTATGGGTGATATCTTTTCTAACTGTCCAAAGGAAGTGAAATTAAAACGTTAGAATTGTGTATCGAATTTAAAGTCAGTCCAATAAGTTCCCCTCTGAGGAGTCGAGTTTTCTGGTCAGTGCCTGAGGAGGTTAGTTGGGTGCCAGGTTTTGGGTCACTGAATATGAGCTTTAATATCACACAAGCAGAAAGAATTTCCGTGCTTGTGTTAGCATTCGTAATAGAATATTATCCTGTTAATCCACTGTACAAAAAACTGCAAATTCTGTTACCTTATGAAACTTCAGTAACAATTTCACTGCCACAATCCATGTTCTTTTTAAGCATCCCTATATATATATATATATATTACTCAAGTATGACCAAGATAATGGTATTGAATATTTATCAGCATATCATGCTTTGCATTTACACCTATAATCTTGGAAGAAACTAAAAAGAAAACAAATGGTCTTGATTATTGGAGTAAAAAAATTTGGACCTGGATTTTGAACTCAGTAAGCAGTTTTATTCTGTCTTTGACATCAGTCAAAGCTAGAAGGGTCCCTTGAGCATTAGCACGATCATCCCAAAAGGAGGTATCAGACGTTTTCATCTCCAAAGCTGCAAGTTCTTCTTCTAATTGCTGCAGACCAGCAGAGGCCCTAATCTCTTCAACGCGTGCAGAGGTAATCTCAACTTCCCTCCTTAAGGTATAAAAATCTGTCAGAAAGACCAAAGCCATTAAAACATTGCAATCAAATGGTTGATGGGGACACCTGGCTGGTTGCCTAAGTTATGGCTCCCACTTGCTTTGATACAGGCAGTTTTAAAAAAACAGCAAAAAATAATATAAAAGCTTTGTTCTTTCCAGGTTGTACCATGATCCAGAAAGCCATTGGTGGAGTGGCTCTTAATCATGAATGACATTCATAACTGAAAATGATGGAACTTGAGAGTTACTGGAAGGTTGTAGTCTACAGCAGATAATGGCAAGTTGAAAGCCAATTCTGAACAAGATGGCATAATTTTCAGTCCCAAACTGTATGGATAGAACTCAATATGACCGTAGGCTCACCATAGAGCCTCAACTGTTTGTGGGGTTGCGTTTAAGAACTGCATCAATACTTGACCAGTTATTGTAATATCTCCAATGTCTTAGGATGCTACTAAGGACCATTTAAACACTTTGAAAACAAGTATTAACGAGCATCAATTCTTCATACCACTATTCCTCATTTCTTGCTATTTCTTCTTTCTATTAACAAATTCAACAAGCCATTCAAGAAGATAAAAGAAAAAGAACATAACTGAAATCACACACGCTAATATTTCAGTACTGTATTCTAAGTTTAATTTATGCTCGAAAATATGCTCCGGGCAAAAATGTCAAATAATTCCTCAAGGTATACATTTTCAACTAACGGATAACAGTTAAGTTGTATGGTGCTTGAAAAATCTTGATCCCCTACAAGTTATAATAACATGCCATCTAATAATTTCTACACTACTTGGCAAACATGATTTGGAATTCAAATTCTGATAACATACCTTGCATTGCCCATTCACTTGTTTCTGTGCTGCTGATTCCGGCATCATGTGTCGCAAATAAAACTGAGCAACTCCAAGTAAGTAAATACAAATGAGAAATAAAATAAAAATGATATTCACTTGTCAAGAAAACAGGAATTAAAAAGTACAATAAACTAGAGAGACAAGCATAACAGCTTTTCAAATAGAGCACATTTAACCACATACAGGATACAGCACCAAAAATTGAACATACTTGACAAGGCTTCACAACTAAATTTTTTACAAATAGGAAAAAAAAAGAGAGAAACCAATTAAAATTTTAGATGAATTACATAAAACCCACAAAGCAATACTTCAAATTCACTCACCAGAAGAATGAAAGCGAGAAGGGATTGAGGAATTTCTAGAGAAACAGAAAAAAGTAGAACGTGTAGTAGAGGAAGTGACCTTCCATGGATGGTAGAGAGAGAATGGTGTTATTAAATTATGGAGCTTGGCTCTCAGGTAGTTAGGAGGAGGACTTGGAAGGACTTGCAGAAGACCCTCCATGGCTCGGAGGAGAGAGAAAGTGCGCCACAAATGGACATGTATATATGTGTACAGAGATGATAAAAGCTACAAAGAACCAATTGCCGCCGTAAGCCCAAATGGGCTTTGTTGGATCGTCTCCAACCACCAGTATCTTCAGCTAGGATTGGGCTAAGTTTTAAGGCCCAAACTTTTTTTGGGCAACTTTTGGGTTGGGCCATGCATTTTGATGGTAACTTTGAGTCCAAAATGGGCTTCAGGCATCGGCCTTTGGTTCCAAAATGTAAGCCAAGCCCTTTTCACTACCAACACTCCAAGTCCACGTCTGCTTAACGTCTCCTAAATCTCAACCATGCTCTTCTTCTTCTTCTTCTTCTTCTTCTTCTTCTCTCTCTCTCTCTTAAACCCCAGCCAGCTGCATTGTCTCGAACTAGATCAATCAAACACTAGGTTTCGCATGTGAATCGAAACTCAAGCTAATTTCAGATCACCCAGTAGACTTCCACAAAAAATGGCCTGCACCTCTGCACCCAAACACCTTCAATGGAAACCTATTGTTTTTCCTACATTCTCTAGGGTTTCAAACCCATATTCCCTCCACTTTCTTCGCTTGCTCAGTTCAATCTACGAATCAATCTCCTCCGTCGATCAGATCCCGATCGCAGCAAACCCAGAAACCCCTGTTTCGGGCCCCCCCCCCCCCCAATTCGATCAGTCGCTTGTTTATAATGTTTTGCACAGTGCGAAGAATTCGGAGCACGCGCTCCAGTTCTTACGGTGGCTCGAGCGGTCCGGGTTGTTTCGCCATGACCGCGAGACCCACTTGAAGATAATTGAGATTTTGGGTCGAGCTTCAAAGCTCAACCATGCCCGCTGCATACTATTAGATATGCCGGAGAAGGGTGTTGAATGGGATGAGGATTTGTTTGTTGTGTTAATTGATAGTTATGGTAAGGCTGGGATTGTTCAGGAGTCTGTAAAGATTTTTCAGAAGATGAAGGAATTGGGTGTGGAGAGGACTCTTAAGTCCTATAATGCATTGTTTAAGGTGATTTTGCGACGGGGGCGGTATATGATGGCGAAAACGTATTTCAATGCAATGTTGAATGAAGGGATAATGCCGACTTGCTATGTATAATCTCATGATATGGGGTTTCTTTTTGTCTTTGAAAGTGGAGAGTGCGAAGAGGTCTTTTGAAGAGATGAAACAACGAGGAATTTCGCCGGATGTTGTCACGTATAACACGATGATTAATGGGTATTATCGGGTTAAGAAGATGGAGGAGGCGGAGAAGTTATTTGTGGAGATGAAGGGAAGAAATATAGAACCTACTGTGATTAGTTACACGACGATGATTAACTGGTATGTTTCAGTGGGGCGAGTTGATGATGGATTGAGATTGTTTGAAGAGATGAATTCTCTTGGTATCAAGCCAAATGCTATTACGTGCTCAACCTTGTTGCCAGGACTCTGTGATGCAGAGAAAATGACTGAAGCTCGAAATATTTTGAAGGAGATGGTAGAGAAGTACATTGCTCCTAAGGATAATTCAATCTTCATAAGACTGATGTCTTGCCAGTGCAAGGCTGGTGACTTGGATGCAGCTGCAGATGTGCTTAAGGTGATGATTCGGTGGAGCATGCCGACGGAGGCTGGACATTATGGCATCTTAATTGAGAATTTTTGCAAGGCTGGGGTGTATGATCGAGCAGTAAAGTTGTTGGATAAGCTTATTGAAAAGGAAACCATATTGAGGCTGCAGAGTGAGTTGGAGATGGAGCCTGGTGCCTATAACCCAATGATTAAGTATCTCTGCGATCATGGCCAGACAGGAAAAGCAGAAACCTTTTTCCGGCAGTTGATGAAAAAGGGTGTTCAGGATCCAGTTGCCTTCAATAATCTGATCTGTGGGCATTCAAAAAAAGAAAGTCCTGATTCTGCTTTTGAAATTCTAAAGATCATGGGTAGGAGAGGTGTCCCCAGAGAAGCAGATGCTTATAGGTTGCTCATTGAAAGCTTCTTGAGGAAAGGTGAACCAGCTGATGCAAAAACAGCTTTGGACAGTATGATTGAAAATGGGCATCTTCCAGATTCGTCACTATTCAGGTCAGTGATGGAGAGTTTGTTTGAAGATGGGAGGGTTCAAACAGCAAGTCGTGTGATGAAGAGTATGGTTGAGAAGGGGGTGAAGGAGAACATGGACTTGGTTGCTAAGATCTTGGAAGCTCTTCTCATGAGAGGCCATGTCGAGGAAGCCCTTGGCCGAATCGAACTACTTATGAATAGTGGATGTGTACCTGATTTTGATAGTCTTCTATCTGTTCTTTGTGAGAAAGGGAAGACAATTGCAGCTCTCAAGCTATTAGATTTTGGCTTGGAGAGAGACTGTAATATAAACTTTTCAAGCTATGATAAGAGCATCTCCAACGGGAGAGGCATATGAATGCTGTTAGGGAAAATGCCTACTGAAACTGCAAAACTAGCGCTCCAACGGGAGAGGCAAATGAAGAGGCAAAATGCCTCCTTCCAATTTCGATCGGCAAATTTGCCGAGAGATGGAGGAGAGAGAGAACTCTCGCCATATGAGCCACGTATGCAAAAAGTAATTTTTTAATTTCTCAAACGGCTCTTTCCCAACGGCTCTCTCAACGGAAATATGCTCAACCACAAATTGTATATAAAATCAAAAGCTCACATACCTGATGAGCACCCAAAGCAGATTTGAAGCTTCAATCACCAAGATTTCCAACTAGCTTCCTCACCGTCTTCAACACCAGATTCGTCGAAACTGTGCGGTCCTCCTTCATCCTCACCAGATTTGAAGAAAAATCACCCGATTATCAATAGACCAGTGTGGTAAGTTACTTTGAGTTTGAAAAATGGGGTTCTGGTATGTGTATGGAGGAGACGAAGGAAAAAAAATGGTTTTTGGGTATCATTTGCGTAGAATAAGAAAAAATATGGGTTTATGGGTTTTGGAGAGTTGAAGATGATGAAAGAAAAAAATGAGTATGGACATGAAAGGGTTTGGAGCTTTGGAGCCTGTACAGGGAAGACGAAGACGGTGACGGGTTTATGTTTTTGGGTCTCCTCTGCCTCTGGTTTTATGCAAATGGAAATGAAGCTTTATGTTTATATTTAAATATTTCTTATATGTGCACACACCACCAGACCAGACGTGCTTATCTTTAATTGCCTTTAAAATAATCAATTTCCATTGATAAATATTTAAATATAATCAATTTACTTCTAAGAAATATTTAAATATAAACATAAAGCTTCATTTCCATTTGCATAAAACCAGAGGCAGAGGAGACCCAAAAACATAAACCCGTCACCGTCTTCGTCTTCCCTGTACAGGCTCCAAAGCTCCAAACCCTTTCATGTCCATACCCATTTTTTTCTTTCATCATCTCCAACTCTCCAAAACCCATAAACCCATATTTTTTCTTATTCTACGCAAATGATACCCAAAAACCATTTTTTTTCCTTCGTCTCCTCCATACACATACCAGAACCCCATTTTTCAAACTCAAAGTAACTTACCACACTGGTCTATTGATAATCGGGTGATTTTTCTTCAAATCTGGTGAGGATGAAGGAGGACCGCACAGTTTCGACGAATCTGGTGTTGAAGACGGTGAGGAAGCTAGTTGGAAATCTTGGTGATTGAAGCTTCAAATCTGCTTTGGGTGCTCATCAGGTATGTGAGCTTTTGATTTTATATACAATTTGTGGTTGAGCATATTTCCGTTGAGAGAGCCGTTGGGAAAGAGCCGTTTGAGAAATTAAAAAATTACTTTTTGCATACGTGGCTCATATGGCGAGAGTTCTCTCTCTCCTCCATCTCTCGGCAAATTTGCCGATCGAAATTGGAAGGAGGCATTTTGCCTCTTCATTTGCCTCTCCCGTTGGAGCGCTAGTTTTGCAGTTTCAGTAGGCATTTTCCCTAACAGCATTCATATGCCTCTCCCGTTGGAGATGCTCTTAGGTGTTGGATGCTCTTTTAGCAGCAGGGAAGACCCTCAATGCATATTCAATATTGTGTAAGATAATGCAGAGAGGAGGGGTCAGCGATTGGAAGAGCTATGAGGATCTGATAAAGAGTCTCAATGAAGAGGGGAACACAAAACAAGCAGATATTCTCTCAAGGATGATTGCTGGAGGGGAGAAAGCCCGAGGGAGCAAGAAAGGGAAGAAGCAGGCTTCCATCTCTTTCTGATTTTTCTTTTCCACAAACTAATTTTATACTTTGAGAACGGCGATAAGATATTTCATTTTGAGCAAAATAAGTCTTGAGAAATGCAATGCATGTAAATTTATGGGTTGAGCTCCTAAATGCAAATATCATGTTTTTCCTTCGGATGGCATGGTCTATTATACAGGAAAGAGAATCTCTAAAGGGAAAATAGTTTCAAGGTTCAAGTATTGCAAACAAGGGATCAGTTTCTGACCCTTCTGATCAAAATCTGGGAATTTATTATGCGGCCTTCATTTTGCTGTTTGTAACTAACTAGCATAATTATAGTCATAGTAATATAACTAAGAACAATTCATGTCACTTCAAGGTTAAGGAAAATGACTTCCATATCTTGTTGAGTTTTAAGAATGATTCACGAACTACTTTTGCTGAGAACGCAAGTAGGCCTTCTGAGATTGACTTCGCCAAAAATTGAGAAACCTCATTTAAACCAGGCAGTTCTGGCAGCTTAAGCCAATGGCATTTAGTAAATTAGGGTTGTGTACACAGTCCATCTAATCAAAAGGTAACAGTAAAAGCATAACACTTCCAACCACTTGCACAAAATTGCCATATCTTCTCTCATTCATGTTTTTTTCCTCGAGTAAAGATTATGAGGGGGAAAAAAACACTGTACTTCCAGTAATAAATCAAGAAGCAAATGAAAGACACTTGGTTTCTAAAACATACATGTTAATTACTTCCCAAAATAAAAATACAAAGGTCACTTCTGACTTCGAACAAATTGATCAACAGATGCTGTCCAATTATTTGCCAATAACACACTGCTAAGTTACACTAACATATACAACTAATTTATATATATATTATATAGACACAACTCAAGAAATGAAACAACTACTTCTGGTATAATATTATATTATTATATATTTTAGTTTTCGTTTTGGTATAGGCAGGATGAACTAACTTAACCAGAACTTGCATTCTGGCGTTCCAGTCCTGGAAATGCTTTCTTCAAGGACTTCAAAACTTCTCTGGAAGCTACTTTTTTCGCTGTCCACTTGTCGGCAGCTGTGCATGTATGTTTGTGTATCATACCATTGGCTTCAACCTCCATGGTAATTGAAGCCACCCTATTGGTCAGAGACACGACGGGCTTTTTCAAATCAAACCGTTCTTTCTGACATAATTCGTTCAACTCTCTTACAGGTTGAAGCTTTAGGGTCTCCGGTGTTATAAGGGGCTCCAAGAGAGGCCTAATACTGTTGAATACTGTCTCCTTGTTGTATCCTGAATCAACAAGAATCGCCCCGGCAAGAGATTCTACTATATCTCCAAGTACCTGTTTTGAACAAAAAAAAAAAAAAACATATCTAATAAGAATGCCTTGCTCATGACTGAAACAACTTTTTGAAAAAGGAAAAGGGAGCTCAGCAACCACATCATACAAATAACAATTGGGGGGGAATTACACAAAGGCACAATTAATAGAAAATTTTCAGGTAAAGACTTTTAACACACAAGTTGTGGAAAAAATAAACTCTCACAGTGATCCAACGGAATCTATAGGATAGGTATTTTGAAACTTCACTTCCATCACGTATTTTGAAAAAGTGACCGTTGGATTGGATACCCCTCTCATGAATGTCATGTCTGCCAAAAATTACAATGATCCAATTAATTTTCAAAATACAGTCTCCGAAACAATATAACAGTATCTACTGTTGGATCGCTATGATTTTTGGCATACATGACAACAGTAGGGACTATTAGATAAGAAGATTATCTAATACAGTGGTCGGTTTTTCAATATATATAAGTCCTTGATAAGCTATATCATACTGAATTGAACTTCATATAAAACTTTATTTAGAGAAAATGGATATTGTGGAACAAAGATTTAAGAAGAAACAAATATAAGAATACACGTGACTGATATTGATGACTAACCTTGGGGAATGATGTGTCCGATTCCCATCCAAAAGTTGATTTCAAAGATAATCGTTCAAATTCCTTAACAGTGACAATTATTTGCTTATGAAGCTCCTGTGAGGCATGGAGAATGTGTTTGTTCAGTGCAGCCCTAACTGCAGATTGTGCATAACAATCATTGTTTGTGGAAGCAGATCTAAGGTCAGTTAACAGCCCCGGTGACATTCCAGGATATTTATGGTACAGGTGCATAGTAATCATATAATCCAAGACGGCGTCCCCAAGAAATTCTAGCCGCTGCATTAAGTAGGGAAATATTTTTAAGAAGTTCAGAACATCATGAATCAGTGCTAACAAGAATATTTAAGAAAAATTAACAATTCATGGAAAAGAAAAAGTTCCCCATAGTATTAAAATAGACAAATGCTCTCCTGCAGACAGGCAATTACGGTATTCAGTTTTAGAATTGATTTAAAAATCAGAGTTGAGGCTGCTGGAAAAACAGGTGTGTGTATGTGATGATATTCTGGAATTCAGCATAAACAAATCCAGCATTATAATTAGTTAAATGGAAAGCCTAAAACTACTTATTGTCTGGCTGTGGTGGTATTGACATGATTCATCTTGACTACACAACCTGCTTGAAGACATATCACAAAGCCCAAGGAAAATAAAGTCTGTCCAAGATGTGAAGCTTAATACATGGGTCCAAAGAAAGTTAGATTTAACTGGGTTTCCAAAATATACTAGATAAAACCTTGCCCGGTTCACATATTATCACCACTCCCTCAACTCAAAGTAAACAAAAACATAATTGCATGGCTAACTTATAAATGATTTGTTTGATATTTATACTTGAGCAAAATAATCAACAATTGCATACAAAATATTTATCGTATTTGAAGTACAAAGCTATTGATTATAATTAAATATAGGAAGTAAAACAATATGATGAACTATACAATATTCCTTTTCACTGATATCTCAGCACAGGTCCATTGTGGATTGCAACATCAATGTGAAAATGATGGAAGTGTAAAATAAATTCCAAAACATATGAGAGGAGACAGAGTACATTTATCTTAAAAATATTATCATGAATATATTATTACCTGATAGCATCTTGGAATCTCAGGAAGCATGTAAGAACCATGTGTCAGTGCTTCAACTAAGAGTGTTGGATCACGGAATGAGTAATTCAGTAGCAGCTCCAATTGGCTGATATTTACAAGCCTCTCAGAGTGCACTGGAAAGTGCCTCTCATAAGGTATATTGACAAAATCCACCTTTATGCCAAGCCAGTCCATGAATAGTAAGGCAGCTATTTCGCCGCCAGTGCTCAGGTATGCACCAATTAGTGCCTCCACAACATCAGCAACTGCCTTACTTTTTACTTTCCTCCTTCTCCCAACATAGATTTTTCTAGTCGTGGAAAGGAAGTCTTCACCCAATATTTGACTTCCAGACTGATCACCAGGAATGATCCACACTTTAGGGTCAAAAGGCTCATTACGAATAAAACCCTGCAGTATAAAGAGAAAGATAAGCAAACCACAAACTTTGCATACAATTTACTGAAAAATATAATATAAACCATCCGAAAAAAAATCACTAAGGAATACCATAAAGAATGAAAATGAAATATGATGGTGGTCAAACCATAAGTTGTAAAATTGAAACTTTGTTCCTAGATTTAATTATCAAAGGATCTAATCAAAGAATGTTAGGAAACTTACCATCAACAGAAAGAAGAATCAAATTTTTTAGTTTTCTCAATTAATGAATATGTTAATTTTTACAGGAGAGACAAACCAACCATATAGATAAGCAGTAGGGACATGAGGCAAACATAGTAAGTACAACTTTGAGACTACATCACCAATCCTAAGTTTACAATTAATAACAAGAAGATCAACAAACAAACCCATACAGAGAAAGAGGGAAAAACAATGTCAAAACAACAACAACATTTAGTTTGTGCCATCACAGTTGAAGCTCTGTTTCTAGATACAATTTATAAAAGGATCTTTTATATAATTTTAGGCCTCGAGAAACTCAACTTCATCCCATTTTTTAAGGCAAAGCCACAAAGCTAATTTATCTTATAAAAGTGGATACACCACCTTCTGCCCAAACTATTAAGGAAACCAAAAAGTGAAATTGCACGCTTAATAAAAAATACACGGGAACTACAACTTAAATGGAATTAAAAAGACCAACAAACGATCCCATACAAAATAGGAATATGCTAAAATAGCACAACTAAATCATACCACCATCGTGAAAAAATATTTGTACCAACAAGGATTAGGATTTATTCAAAACATCCACAAAATGACAACATCAACATATGTTTCTTCAACTGTAACAAGAGTAAAATTACCGGAAGTTTGTGGTTGCGTCCTAACGTGCAAAGTGCAGCATTAGAAATTATTTTTTCCTTCTTGACACTAAGAAGGCCCTCATGTTGATTTTGATAGGTTTTGAAAAGTTGTTGACTAGCAGCATATTTAAGAAAAGAATCTCCAAGGGTCTCCATTGACTCCAAATGAAATTTCTCCTGGCATCTCTTTGTTGTAATTGCTTCCAAGATCTACCATGCACAGATGGGTTAGTGCAAGTTCAAATCAAAAGTTCAAGAAACCCAATTCAATCATAGAGAATAGAATACTGATCAACATTAAATTAGGTCATTGTGAATCATAGATACAGTGTCAAAATTTCATATAAAAGAATTTCAAAATTAATGCAAAAAAAAAAAAAAATTATGCTAACAAAATTGTTGGAGTTTTGGCATTATCCTGAATGTCTAAAAAACACAGACTAACTAATAAAAGTATAAACACTTAGTCATCGGATCCATTATTATTATAGGCAGTAATCCGGACTTGGACTATACTGATTTTAGTTTGCATTTGCTTGTCAAACTAGTTTTATTCAACTTCTTTGAAACAATTACAGTATATCTAATCATGGCAATGAGTATCCACAGCATATAAACATTGGCAAATTATATACATGTGCGAAGGCTGAAACATACGCCATACATGCATATACATAATAGATGCAGTAGTTATGAAACATAACTTGGCCTGATCACCAAATCAGCAATTATTAACTGAAAGAGAAATCATTATCTCCAATGGACGCATTTCAAGACACGATTGGTAACTATCTGAACACAAGCATTATGCCACCCATATTCATAGATATGTCATAAAAAGAGTACAATATACCTTAGTGGTTGGAATAGAAACATTTTGCGTGCAATGATCCAAATGCAGACTTTTTAAGTTGGCTGCAATTAGCATAGACTCGATCCGATGCATGATTGATGGAACAAATGAGAAAGAATAAAAGGTGCTAATTGATATTGGAGACATAATGATGGAACAAAGTTCAGGAGGCAATTCAACATATGTGTTGCTTGGTTCTGCACAAACAAAACAAGCAGAATTAGTAACTGTAGAAAGAAGAAGATAAGTTAAAAGTATGGAACAAATGAGGAACTGATCACATGGACACATTATCAACATCAATAAGAGAGATTACTGATCTTATCATGTCAAAGATCAGAACCCATCACAGTATATCGTCTATTCTGTCCTCGCTCACTTTGCCACTCATCATATCAAATTTCTTTACAACTTTTCTCTTATGTATGAAAAAAGCACCAAAATATCTTCCCATTCATTAAACTCATTTGAATTTGTTTAAAAATGAAAAATTGCAACGTAATACAAGACATTCATGTTCTTACAAATTTGACAAGGCTATTGGTTGAAGTATATTTGCACGGTCTAAAAAAGCTATGTCAGACAAAAGTTGACTGTACTATTGGCCTCTAAGATTCTTGTTAAAAAATTAAATAAATAAAAAAGGAAGTAAAGTTTTGCAAAAGGGGCAGCGATGGAAATGATGTGTTATAATGTTTGCAAATATTAAATTGTTTTTGTAATTCAAAAAAAATGCATAACAAGAAACTAACAAATATAGCAACATTCCAAGGACAAGAACAACAGAGTTTATCCCTAGAATTAAAGTACACAAGACTAATGAAGGACAAAACCAAAAGGGACCGATAAACACTAAAGTTTGCTTAAGACAAAACACAATACATTTGATGTGTCATGTATCAACAAATGATAGATTGGCCTGCAAGTTTACATTTTAGAGGGTAGATTACAAACTAGCACAAACCAATTAAAACAGTATCGGATCATTTTGTACATGCATTGCTTATCTCAATGTGACGCGAAAAGAAGAATACAACACATGAGTGACCAAAAAGAATATGTTAAAAGAAAAAAAGAATATAAGTTTAAAAGAAAGGTGAGAAAATCAAAACCTTTCTCCTTCTGCTGTCTGCATCTCTGAACGCAATTTTGCACTTGAAATATGTGTCTACCATTAAGCATTGATTCTTGTGGAAACCTCAACTTGATGCCATGCCTGTAATTCAGAAGTAGGTTATTACGAAAATTAAAAAATAACATATTTCATGAAAAGAAAGTATAAAAAAAAAAAACATTATTTTATTTCAATTATCAATAAATAGTACAGACCGTGATTCATAGTACTCCTTGTAAGAAATAACTCGTCCATCCCTCAGATTCAGAAATGAGTTCCCATTCAATTTCTCTAAAAAACCAGTGATGCAGTACAGGTGACCATTGTGGGGGGTGTAAACTAACGAATTCTGAAGCATGGAAGAGCATAACAGACCATCTTTGGTCTGTACACGATGAGCACAACCCTTGGGATATTGACAGTTCATGTGATTTTTTAAACCATTTTCACATGAAAAAATGACAGAAGTCACAGAGTTCCAATCAATGATTGAAGCTTTATGATGTAAGCCAGTAGCTGGTAGCAAAAGATAATCAACAACAAGATCCTTCCCTAAATGAAGTTCATTTATAACCTCCTTCAATTTATTCAATTTATGATCCATAAGAACTCTGAAAACAGTGATTTGGAACTTCCTACATAAAAGAACCTGCAACATCAAATTTTATGGTCAACAAAAAGTCCATGCATTAATCTATTTTATTATAATACATAACACTAGTAAGAAGTAAAGAAACCAGATAAGCTACCTGGTTGGGACTAAGATGGATTACTCCAACATATTTCATGTTCACTGTCAAATTACCCCTACTAACTTCTAAATCGAACTCATTATTTCTGACTTCAGATTCAAGTTCACTCCTCACAGCAAGAACAATATTATGAACCTGTATGTCATATTCAAAGTTCGGCTTTAACTCAATCAAGTAGCAATGATACACTATCTTGTAATTGTTTAGACAATCATTGACCAGTTCGGGTGGGAAGTAACAGGGTTGTTCATCATCATATGGTTCATTGCCTGTGCATTAAACAATTGCAAACAAAAGAAAAATAAGAAATCCTAAAAATGTTCACAAGATCAAAGAAGAAAGAAACAAAGAGAGGACCGATCTCATGAAGGCTATGTAAAAAAATTACCAAATTCTTGCAAAACCGCTTCTTCCACAACAATATCTGGCACAAGATTATCAGTTAAAGCACCGATCTCATGAAGCTGCTTGCATGCTTCAAGGCAAGCAATTTGCTTCAGCATTTTACTAGTGCCTTCTCTCCGAACAGTTTGTATTGGGCAGCTTTTGGGAAGATGCAAGGTGCAAATCTCCATCTCCTTGTCAATATGGCAAATAGGAGATGGTCTAAAATACCTATAAAAAAATAAAAATTAGATATGATGAAAAGAGAGAATATAAGAAGATAAGGTCTAAAGTCAGAAGAAACAAAATGAAGGAAGTACGTAGCAAATAGAATACTAAAAACAAACCCATCAGAAGGAAGCCGTGAGCAATAGAAGTATAATAATTGAACACTAGAACTCAAGTTCACAATTGCTCCTGTACTTTCAACGCGATAAAACTCATCATCATACAAATCCTTTTCAAGCAGTTCACAAGGAACGGAAGCAAGGCGTAGGGACTCCTTTCTCATCATATCTCCACAATTAAGATAGTTCTTTACTTGAGAAAGTGTAGTAGAATCCCCACTACAAATTAAAAAAAAAAAAAGGAAAGAATAATTAATATTTTTAATAGCACTCCATCAATAATTTCTTTAAGCATCATTTGGTTAACAACTGAAAAAATGACTTTACTTTGAGAATTGCTAAAACAAGAAAAACTTCCAAAATAATACCTAGAGAGTCAAATCCATTATACATGCTAAACAAAAAATAAAAGGAAGTGAAGTTATTTAATAATATGATACATTTTTCTAGGCAGTTAGAAAGATATTTTGGCAAAAAACAACTAATGAGGAGGAAAAAAATAAAAGCAAAATGGATTAAAATCCACGAGACAGTTTCTATCGATCAACAAGTGTATAAACACATACAATGAAGCTTTTAAAGTTTCAGATGCTTCACATTCAAAACTTTATTACTTTTCAAAATTTCTCAATGTCAAGCTGACCGATTGAACGCCAGCCAATCCACAAGACAGGCAATAACAGACCACATGCAATCCATATCAGAAGGTTAAAATATGATTTGAGGATTAACAAAGACATTACCTCCTCACCATCAAAACAAAATCTGAGTTCTGCATTCTAGCACGACCTCGAGACTGTATGAAACTGCAAACAGTGGCAGAGGGATCAAACCTAATAACCAAATTGCAACTTTGAACATCTAAACCCTCTTCAAGAATTGATGTCGCAACAATAATGTTCACCTGCCAACATGTTATTTCCATGTTCAAATATGATCATTTGTAGCATAATCAAAATGATGAATCTCAGAGAATGAGGGGAAAAAACATACCATCCCTTTACGAAATTCTTCAACAATTTCATTTTGATGTTTCCTCGTCTGGGATTGCAACCCTGAGTTATTCCCTGCTACGTATTTAGTCTTCCATCCACAAAAGTTTGGAAGCAACTCACTCAATAGATTTTGGAGAACAATAGATGTAATGACCCTTTGTACAAAAACTATACATCTCAACTCCTCTGAATCCCTGCTTTAAAGATGTGAAAAATAGAGGAAACTTAAAGATATGAGCTGATATACTTCGAAACAAACAATAAAGACTTAAAAAATAAATAAGATTTTTATGATCCTAAAACAAAATTGTACAGGATAGATGAAACAAAAGACTGAGTTTCAAATGCCTGACCAAAACCATCCTATCTGTACCATTTAATTTGGATAGGTAGAGCTGTAGAGGAGTGAGCAATGACATGAAACAAACAACTATATAACTTCCAAAGCCCTATTCAAAGCATCCTATCTATTTTAGTTTGACGAGTTAGCGTCTTAGCGAGTGAGCAACGATGAGAATGCATACAAGCAATCTTCTACTCAAAACTAATACCAGGGCTTAGTTTAAGACATGACCACACCAAGGAACCTTTTTATTTTCTCTCAAAATGGAAGAAACCTTTCCATTTCTTGGCTGATCAAAACAAAAATATCATAGGATCTTGAAATTCCTTGGGTTCAACCGAAACAATAATGTTTCGAAGAAAACTGACCAAAGAAAACAACAATGTTTCTAATAAAATCAAGAATTTAAGAGATTCTTGAACAATTTTAATTTAATTTTTTTAATGATAAGAGAGATTAGAAAGTGAGAAATCTGAAGGGCTGAGAAGAGAGATGATGTGAATCAAGATCAATTTAGCCAAGAAATGAAAGGAAATTGCATTGAAAATTGAAGAACAAGCTGGGAATTAAAGAGAGAACAGAGAGTTCAAGTGGCTCCGTTAAAATACTAAAACTGAATTTAAATTGATTAAAAACCAACTATCTAACCTAGTAACTATAGGCTCCTAACAAACTCTAAGGTGGAGATTATTTTGTATACAAGATTATTGATTTATTTATTTTTTATTTTTTAAACGATATATATTAACTTTTAATGTTATATAACAATTTAGTGTAAAACTTATAGAAATTTGTGATTTATTTTGCCCAACACAGCACATTTTATTATACCAAATACAAAATAAACTTGTCCTATATATATATATATAATTTGTAATATTTTGATTCTAAATTGCATATTATAGTTTAATTCATTATTTTGCAGAGTTATGCCGAAAATTTTCATGTTCAACTAATAATATCCGTCATATCTTTAAATCGATATCAATATTTTCGATACGATCGAAATATCTATGCTTTGGGAAATCGATATATATCTCGATATTTAATTTCTTGGTTAAAAGACAGCAAACACTAAAATAATAGTAGTTATCTACAGTATCAGAAGGCTGCATCAAGAGAAAAATTAAAGAAGAGAAGAGAACAACTGAGAAGAGCTCGAGGGAGAAAGAATAAAGAGAAAATAAAGAATTGAGAAGACAAAGGAAACCTAGTCTCCATCGGTGTTAAGTTGCATTATGTTATAAACAGACGCCCCCTCCTGCTCCTTCGTTGCTCAAAAGGGTTCTTCTCTCCTTTCTAACTTTTGTTGTTAAATTTTTGTTCAAGTGGAGTGACAACCAAATTATTACAGTGGACCATTGAATAAAGTTCCACCAACAAGGACTAAATATTTACAAAAACAATAACAAGTGTTTACCAAAAAAAAAAACCAATAACTAATTTGGATAATTGGTAGTTTGACACTATAATATGAGTTCCTCTTAAGCGAAATTGAATTAATAATAATAAAACCCTCTAAATTTCTCTTAGTAGTACAAGTATCCTCTAGCAAACTTTAGGAATTACAATAGGCTGTCTTACTTTCTCTTCCTTTTGGGCCAGCCCTGTATTAGCCATGCTGCAAGCCTGGAAAAGATTATTTATGGCCCAAACTTGGCACTGTACTGATAGTGGCCTTGGTCTGCATGGTGACATGGGTTCATGCCCACCCATACCTTTGGTTCTTGCTAACAATGTATTTCTCCAATGATATTTTCACAGTGGTGGATTAGTAAGATCCTATTTAAAGAATAATGCCTGACACAACTAATTGATTTATCACTCATTCTCTCAATTTTACATATTTGTTAAACTGAGAAAGAAAACAAGAATAGGGTCCATATAAATAGTTTAGCTCTTAGTCCGAGACGAAGCCAGGAATTAGTTCAGGGGAGGCGACCTTTAGTTGATTTTTAGTGCTTTATCCCAATTCAAAAATCGAAAACACTTTTGTTAAAAAATTATATATTATCGTGTTAGTTTGAGGTAGAAAAATTTACAAAAAAGTATAATTCATTGATATTTTGGTGTTTTGCACCTGCATGAATCCACTCAGGAACAGAGAACTGAAAAATTCTGGTGTCCAACACAAGATTCCATCCATGAAAACATTTACAAAAACAAAAAAGCAACTCTTCAACATTAACACAAAAATCAATCTATATAAATTTTGCTTAAGAAGAACTTCAAATATAAAATATGACTATAAAATCCTATATCCACCGACACTTATCCCAAAGTGGATGCAATCCAAAAATACTGATTGCTTCAGGACTAACTTATTGCTGCACAACAATTTCTTCTTCATTTCTTCTCCATTTTGTTTATTTTAAGTTAATTTAGATCGATTTGCTACATCCCAAAAAGAATAAAATAAAAAACATAGATATGTATCAAACTTCAAACCTATCATAGCAATCAATTACACAACCGACACAGCAAAAAAAATAAGTCAAATACATCTCATTTGCACAGGATTTTATAACAATCAACATTAACCCTGAGTAGACATAACCTCAAATAACAATTTAATTTAGCTAACTATTCCACACTGATTGGAAATATTTTTATTATCCTGGAGACATAATTGCTTCTTAGTCAACTTGAAACAGCTTTAATAAAATCCAGGGATTTAAGAGTGAAATTGGACAATTCCAAACAATATAATATATTTTCAAATCTTCAATTAGAAGTCTAGACCAAATTACAAGGGTCTAACATGCATCATATATATTTAACAGAGAGAGGATAAATCACACATGACATACCAACCTGTATTCAAGAAGAGATTCGATGAGACACACAACTTTTGAAGTGAGAAACCCCGCATCCATATTAGCTTTCACGTTACAGTCAACGGACCACTTTGGATCTGAAATGTATGGTGTAAAAAATTTAAAAATAATAAAAATAAAGAATGAAAGAAAGAAAGAGATGTATCAGTAAACAAGAAGAAAAAAGAATTCGGACTGAAATATTACTGAGTTGGAAATAAAGTACCAGATGGTAAGTAAGTGGAGAAAACATCAGCCGCATCTCTACTGAAACTTTTAATTATTGTCTCGCCAAATAAATCCAAATTCCCCCATAAAAAGATGTCAGTTTCACCGCGTGCTAGAGACTCTGCAGCCTGTCATAAAAATACAAGTCAATTAATGTATAGCGCAACATTTCCAATAACAAGTAGAGCACACCAAAATACAGAGCGAATGCATACCTTTAAAGCCAGCCAAACACCAAGTTCATCCAAACAGAACAAAAAAGTTGAAAATAGCTTTGATATTTTTTTCTTCACAGATTTTTCTACAGATTCTTTAAGCTCCAACTTTTCCAGAGAGAGCTCATGCTGAAAAGAGAATCTATTGTTAATAATCTTTAAAATAAAAACTAATACCTGTCAAAGAAACAATACATATAAAATATTACAAGGAGGAAAAGTTGAATTTTTTAATGAACACAATAACATTAACAGTGTGGATTCTTGACATCCAAATTTAAAGATTGGATGATTAGTTTTATTTTTGAGGTACAGTGCTTATAAACAACAGATACAGGGCCACGTTTCATGTTAAATCATCAACCGTCACATCGTTTCTAACTTCTTCAACAAATTTCCCTTTAGCCTTCCCTCTGTCTAAGCTGCATCTCAAACTCTAAGTCGAGTTTCAAACCCAAAAGCTAGAAGCAATTTACCTTACAGGCATCACAGAAGAAAAATATATAATTTTTCAAATTCAATTAAACTACAAAAGGCAATGCACTTGAATTATTCAATCATAAAAATTTTGAATGTAAGATGGAATTTAAATAAAGTGTAAGAAAAGATAAGCCAAGGTGGTAGTTATGATGAAATAGTGTATATATATATATATATATATATGATATGTGTATCGGCATTCTTCTAAGTTAAAAGATTATGTATTAATAAAACAAGTAGAAAAAGTAAAATAACAATAAGGAAAAAGGAAAGGAATGCTGCAAGTGAAGGCAACATGGTAACTTCAAATAAAAGATGCCTACCTTTCTTTGTAAACTCTTCAAATCATCTGCTAAATGCTCAAATAAAGCATATGGGATATCCATGTGCTTATAAGTCTTCAACTTCGGAGTTGAAAAGGGTATAAACTCGGCCAATACAGATTCGCTGACAGACGTGTACACCTTCACCACAAAAGTGAATACTATATATTGATGAAAATTATTTATAGAAAGATTCAAAAAATAAATAAATAAATAATATTATGATTATTTGTAAGAAAGGTAGAATACAAATGTCGGCCAAGGAATTAAAAAATATAAGGATATTTACATTGACACAATGCCAATCAGAAACTACCTATCCAACAAAGAATAAGCGCACGACAAACAATGTCATAAAAATAGTTCATCATAACTCTTCAATTATGTTGGGTCCCAAACGTAATTTACATAAATAATAAGCAACATACAGAAGTAAGTGTAATCAAGATGCAAATGATGACATACATGAGTCAAATATGTAGCAAAAAATTTTCAAATATAATATTTTTTGGCTAATTTTGAAATAAAATTCCCTCACAGTTATATTTCAGTCTCGTACGTTCTGGTATAAAATAGACCTTGGTGGTCTGGCGACCATCTAAACTTTTGGCATCTTGTCAAGTAAATAAACCCATGCCCACAATGTGAAAGGATCTCAATTTTCTCACAGCTTAAATTAATTATCAAGAAGGCACTGCATACGGTGGCATTGCATAAACAAGTTTTGGTATGCTGTTCGAACATCATCCCAAAACATAAGAACTTTAGATCACAAACATAATGATCACTAATTGTCTCACGCTCGAGATGAAATTTATGCATCAATTATTTTTAAGGTCTTATACATACCCAAAGTTTTATTATATCAAAGTTCCAACACAAAAGTAGGAAAAAATAAAAACAATAGTTCTGGCATTTCTTATTACCTAGATTGACCTACAAAAAACCAGGTCTAGACATGGCCAATTGGCATAATCCCCCATTCTGTCCTACCAGAGCCTAGATCACTACATTGTTTTACTTGTTCAGTCTGTAAATGAACCAGCAAAAATTGGATCCAAACATGAGAAAAAAACATAATGCCTCTTCGTTTGTCCAACCCAAAATCTACCTAATTTTCTACACTTTGCACCCTAGTTATAGGAATTATGTGTCGGCTATGTACTTATGTTACCAAGCACAAAAAATGGTAAGCTTCTTTGGAAAACACAAGTGAAAATCTATAGAAAAAAGAATCCCAATAGAAACACATAAAATTGATAAAAACAATCATTATTATATTAATGATTCATTAATGAAATAGATCACCAAATATGTAACATAAAAATTAAATAAAAATTTTAAATTTATAACAATAATAAAAATAATATATATATATATATATATATATAACCGAACAAGTCATGACAATATGATTACCTAAAAAATTTCGAGGAAAAAGTTAGCTTTCTCGCTTCCGTCCTATGGCAAATAACATATACATGCTCTGAACAGGTTTATTAAGTTGGCCAAAACCATCAAGTTCAACATTAAGAACTTCATCATTATGTTAAATCTAACCACTTATCGAGTTAATGCAAGATATACAATGCAAAAAAAGAGGGGAAAAAAAGGTGGGGAATTGCTTGAAATGCTCATAAGACTTGTATAAGAATCTGTGTAATAAATTTCAAAGACGAAATAAATTGAACAAAAAAAATAGAATAAAGAGTGATAGATGAATGATGGACCTTTACAATCAATACAATAACATGGTAACATGAATACAAATGCAAAACACATTTAAACACAAAAATGCAAGATAAACCTTTGAATTCATAAGACCCTCAAGTTTGCGAATCTTTTGCCAATAGGTCAATTCCGAGCTTGAGCCTAGACCAGAAGAAAATGATAACTAGTAAGTTTGAAATTGTCAGCCAATTTGCATACTAGATGGAATTAAATGTAAGTAGCCATTTCAAGAAGGGGAAAAAAAAAACAATATAAACTTTGCATTGAAGCATCAAGCATTTATACCTTTAGTATTTATAGGGGAAGCAGTCATCCCCAATATTCTAGGAAGATGAGAACTATTAGAACGTAACTGAGCATGATAGAACTCCTGAAATGAATTCAAATCATTCAAATAAGAAGAATTTGTTGCAGCTCAAGTATAATAAAATAGAACATAACAAACACATGCACAGCACATAGTACATACCAGAGCTTGATGACAAACAAACAACAAAACAAGGAAAATATACTACATTGGCTTAGTTATATGATTCTAATTGCCACAATCATATGGGGATGGGTTCTTTGAATTGGTCGAAAACTTTCTTTTGCTGTGGGCTGGCTTCTATTAACTGTTAGTAAATGTTAGTCATGTTTAATTACTGTAACGCAATAAGATACTAAAAAATAAATAGTACATATATTATGTATTTCAGAAGATTGTACATTTCAATTTGCAAGTAATTCTGCCCCATAAATTTGTCACACCTAATTTACAATTTTACGCATGCACCAATCCCTTTCTTTCATTATTTCCAGAAGATTTTATTAGAATGGTCATAAAATTAGATACGGTTATAGAGGATCTGCCCTTGTCCCATTCCTTTTCTAAGCCTCCTAATGGATTGTTGAGAAGTGGTAGGAAAACGAGAGAAATATTGGAATCTTGTGACTAATTCAACCTCAAAGTATTATAGGATTCCAGAATGCCATTCCTTTCTGTTTGCCTTCTTGACAACACTTAGTGGCATTTTAAGACAATTTCATAAGACTTCCCAAATCTTGTACCATAAAAAAAAAAATCCCTAAAAACATGATGCAGTCCTTGCTGAAAGTAAAAGCATTAATAACATCCATGGCACTAAATTATCAACTTCAATTAGCCTCACAAGCTATAATGGAATTTGTTAAGAAAAATATCAAACCACATTACTTGGTCCATGAATACCACACCCGACATAAATCAATAGTTTACATAAAGGGAGCAGTCTTCATAGCAAAATAATCCTACATGCCAAAATTACCCATCACAACAAAGCCTATCAACATGGCAAATTATGAACGATATCCAATTTGATTGCACAAAATCGAATCCAAATGCTTATAGGTTTAGTAACAATACATATTTTGTAGCATATAAAATGCAAATAAGCATAACAAAAGAAAAAAAAAAGAGCACTTCAATTATGCACAGATGCACACAAAAATGCTTCTTGTGCAGTGAGAGATAAGCCACGTACAAAGTGCATTCACCAGATCATTTTTTCTTTCAAGTTAAGAAATGCACAAGAATCACAAAATATTAGTTTTCCACACGGTTCTTAGCTAAAACTTCCAACATGGAGCGAGGGTGGTGTTTGGAAGTCAGAACAAGTGAAAGAAATTTCTTTTTTGGCATTTTTAGCAACCATAAATCTATACTTTAAATAAATAAATAAATAAAAAACATCAATGCACAAGCCTCTCAGCACAATGAAATCACTAAGAAACTGAAATTCATTGAGAATTGAAGAAAATAATATAAAGACAACTCACCTTCATAATGCAAGCATAAGGGTGTTTACCACTTGCATTATGGCACTCATCGAATATTAAAACCTTTATCATGTCTATTTTGAAAAAACAATGCCTCAAGCCACTAAGCAAAATCGCTGGTGTCATTACAAGCACCTGCAAGGATAAAGCAAAAAGTTACTGAGTATTCAGTAAACAATAATTGAATAATACAAAAACACTAAAAAAAAAAAAAAAAAGGTCAATCCTAGATCTTCAGAGGCAAGTAGCACTGTTATGCATAAAGTTAAAGATGCATTCAAATGCAAATAGGGGATAAGCATCGATCAGATCTACAGAATGGGAAAAATACTTCAATAGTTTCTAAAAATTCACATTAAGAGCCCATCACAAAAGTTCTTGAAAGCAGATACATCACAGTAAATCATCAAAGAAGTACTGAAACTGCCTAAAAGAGTTAAAAAAACCAAATTCAAGAACAGATAGGTGCTAGTTTGGATGAACTTTTAAAAACTTGTTCTATGTTTTTAAAAGAGAAAAGATTAATTTTGAAAAACCATAACAATTAAAAAAAAAATTAAACTCATAACGAGAATATAATGCTACAGGAAACAGGAAACAAAATCACATCAGGGCTAAAGACTACCCCAGGATGAATGTTGGGAGGGTGGATATAACCACTGGCACCACCATCAGAGCAACCATATAAGTTCTGAAAACAAGCATATTTTGTATTTATCAATAAAAGTTGGACTTTACAGTTTTCAGAAATGGCCAAAAGAGCTGTGAATTCATTAAATATTCCGAATTAAAAACAGAAAGCTTGAATTAAACACGTAACATGTCCAAATGTGCAGAGTCAAGGAAGCAGCTTCAAAATTTTAGAAAACATTCATCATTCCTGTATTACTCTTCTACCACTACAAGGAACAAAAATTAAAGTAAAACTGCCCACCTCGTGCTCGCCTAGTTCTTGCCTCCACCTGGCATCATTCCAGTAGTCAACTCCCATATCTCCCCAGTACATACCCACTTTCAAGTCAGTGTGCATTCTGACTGCTTCAGCTTGCTAATAATGGCAAACAACAAAAACAGGAGCAATTAATATCAACTATTAAATTTTAGCATCAAGACTCATATCTAACAATTCCAAAAATTCAATTTCGTGCTACATAATTAAACTGGGAGACATAAAGGTATTGAATTTGGCCTTCAATACCCATGTTTAACAATTCCAAAATTTCATTATAGCGCCACAATTTTAAAAGTAAATGTTACTTTCTTGTAGCTCCAACACCCATAATCTAAAAATACCAAAATTTCATTTTAGTGCTATTAAATTTTGAATAAAAAAAAAAGGTTTTGAATTTAAGCTTTAACATCCCCACTTCTAACAATTCCCCACTCAATTCAGTGCCATATATTTAAGTATGAAATATAAATTATCTGAATTTTAGACTCAAAACTCATACAGAACAACTATGAAAATTTCATTTAAATGCTAGGAAAAAGGTTTATGGATCCTAGCTCCAATACCAATATTTAACAATTTCCAAGTTCATTATAGTGCTATTAATTTTTATCAGGAGAAATGTTTGAGTTTCAACACCCACTTCCAGCCTTTCCACATTTTCATGTTAGTGCAATAAATTTCAAATGAAAATCTCTTTTTTTTTCCTTTTTCCTTTTCCTTAAAAGAAAAAACAAAAAAAAAAAAAACAGATGCAACACTCTTTTTAACAAATTTTAATTTTAGAGCAATAAAATTTAAATCGGAAATTCAAATTTTTTGAATATTAGCTTCAACACTCGTATCTTACAATTTCAAATTTTCATTATAGTGCTATACATTTGAATATGAAAAGATCCACATCAAACAAGCAAAAAATTATAAACCCCATCAAAATGCAAGACATTAAAGGCATATCGAAAGTGAAAAAGGATGATTCTCCTTCTTCACATACTTGAGGGATCAAAACAACTTTGGGCACCAAGAAGAATGCATGGAAAGATGAAGGCTTTCGAATAAGATAAGCGTAGCTTCGCAGGAGCATGATTGAAATCAGTGTTTTTCCGGACCCAGTCTCCAAGAACACAATAGTGTTCTGCTTGATAGCTTTCTCCAGTGCTTCTAGCTGATAACTGCACCGCCCACCCAACAAACAGATTATCAAATATGAAGACAATTCCATGAAAAGCATG
>JAESVK010000228.1:423656-439941 GCA_017140935.1 Hamamelis virginiana
GGGGGGTTTTGGATCATCAGGTTGGTCAAGGTTTTAAAACATTTTTTTGGGTACACTTGTACTAATATCTCATGACATTTCTGTGTTATCTGGATATTTCAAATGTGCACTGATTGCTAGAGTCTTGTTTTGTGATACACAGCCGAAGCAGATCCATGAAATCAAGGATTTCCTTCTTACAGCAAGAAGGAAGGATGCACGTTCCGTAAAAATCAAGAGGAGCAAGGATGTGGTCAAATTTAAGGTTCGCTGCTCCAAGTACCTTTACACACTGTGTGTGTTCGACTCAGAGAAGGCTGACAAGTTGAAGCAATCCCTTCCTCCAGGTCTTTAGTTCTTCCACTTACCCTCTTGTTTATATTGGCCATCGCATCATTGCATGATATTGGTTATTTTACCTTTGAGGGTTTGTACACAGCTACACAGGTCCACTTGTATGCATCATATTCATGCTGCACTGCGGCCTTCGCTTGCTCTCAAATACATAATTTTATATGATTTGTACTTCCCATTCATGCATGCCTGGATTGTGAACTCCCATAGCTGTTATTGAATGACATGCTGAAACTCTGGCAATTTTTTAGCTTTTGTTTTCTTGAGTTAATATAATTGAATGTCTTGGTTGATGTTGAGCAATTGGTGGTTCTTTGCATGGATTTCACATTTGATGATTCATTTATTTGTTTTTGGCTGTAGGTTTGAGTGTGCAGGACCTGTGAAAAAAGATTCGGTATATGGTCAGAGAGCGCTTCATATGGCTGTTAGTTGATATTTGATAAATCTCTTTTTGTGCTGTTCTTCTTTCTCCAAATGTTACATCTTTCCTGATACTACTGGAGTGTTCAATGTTTTACATTTATTTTAAAGGCACCTGTCAATTTTTTTTTTGGAAGGATTTGTGGACTGTATTGTTGATGGATTTAGACGATTAAGCGTTTAAGCAACTTTTGAATTGATGCAACTATATAATTTTTTGTGCTCCCATTTATGTGATTATGTAACCTCTAGTAGGTCTATAGGGATTTTAACTGCAATATTCCATCTTGGTTAACTTTAAGGATTTAACTCAGGGGTGGGTCATGTTTGGTTGTATTCATCATCTTGCACATTCTTCTCATGATACTTGTATCCACATACATTGCCACATGACATGAGAGAGAGAGAGAGAGAGAGAGAGAAAGAGAGAGAGAGAGAGGAAGGAAGGAAGGAAGCAAGGAGAAGGACATATGCCATTTAGGCTACAAGACCAGTGGTAGTGAGAGTTCAAGTTGGTTAGACCCTAATTTGGCTAAAATTGTATTATCTTTTTCTTCTCTCATTACTTGTCATGCAACCCAGCGTATCTTTTTTTTGCTTCTCCTTTCACTTGCGAATTGTTCCCTCCACCAATTTGCTAGGATTGAGGTTTTAGTCATCTTCCTTTGACAAGTTGAATCAGCATCAACTTTTCTTTTATAGCACGATTTATGCAGAGAATTTGATTAGCCCGACTTGTGCAAAGTAGAAGATATTCACTTAAAATGGTACGCGTCCTCGCGTGTCATTCAACTTTTGAAAATGAATCACAACCCTCAAATTTTCAGGTTTCATTGAATATATAGTAAGTTATTGGTTTAATGAGTTTTAAGGTCACCCCATAATGTGTGGATAATTCAACTTAAAAGTAGGTGTTTATTATCAAATGGATCAAAAACAATTAATTATGGGACAAAAATAGTCAAATTTTGGTTTGTTGGAACACTTTTCTTATGATTCTGAATGTTGTTATTTTCATTGTCCACCACTTGTTCTGTAATTGGAAATATTATATTAGTACAATCACTTATTATGGGCAATGCTATATATTTTCGAAAAAAATAAGAAGGATTTTAAATGAATTTAAATTCTTCATTTAATTAGTTAAAGAAAAAAATGACTATTTGTTGGCCATCCTATCAACATCATGTCATATTGAGTCCCGATCATTTATATGGGAACTTAGCCTTTTGGTCAATGTAAAATGAGTATTTTGACTGATAATTGGATTTAATGTTCTTCATATATATGATAGGTATTTCAAAAATCACAGTAATCGGACTACTGGTTTCTAAAATACAGTCTGTTAATTTTTTATATTTGTCAAAAGGTCAAGTCCTTATATAAGGAAGTTCTCAAAGGAACGAGACTCTATATATATGCATTTGGATTTGCTGCTGTCATGCAGGAAGATCATCAAGAGCGGTAAGAGCAAAATGAAATTGACTTTACAAATATAGCTCTATATACATGTATTCAGGGCAACGTGACCATATCTCATATCCAGTATCAAATTCTAAAAGGATTTTCAATTTATTTTTCAAACTCTAAAGAGGTATTACCATTTAACCTTTCCTATTTCCCTAAACAGATATTTGATTCTGTGTTACATTTTCATTAGAAATATCATAATTTTATTTTTAATAATTTTAAATACATGCTAGCAGGGAAATATATGGTAAAAAATATATTTTAATCCAAAATTTTAGGAATCCTAAATCTTTCCAATCTCTCTCACTCCGGTTCGGCTTTGCTGGTAGGTAGTGAGCCACCGATAGATGTGTGACACCTAAGATCACAAACCAATCTAATGGCTAATATTCTTTTATGTTTGGGATGCTAAATGACAAAATTTTTGGATAATAATCCTATGCTTTGCACCTATTTTAAGTTCAATCTTTACTATTTCTTGTATTACTAAAATTGGCCCAAATCTTTATAAGATTTATTTATGGTCTTCTACTTGAGTCAATAAAACTTTTAATATCAAAATTTCCTCATTGATTAATTAAAATTTCTTTGAAAGAAACTGCTCTTTTTGGGAAATCGTGTATTTTAATGGCAGGAAAGTCTAATAATATACATATATTTTTTTGCTATATTTTGATTGAATGTTTGGATTGGTATAAAAATAAGAATATATCTTATTTGGTCTAATTCGTCTTTAGCGTTTTATGGTATATCTCTTAAGATACTAGTTAGGGGTGTGCGCGAGTCGGGTTAGGACGGGTGGATGATAAAACCATCAACCAACTCGCCATTGACGGGTGGCTAATTCTCTCCCTGCCAACCAATCTGCATTTGGCGGGTGGCTAATTATCTTGCCTGCCAACCAACCCGTCTACCTCAATAACTGGCGGGTTGGCTAAATATATGACTAGTTTCAATCGACGGGTTGGGCGGATTGAGCGGGTGAAGCATTACTATATATATATATTTTTATAAACACCTAAAATTCTTAAAACATTTTTAACAAGCAAAAACATCTCAAATTCGTATCTAACAATGCAATATTGTGTTATTTAATAATTAAACTATAATCCAAACAATTCTTCCAATAGTAATAAACTAAAGTGCCAAACTAAATTGCCCTATAACAATAGAAGCTACTAACTAGATACATATTAATAAATGTTGATTGTTATTAAAAAATCTTACAAACTAACATATGGTTTTATATTCAAAATTGAAAAGATATCAAATCAAATAAGTGCGTATTCAAACTATCATAATAAATATCTCTAAAGAAATAAAAAAAAAAATACTAACTTACAAGTATATCCAATTAAGAAAAAATATAAGGTACTAATGAAATTTATTTTATATAAATATAATATTTATTTATATATAATTATTTGGCGGGTGGGGACGGGTTGTCACATTTATACCTGCCAATCAAATTAACTCGCCCAAAATTCATCAAATCCACCAAACCCAACATAATCCGCATAACCATTGTAACTGCGGGTTGCGAATGGGGTCAGATCCGGCAGGTTGGGCGGGTTTTTGCACACCCCTAATACTAGCTTTGTTTTTGGTTAAATATCTTTTAACCTCGTCGTATACCAAACTTGCGAGGATCTAGTCAAATCTGTAATTCTTGAACTTTAAGTTTAAAATTGTTAAATATTTTTATTTAATTTTTTGTAAAGCTGGAGATCTAAAACAGAATTTTATAAAGTCTTTGGACTAAAGACAAAAATGTTGTCTTTTTCTTGCTATTAGTTAGAGTATAAATTTAGTATAGATCTTGCATTGCTCACTAAGCGGTGAGCAATTGGTCTGCTAAATAGCAAATCCAAGTTCCTTTCACTCCCCCCACCCTCTTTCTTTCCCTCACACTGCTCTCTTTCTTCCACGTTTTCTAAATTTTGAGAATGTTAAATCTTTCCAATCCCTCTCTCTCTCTCTCTTTCTCTCTCACACTGCTCTCTTTCTTTCTGATTTTCTATCTCCCTCTTCCTCTCCTTCGCCGTCAGCAGTGATTCATATGGATGAAAAAGGATTACATTCATTCTACGAATTACCAATTACCATTTGATGGATTAACCCAAATTGCAAGCTATTTGTGTTCACGAACGAATAGTGCATAAGCAATTTTTTTTTTTTTTTTTAAATTCTTTTATTTTGATTTTTGGATGTTAATAGGTTTCCAGCAAGTTTCTATAAGTATCCCATGAATGACATTATGGGTGACGTTATCATTACTAAAATTGATTAGGGGTTCTTCTAGAAAGGACAGTATCCGAGGATATTCCTGTTCTAGATGCCAACCAAACAGTCAATATACGTAATTTTGACATTCCTCATTCTTGGTTTGTATCCTCTGCATTCAATCTCAATTGATCCACTTAAATCAATCCATATGTACTACTGAAACATAACTTGTCTATGGCATTATGTAATGAAATTGTCGTTAATTTAGGAATTGGATAGATTTTACGCAGGGAAAGGAAAATTAGGACATCCAATGAAGGGTCAGTTGTAATAGTTTCAGTTGAATCGGTTGTAGATCAGTAATACTCCCTGCATATACCGTTAGGTGCAACAACATGCTCCATGTGAAAGAAAACATGAGAAGAGTTTATCCAACACGAGTGTCGCGGTCACTTGATGCATTTTTTACCCAACCAGCAACCCTAATTTTGATCTTATTTCTATTCTTTCCCTTGTATCCTTTTCTTCTTACATGTACACCCTCTTGTGAAGCAAATCACCTCACCTCTCCTCTTCTTTGGTTGAATAGGAAGGAGATATGTTTGTGTTTTGTTTCATTCTTTAAAAGATTATAAAATTAATTCAAATAATATGGTATAAATAGAAAACATAGAAATATTAGAGGATAAGCACAAATAAGTGAAAAACATAAGGGGCATCATGCAAAATTTCATACACTCTTCTATTTGTTTCTTGGTTCTTCTTCCGGCAGAGACTGAAAGAAAGCATAGCGCCACTGCCACCAACCTGCTTCGCCGGGGTCCGTTTCGTCTCTGAAATCGTAACCGGAACTTGTATTCGGATTCTAATTCCGACGGAGCTCATGATAGGAGAATTCTGCTGCAGCTGCCCCTGTTTCTGGGGGCGGAGCCCCGACACAGCCGGCGAAGACCCGTCCGATGTCGACCCGGTTTTACTTGTCTCTGGCATCGGAGGCTCAATTCTTCATTCTAAGAAGAAAAAGTTCGGGTTTCAAACTCGGGTTTGGGTTCGGATATTTTTAGCTGATTTGGAGTTCAAGAAGAAGCTCTGGTCACTCTATAACTCGGAAACAGGTTCTCTCTCTCTCTGAAAGAAGAAGAAAAGAAAAGAATTACCAATTTTGTGTCCTGTGTATAATGTTGTTGTTTTTTCTAAGATCAGTTTGGTTGCTGAGAAAGTTGTGTGAAAATGAAAGAAAAAAAAAATATATATATTTTATTGTTAGTTTTGCTTTTAAGAAGTAGAAAAATATACCTCAAGTTTAGAAACTTCCGTTGTTTCTTGTGTTTAGAAACTTTCCGTTTGGTTCCTGAGAAAATGAAGGATAAGAAGAGAAAAATGATGTTTTGTTTATTCATTTCCAACAGTTTCTCAGCAACCAAACAAAGCCTTAACTTGTCAGTGATTATGGTAATTTGGTTGCTATTTTCTGGGCATTCTTAATACTGTTTTATGATAGAGAGGTTTCCTTTGCAATTGTTTGTATAACGACAAAGTTTTAAAAGTATTTTCTGAATTAGCCGATTTTCCCTAATTTTTTCATTGATCAACCAAACAAGACTCGAATTTATGCTGTATAAAACTCTTTGTATAATTGTTGAAATTATATGAATTTATGCCATATAGTTCCACAGAGGTGCTAACATCAGGTGTAAAGCCACTTGCAGGACATATTTTGGAAAACCGGCCATTGGATTAGATTCCCTTCTCATGTATGTCATGCTTGCCAAAAATCACAGTGATCCAATGGTTGGTTTCTGAAAAAACCAACTGTGAAAAAATTGTGACATTTTAAAGAAAAAAAATCGCAGTTTTTCAAAGTTACATTTTCCAAAATCCAACAGTTGCATCATTGTGATTTTTGGCAAGCATGACGTACATAAGAGAGGTATCTAATCCAATGGTCAGTTTTCCAAAATATGTTCTGCAAGTGGTTCTAGAAGAGGTCACCTGATGGCACCCCGTATAATTCCATATTTCACAAAATATTTTATGGATAAACCGAATTTTAATAATGATTCCCAGATTACTTCCGAAATTCTCAAAACATCATTCTTTTCTTAACATGCAAGGCTTTGTCATTCAAATGATTATTCTTGAAATCTCTAGGAAATATTCCCAACATTTCCATGATAACTTCTGAGTCCTAATCCCATATGATTTTGATGTCAAATATTTTATGAATTACAAAATTGTCATGGTAACTGTTTGGATCTTTTCTATTTTGATGCCGAATAATACCATGATAAATATTTTTAATGTGCACTTTACAAAAAGTAAATTTAAATCTTTCATTTCTTTAAGTTGATAATCCTTATAGAAGTTCAGGTGCAGTGTTTTCGTAGCTAGGATACTTTTTGATTATCCAATGGTTATATTTCTACTGTTTGGAGGCATATTTGTAGTTTCATCTATACCTTGTAGGCCTGTTATGATTACCTAAAATTTTCTTTTAGATATTTGATTATTGTGTGGCGATCTGGGTTGTTTAATTTAGTCTTCTTTAAGTTGTGTATTCGGGTTTTTCAGGTTATACGGAATCATTGGATGATGACAATGAAATTTTAGTCCCTGAAGATGATTATGGACTGTATGCAATTGATATTTTAGATCCCTCATTGGTAAGACTGATAGTTTCATACACACAATTTTTGGAGTCCTTTGACTGATGTAGCAAATTGTCTCATAACTTTCTTCTCCTAAGGAATATGTGATGATAATAATGACGAAATAGTCGCCATAAACAGGGGAGCATTATATTTGGAATACCTCAAAACTGCATGGAGATCACCAGATTTTCAGACCATAAACACCACTCAAACGTTCTGCAAAACCATTTGTAGCATCTAATTAAGAATACGGTATAGGCTGATTGGTTAATTGAAGCCACGGAATTTGTATAATAGTGCTTGTATAATGAAGAGCCAGTGACCCAATGTTTCTGTCTTACAGACCTTAGCACTATAAAAATCTGTTTTAAAGGTGCTCAATGGAAAGGAGTTCCCCAAAATCCAATAGAAAGTATCCAAAGCCACAACCCAAGAGCACTGTCTTGGATCCCAGAAATATCCTACCCAGAAATCAGAAAATTCCCCTAGTTATATATTGCCTTAATCCATACTTCCATAGTAATAAATAGAGCATGCATATGGGGTCTAGAGTCATGCTATAACTAAAATGCTTAAACATTGAAAAAAAAACTTTATGGTTAAATTTCAGAAGGTGGTGAAAATAATATTCCAAAAACTTTCTCCCTGAATTGCTTATCGAAAAAAAAAAAAAAAATCTCTATCAAGGAAAATTCTAAAGATTTCATCTTGGGTTGATTTCACCCAAGCCACCCAATAGATAGATGTTTCTGATTTTCCTCACCATACCTGCTGAGTTTCACATGTTAATAAAGTCTAGTGGGGCTTGAATTGCTAAATGGATATTTGATCATAGGTAGTCTGATTTAGGAACCATTCATAATGAGGTCGTGGAAGCATTTTCTGGTCATTTTTCCTATCCTTTCTGGTGATTCATTTAATTCTTGCTAAACCGTTATTGGATCATAGATAGATGTTTCTGAGTGTCCCAACCTATGAATAGGAAACAGTTATAAGTTATCACTTGAAACATGACAAATAGTTTTAAGCGTTGTGATTCATTTAATAATTGTCAATGTGATTTTTACTTTAATATGTCTTCTGGTTTTTATTTTATTTTATTTTATTTATTCTGGTTTCTATTTTTTTTGTCACCCAAATTACTTTTTATCTTAATGATTTCTGATAATATTTTTGTTCCTTGATGTTCCAGTTGACGAAAATTATACATATAACAGAGGTATATCATTTCCATGATATGATTGATATGCTTATTGGATGTGGGTATAAGAAAGGAACCACATTATTTGGATATGGTTATGACTTCCGGCAAAGCAATAGGTAGTTCATATACAACTGGTTGGTTTTTTTGGTGGTTGAAGTTGATTATTTGGTTATATGGTTCTCAAGTGACCCCATCTGTAACCAAGCATGCTTGACAATTATATTTAAAGTGTTTCTTGCACTTGCCTTTTGTGAAACTTTCCTACAGTCTGAGCAGCATGCTTGTTGTACTGTTGGCAGAATTGACAAGGCAATGGATGGCTTGAAAGTAAAGTTGGAGACTGCATATAAAGCTTCTGGGGGCAGAAAAGTTAACATAATTTCACATTCGATGGGTGGATTGCTAGTGATGTGTTTCATGTCACTCCATAATGATGTGCGCATAATTTCTCTCGGTGACTAGTTGAATCATTTATCAAATTTCATGGAACATAAGTGGAAAATACAAACTCCTTATGTGCCATGAGAGGCATGACTGTTGATGTTAATTCTTCTTCGGCAGGTATTTTCCAAGTATGTAAATAAGTGGATTTGCATCGCGTGCCCTTTTCAAGGTAATATTATTTACAACATGCGAGAAGTCTTGATTTAATTATGCTCTTTAAACATATTTGGGACACCTGAAGAATTTCTTTATACAATTTATTCTGTCATTTTTTTTCCCTTTGTTCTTATGTATGTTTCATCTAGGTGTGCTCAAATATCAGTTCTGCAATATGCTTAACAGGTGCACCAGGATGCATCAATGACTCTCTCTTAACTGGATTGCAGTTTGTTGAAGGCCTTCAAAGCTTCTTTTTTGTATCCAGATGGGCAATGCATCAATTGGTAATTTCTTGATCTGAATTACTTGTCCTGGTATGAATGTAAGGTAGCATAGTGGGATGCTATCGTAAAAATTGGGAAAATTATCTTTATCAGTGATAATGTCTATTTTTTTTTGCCAGTAATATGTTTAATTAGACTTTTTCTTTTTGGAAGATCAACGATCATTTTCATTCATCCCATGTTATGTTTGTGTATAATTAAGATCCAGACCAGCATTCTAAAGTGACATTATCATATTACCAGACTGTGAGTTGACACATTAAAAAATTTCAATTACTCTCACATCCTGGTAAATATGAATCTGTGATCTAGAACTGAAACTCAAAAATATCATGCAGCTCAACTTTCTCAATAATTTTTATATGAAAGCTCAACTGGATAGCTAGTTGTGATAATACTAAGATGAAATAAAAAAAATAAAAAAATAAAAATTAATGGACTTTAAAGAGATGGTAAAAGAGATTTATAATGTCAAATGCTCAGAAATTCTGTTAGGGATAAGTACATGAACTTTCCGAATAACACGGTGACCAATGTTTGGGATGATCTGAGTCAGAATGGGGAACATATTGACTTAAATCAGCAGAGATTGTTATGTTTATAGTAAATTTTTGGAATATTGGTTATAGAAGTTCCTCCAACTTGTTCATGTTGTAACTTAGTAATCGGCTTGCTGGTGTAACGATGGCACATATGCTTCTAGCTCATTGCTTTTGCAAAGTTTGTTTTAGCATGTCATCTCGGTCAAATTACACTGAACATCCTGAGTATTTTCTAAACCATCTGTATCATCATTTTCAGTAGTCACAATGTCACTTATCTTGTAAGGATGTTTGTGTCTTTACTCTAAAATGATGTAAATTTTTCTCATGCATAGTTGGTTGAGTGCCCATCAATCTATGAGATGTTACCAAATCCAGACTTCAAGTGGGAAAAGCAACCTCAAATTCAGGTTTGGCGAAAGCAATCTATGGAAGATTCATTGAAACTGGACTCATATGGACCAAAAGAAAGTATCACTCTGTTTGAAGAAGCATTAAGGCATAATGAGGTACTACCTTCAAACTTTATTTATTGGAAAGCATTATGCATAGTGAAGGCTTTGAAAACTCTGTGTGCCCCCAGGGTGGTTTTTCCTCTTGTGCTTTTGTGTTCTGGTGCTCCTTCTGTTAATTTTGCATGGTTTAGGCTGTGCAATTGACAAGCCTTTTGTAGTTAAACTTCATTGAATTTAAAGTAAACTGGTTCCTTGTGCTGTTGTTCATTGATATTCTTGTAACTACATCCAATGATGCATCTAGATGTACTTGAGCTAGAGTTTGGATAAGTAAAGTTTTAAACAAGAAATTGAAGGGAGAGAAGAGATTCTAAGAGGATTAAAGGTCAAAAGGAGTACGTTTTGATCTCTAATATTCACATAGTTCTATGGAACATTTTATTAACTAAGGTTTTCTAAATTTCTTAAGTACTTTCCTTATATCTCTATTTGGTCCAAATATATTTAAAGAAAAATATATTTGTTATACCTGGCTGATAGAGAGCATGTTCTTTAATGTTTTCTACCATAGTTTCTTTGATAATTTTTTATTGTTTTAATTTTCAATTTCATAGTACCACTACAATGTTTGGAGTATAATGACTTGCAGCCAGAAGGATAATTGAATGAAGAGAAGAAGTATTGGCTAGGCAACTCTACATTACATTCAAGGTCGAATCTCGGCGCATTATCAACTAGTATCTAGGCAATTCAAAAATTATGAAAAATAGACAAAGCAGTTGTAGATCCTGCGGAGGATGATCAGGTAGCACATGGGCAGCGGTCCAAGTGATGCAAAATAAAAAATTCTAGCTTCACAATAACAAAACGACAGAGAAAGTGATGCTGGACGTTTAGAGGAAGAAATCAAAGGTTGATGTGCGAATAAAAAAATTACAGCAGCACAGTAGCAGAGAAGTAAAAGGAGAAGAAGAGAAAAGAATAAGGTAATATAGGAATCACTCCTAGAACCCTTAGGCCTCACACCCAAGGTCCCTTAGGCATCACACCTAGGGTTAGGATTGCATCACACAACCCTCAAGAGTTTCAATAACTGCTGGAAAATTCTGTAATTATTATTCATCACCCAAAAGAGAAAATTACAAGCCTTTATATGGAGCTAGGGCTTCAATAAGAGAATAGAAACTAGGACTCTAATAAGAAAATAAATAACAACTAGAACCCCAATAAGAAAATAGCAACTAAGACCCAATAGCAACTAGGACTCTAACAATATAGCAACACTCTACTAATAAAAATAGAAACTAGGACTAGCAGCCATGCAACTAGGACTCTAACAAAATAGCAACTCTTTACTAATAAAAATAGAAACTAGGACCAGCAGCCATGCATCCATGCTAAATCCACAAAATAAAGCCCATACAAAGCCCAACAAGACTAAATCCACTCATGCAAGTTCCCAAGTGGGCTCTATGTCATCTAACATATGCCAAATTAAAGCTTGGGCCTTGGAACCCTCCTTTCCACGCCTTTTATATACTTTTAAAGGATGTTGCCATTGATCTCCATCAGAAGGAGAGTGGGGTGGGGCGTGGGATGGGGTTAGAAGAATAACAAGGCCACGTTTTGAAATATTTTGTATAAATTTATTGGAAACGCAATGCATTACAGAACACAAAATAACCTTTTTGTAGGAATTTTATACTTAAGACAAAAAATCAACATACCTTAACTTACTAAAACCCAAGAACTGAAAGTCAACATACCTCAACTTATTAAAACTCAAAAGCCTGTAAAACATCCTGTGGATGCATAGTCAATGAGCTCTTCTAGTCTAAACGTAAACTTCACAAAAACAAAATAAGATTAGCGAAAACACGTGACCTATTCTGACAAGTAGCAAAACTTTCAGACTCAAAATATTATTTTCTTAATTTCATCTTTAACACCAAGGAAGGAAAGTTTAGTCCAAATTAGCAGAAATCCTAGAAGACATAATTAAATAAGTTTTTTTCTCCTGCAATCATAATGTAATATGCCTCTTTTCTAGCTTGGCTCCTTACCAACCAATAGCCACATGTCTGAATGTAAAAATTTTTGTTTACAAATGATTGCTAAGTTAGTGTCCATTTACTAATCAATATTTTCAGTAAATCTCAAAAAATTTAATGTTGCTATGATATTATATTTAGTCTTATTGTTGCCAACATTTCTTCTTGTTTTAGCGTGATTACATTTAATTAACATGTAATACTTGATTACATATTGCCAGGATTTATTTCATTTTGATTTATTGCAGCTAGATTATGATGGGAAAACTGTAGCTCTACCCTTCAACTTCTCAATTCTCAAATGGGCTGCTGGTACTCGTCAAATTCTTAATAATGCTCATCTACCAAACGGGGTCTCCTTCTATAACATTTTCGGAACGTCGTTTGACACTCCTTTTGACGTTTGGTATGTAACTAAACCACCTTGATATTTCACATACTATATTGAATCAAAGGATTGGGAAAAAAAAACTGGCTCCATGTTTGGAGGGAAATATTGTACATAAAAATGCTCTGTGGAGTCCTCCATATGAATCTTCAAATATGTGGAGATCTCCTGGCCAAAATTTGATCCTATTAGGTGAAATCCTGAATGCCTGAGCCATCATGTATGCTTGAATGGTCAGAAATAATTTGGTGAGTATCAGAGAAAGGTACTATAGAGAGAGTTTTATTTGTTGCAGTTTCCAGTTACACCACCCTGTCTGCATGTGAATGTTTCGGATTATGTTGGCAGAGATAGCCTTTATATATTCCATCCTGAGAATTGTATATCATAATTTATTCTCAAACAAGATAGTTAGGTCTGCGAGACTTCTGCTTTTCTGGAAATGCCAAATGTGTCATTTGGGTCTTGTCTTAAGAATAATGAAGTTGCAACGCCCCTTTTATTGTCCAGATGAATCTTATTTATCTAAAGATCATAGTCTTCCCTAGCCACATTGATCTTTCACTTTCTCTTGGCTATATTTCTGTTAATCCATATTTTAACACCGGCCAATAAATGGCTAACACGTGTTGGAATATTGAAGGAGATATATTATGAATTAAATTCATAATAGGAGAAGCCGTTAAGGATTAATAATCCGGGAAAAAAGGGATAAAAATAAAGGGATTAATACTCGGAGGATAAGATAAACATAGGGATAAAAGTTTATATTTATTTTATATTAAGATAAATATTATTCCTATGAATTAAATGATTATTAGAGAGGTAGGAGGAAAAAGAGTTCGAAATGCAGTAAGTCACTTAGGAAAAAATTCTTCTTATCCAAAGAATGATTATTGGGTTCGAAGAGGATTTTTTCAAGATTAATGAATTTGCAGAAGGAAGGGACCTAATAAGTAAAGGAGAACAATACGGTGAAGAGTTTGGAATTGAAAAGAAGATTGTAGATGAAGTCTATAAATAAAGGGTTCAGAAGCAATTGAAGAACATCTCAAACATACACAACAGCTTTAAAGCTTCTTTCTTCTGCAGAAAGGTCTTTGGGAGCCCTATTGCTGCTTGGCCGAATTAGGCTCCGCTGTAGGGTGTTTCAGTAGCTATTCAAGGACGACAAGAAGGTGTTCGGAGGAAGTTCGAGGCATTTAAGGTGGCAAGGTGGTGGAGAGAGCTGTGTTAAAATTTGGAGGAACAGTTTCTTCCTAATTTTATCTTACAAAGGGGCTACTTCGAAGTTCGAGGAAACGGGTAGAGCTATCTTGAAATTTGAAGGAAGGAGTCCTGTTAATCTATTCTGCCTGGGAGTTGTTTTGAAGAGTGAGGAGCAGCGTAGAGCTGTCTTGAAGTTTGTTTTACATTTCTTTGTTCAATTAAGAGGTGAAATATTCTTTCAATAAGTACAATTAGGTTGTTCAAAGGGCTCGAGGGTAGTTCGAGCCGTACCAACGACTGTTTTTATTTATTTAATTTTTATCAAATTAGTTTTTCTTTCCTATTTAATGTTTTGTTTCTATTGCTGTTAGTTTCTAAATTGTTAGGATTAATTCACTTAGCATGTCTCCTTAAAAGTCCTCTTAATTGAGGCAATTCGAATCCCCTATCACTTGGTCTTAACCGTGAAAAGTGATTCGAACTACCTTGCAGTGGTTCGAACTCCTAAATTTTTTTAGTAAATCAACAATTTCATAATCAAGGTTCTCACTATCTCATGAGTAGGTTTAGGAGAAGATTGGTCCTTTAACAAAGCATCAATTTTTGAAATTGTAGGCCCTACGTCTCAGTTTAAGTTAAATTCTGTTAAGATTTTCTTTCTCCAATGTCTCGAATTCAGGCCCTGTGAGTTTTTGGTGAAGTAGAATTTCTTGTTGGCATCAACTAGCTCTGTATCTTGTTTTTGTGAAAATTATTGATACATAATTAAGAAAGGTACAAATCAATATAATTCAGGATTACCATCATTTCGTTTTGACTCGATACAAGTTAACTTGATTTATAAAAGTAGATAAGTGCTTCATTTTCTTTAGACCTTTTTGTTTTTAAAATAAAATAAAATAAAATTATATCACTATAAGCACATCTGACATATTTTACCTTTTATGCAGCTACGGTTTGGAAACTTCTCCAATTGAGGATTTGTCCGAAATATGCCACACGGTGGTGAGTCATTTTATTCGTCTTGTTAGATGATTCAGGTGCTGTGAGGTACCATAAGATCGTATACTTGTAGGTCCAAGTGACATGAGGCCAGTGAGTTCTGAATCATAAGTCATAACACCATTGTTTCCCAAACTAAGGTTGATTTACTGGCTAGTCATTATATAGCAACTTTAAATCCATTTGTTACACACATGAACACCACCTATTTAGATTGATAATTTTGCACCAGAAGCACATGATCTATCCCTGAAATCGAGCCTTGGTTGAAGAAAACTTAGCTAACATTTCATGTGTTTTCTTGTCTCCTCTTGAAACTTATAGTCCCTGTAATTTTGGTTTGCTCCAGCCCCAGTATTCTTATGTGGATGGGGATGAAACTGTTCCTGCTGAATCAGCTAAGGTGATCTATGTGACCTTCATTAATGTTTATGTTTACCCGAGTTATTTATTTATTTCATAAAGGAAAATTGTATTAAAAAAAAAAAAACAGGGTGCCAAATGCTACAATCCATTGCACACATGAGGTATAAAAAAGAAGCAGACAAAAAGAGAGAAAAAATCAAAATTCGAAAAACAAAATTGCAAAGACAGAGAATGCACAAAATGTAGAAAGGGGTTTCCATCTACCAAAAAAAACTTTGAGCCCTTCCATACAAAATGAGTTCTAAAGCTCAGACTAGACAACTCTACATTCTAAAATATTCTCCTATTCCTCGCTTTCCAAAGTATCCAAGAAATCGCAGTGAGGGTTCATTTGTTCTACCAACAATACTTCCATCTTATCCAACCCTTAACCATTCTCACCCTCTTAGCTCTCCAAGAGGCCAGAAACCTATGGACTATCTTACAATGAAGGAAAATGTGGTCCACTGACTTAGTTATAGACAACCTCTACTATTCTTGAGCAGAAACCAAGAGAAATTGTAGTTTTGGAAGCAAAAGAATAGCTAGTGCGGTGGTGACAAGACTAATAATAATGCTTCTTTTCGCTACACAGAAGAGGGAATGAAGAAGATTGGTGATGTAGCAGTATTTTCTTGCTCAATGAATTAGCCATAGTTATGCACAATACTGATTTTTAAGTCTTCGTCTCATGTATTATTTTCTCTTATATTTGAGTTAGCCATTATTAAGTTGACCTTTTATTATTATTATTTCGCAGGCAGATGGTTTTGTAGCAGTAGAAAGAGTAGGAGTTGCTGCTCGTCACCGGGAACTGTTACGCGACAAAACAGTTTTTCAGCTCATCCAAAATTGGTTGGGAGTTGGCCAGAAGCTCAACAAGCATTCAAAGACTTCTAGAGTGATGGATGTTTTTTCCAATTGAGAGATGTAATGTGGGAAACTGTTTCTGCTTGAAACTTCATGATTTTATTGACAAGATGACCATGTTTACATCAAAACTAATAGAGTTCTGCTATACGTTCCATCATTTCAATCG
>JAESVK010000228.1:440341-481083 GCA_017140935.1 Hamamelis virginiana
CCCTTTTTCTCTCTCTTAAGGGCTTAAGAGTAAGGTTGGGGCATGATTATGATTAGATTACCGAGAGCATTTATTTTTACAGTGGGAGCAGGCTTTTAATATTTATATATAATATTTTAAAAAAATACATTGAGGCCATGTGTTTTACCGTCTTTGATTCCTTTCTTGACGGTCAAACTTACAGTGAGGTTTTTGCACTCCTCGAGATGAATTTCTCTTTCCTCCTTTCTGAAACACTTCTCCTCCTTCCTTAAACAATTATTTCATGCCACTCCATTCTTACCCCACCACTCCATGACAAACTCAAGAACCACACGTATACTCCTATCTCTCTCTCTATATTTAGTATAGTAAAACAAAATCATGTAGCTAGTCTGTATATAATATGTATAGTTTTTTTTTTTCTTATGCGGAGGTTTTCACATAAGTTGAGGATGTAGATTTTTAACCAATGTAAAATCGATCATTAAATTAAATATTTTTTATATTTATGTTATGCATACTAAAAATTATAATGATGGTTGTTTTTTAAAATACTGACTGTGAAAAACTGTGAACAGTTTAAATCGTTAGATATTTTCACAATTTATGTTTTAAAAACTGACCGTCGGATTATTATGATTTTTGACATGCATTATATGCATAAAAAAATGTTCGATCTAACAGCCGATTTTTCAAAATACTAATATACATATATACATAGGAAATGTTCTAGTCAGCACTTGCTGATTTTGGTAAAGTTAGTAAACACTCAGATGGCTGAGAGCTAACAGTCATACGAGTCTTTGCTTAGTTAGCAAACGTTGACTAGAACATTTTTCTATACATATGCATACGTACATATGTGGTTTGTGTACATAACAAATGCATAATTAACTTGACTTATGGGAATTATTTGGTAAATATACGGTTAATTTGGTAATTTTTTTATGTAAATTTGTGTATGTAACAATTATACATGTTTGACTTGAATTAAAGTTTGATTGATAAATATAAAAATTTGACCAGTTGAAAGTAACTTTAAGTATTTTTTATTTTATTAATTGCTATTTAATAAATTTATTTTTTCTGTAAATCTGTTTAGTCTTATATATTTTAGAATATAAAGCATGGAAGAAAATTAGAAGTGATATTTATATATAGTGAGAGAGAAATAAATAGAAGGGAGGAGAGAGTTGACAAAATATTTATGGGGTGGGGAGGGGAGGGGAGTATCTATATATCTGTGAATTTTATTTGGATCCGTAGGATGTAGATTTTCTTCCAATCTGTCCCTAAAACTCTAAAAGAGTTGAGAATGAAATAACCACAAAGACCCGGAAGACAAGGGTAAGTGTCTTCAAATAGGGGTGCAGGAAGCAAACCAATTCCCATATTTTCAATTTTTACACTTTAATTATTTTTTTTAAAAGCTAGATATACCCAGGATTCTCACTTTTGCATTGTAAAAAAAATGTCAGTCATGCATGAATTATTGTTATGTGTACAGTAGAGAGAGAAACCACAAAGTTGTTTGAGAGAGAGAGAGACTTCCGCTTGAGGCGGGGGAGCAGTTTGATGATTAGGACTAAGAGATAATAGTAAAATAATGGGTGGGGGATACTGTGATGGATGGATGGAATGTGAGAAAGTTATGGGTGTTTTGAAGGCAGCCTGAGCCTGAGGGGTTTCTCAGAAATTAAGAGAGAGAGAGATGACAATGGAAAGGGGTTGGTTAGGGGAGTGGTAGACTGACACGAAATGACTTATGTCGATCCAACTGGGCATGAATAAATGGGTGTGGAGAGAGGCTGCGTGTGGGTTTTTTGTCACACTTTGTCAGATATCATCTTCTACAGGTGTTCTACAGCAAAGAGAGAGAAAATCTAGTAAGAGAGAGAGTGGGGATAGAGAGAGAGAGAGAGAGTTTATTTGAATGATAATTGATAATTAAGGATGTAAATTAAGGGAAGTAGAATCAGGGAGATCTTTGAAGTCAAAAGGAGGGTAATACGTGCAGTTTGTTTTAAGTTTACGAAACCACACATGTTCATAGGTTATGACCCATGTGTTTTAGGCTTTGTTAATCTCATAAAAATAACCACTAATTACAACAGCATGAGTGTATATATATATATATATATATATATATAAGCTCTCAACTTGAATAAAAAAAAAAAAAATTGATATATATGAACTAAAATATCTGTAAGACGTATAACATTTTTTTTCCTTGGATGGGAATTAAAAAAAAATTCTAAATTGTATCCGAATTTGCAAGTACAACATGCTAGATTCAAAATTTGATTGCTCCTCGTGTATCTTTTTCATTATTTAATGTAATAGGATTTACTATTTTGTAAGCAAATTAATTCAGTACTTGTAGAGAGAGAAATTTGAGGAGAGAGAAAGAAGGGTAGAGGGATGGGAGGGAGGTGGTATACATTGTTGTTTTTAAAGGGAATGGGAATGGGAATGGGAAGAGATTATCTCAAAATCAAACCCTCCTTTTATAGTGGTTTGGGCGCCTCATATTTTTTTGATAAATTAACTTTCTTTCAATGCAGAAATACAATATTAACCCTCATCAGTCATCACTCATCAGCCCACATTTTTCAATTCCACCTGTGTTTAAAGATCCAACTGCCCTCGAATAAGAGGGGCGCCCCATTTATGAAACCCAAATAGAGAGAGAGTTTATATAAATCTTTATTTTGCTTTGAAAGAAATGATTTCTCTTCAGTTTTTTGACCTTTCCTCTTCTTCCTTGCTTCCTTCCTTCTTCTCCTCTTTTACAGTCATGGATTCTCATTCATGCATGAAGTAGTAATTCCTCATATATCTTCCTTCAACAAACATTACCATAAAAAATTTAACTACAATTAGTCTCACACAGCTAGAGAGAAAAATCTAGTCCTTGAATATATGGCTTCCATGAACAACTGGTTGGGTTTCTCTCTCTCTCCTCAAGAACTCCCATCATCACAACCTCATCATCAAGATCACTCCCAAAACACAGTCGTCTCTCGTCTTCCTTTCAACTCTGATGAAATCTCCGGTACCGACGTTTCCGGTGAGTGTTTTGATCTCACTTCTCACGCAACACCACCTCCTCCTAATTCTCTAAACCACCTTCCTCCCCCTTTTGGTATACTTGAAGCTTTCAACACAAACAACCAATCCCAAGGTAATTACTCAATATCGATCTTTCTCTTTCATTACTGTATTAAAATTAACCCAGTTTGATTTTTCGACCGTTAACTGATGCAGAGCAGACAACGGCCTTATATATCCATATTACTCTATTTCTTTTTCTTTTTTGTGCAGATTGGAATATTAAGGATTTAGGGATGAACTCAGATCATACTAACTACAAAACAACTTCAGACTTTTCTATGCTTATGGGTAGTTCATGCAATACCCAAAACCTCGAAAATAATCAAGAGCCGAAACTCGAAAACTTTCTCGGCCGACACTCTTTCGCCGATCATGAACTGAAACTTCACCAGTGCAATGATATGACAACAACTTATGACAGCACTGGAGAGTACATGTTTCCCAACTGTTCACTGCAGCTTCCATCTCATGAGGCGGCGGCGGTGGAGACAACAAATGCAAGAGCAACCGGTGGTGACAGTGGTTGTGGTGTTAACGGTAGTAGTTCATCGATAGGTCTGTCCATGATTAAAACGTGGTTAAGAAACCAACCTGCACCGCCGCCACAGGCGGAGCACAAGAACGATGATGTTGGTGCAGTTGGTGGAACACTAACGAGTGCACAGACTTTGTCACTTTCAATGAGTACTGGGTCACAGTCTAGTTCTCCTTTGCCGCTTCTGACAGCCAGTGGCGGTGGTGGTAATAGTGGAGGAGAGAGTTCATCGTCGGATAATAAACAGCAAAAAGCAGCTGCCATCGATAGTCAAGCTGGTGCAGTAGAGGCGGTGCCTCGCAAGTCTATTGATACATTTGGACAGAGAACTTCTATCTACCGTGGTGTAACAAGGTCTATTTCTTTACATTCTTTCTTCTAGGTCTTCCCCTTCTTTTTTTTAGCAAACAAAAATATTTGGTTTGACTAATTCTCAGACATGGATAAAGCCACTGGTGATCACTCAGATCAGTTAGTAATGGCAAATTAAAAATGAGTTGGTTGCTCTTGTCAGTGAGGCTAATAATCGAACTTGGGACCTTCTGCATCCTAAGTTTCCTTATTAGTTATGGTATATATTTTTATTTGTTTGTAATATATGATATTGATCGATTTAGGGTTTCTGTGTTTTTGATAGACATAGGTGGACTGGAAGATATGAAGCTCATCTATGGGATAACAGTTGCAGAAGAGAAGGACAAACTCGTAAGGGAAGGCAAGGTATATATGGTGTATTTTAATTCTCTTGTTGCATCTCTAACATTAATGGATTTTCTTTTATTTTTCATCAATTATTTTTAATTAATCTGTGTTTCCTTTTTGGGGTTTTCTTATGTTTCTTGATGTGGGCCTTCTTCAACATTCTTGCAGTTTATCTGGGTAAGTAGAAAAGGAGGATTCTCTCAAGCCCTCTTTTATTTTTTTTTTTGAAAATATAAAGTTTAATTTTTAGATCTTTTTAAATTTTTATTTTTCTCAAAATTTTTATAGGAGGTTATGATAAAGAAGAAAAGGCTGCTAGAGCTTATGATTTAGCAGCATTGAAATACTGGGGTACCACTACTACAACAAATTTCCCTGTAAGTTTCTACTTAAATTGTCTTCCTTTTGAATAAAAAAAAAATTTAAAATCATTTTAAGTGCAGTCATGATTGCCAGATGTTTCTCCATTTCAGCTATTTATTTATTTATTTATGTAACTTAATTGCATCAATCTACCCAAGTTTGGCATGGAATTGAAATGCTAAAGGTAATGGGAAAAGTGTTAGGAATATTATATTAATTAAAGTGCATAAATTAGTGTTTTTTGTGCTGCTAAAAAGTATCCCCATTAACAGGAATGTATCAATCTACAGATTGAAGGAAAAGAAGATTTTTGCAATGTATTATTAATTTATAGACTTAATTAGTTGGGTTTTACTTGATGTTACTGAATATTTACATTTGTTTTTAATAATTAAAAAAAAATCAGATCAGCAACTATGAAAAAGAAATTGAAGAAATGAAGCATATGACCAGGCAGGAATATGTTGCATCTCTTAGAAGGTACCCTACAAAATTCTATTTTATATTAACACTTGTTTAATCAAGTGTTTGGTGGAACGAAAATATGAATCAATGCATGAAATTAGTGTACAGTCTCAATTTTTTTTTTCTTTTTCTTGATTTATGCAGGAAAAGTAGCGGATTTTCTCGTGGCGCATCAATTTATCGAGGAGTAACAAGGTAATTAAGCAGCAAGAGAATGCAGTTAACTCACTCAATAACTCTCCTTATTTGAAAGGGTTTTGGTCCTTTGCGATGTGATGAAATTAAATTTATCTAGATCTATCAATCAAATTAGATTTATCTAGATCTATCAATCAAAACCATACATTTAACTCACTCAATTTATTACATTACATCAATTCTATGATCAAATGCTGGTTGCTGGTTACAACTCAGTGAGAACCATTAATATAAGATGAGGTTGATGCATGGGGGGGTTCGTAAAATTACAAGTATTGATAAACAAATCAAAGAGAATGCCTCAAAAAGGAAGCTTTCTAGCTATCTATTTATGCCGACTGTCACCCTAGCATCTCATGTGAACTTGAAGACCAGAAAGAGAAGTGCAATTGCAATGCATGTATGGTAATTATATATAGTGGATCTTTACATGGATGAGACTCGATCTGATGAGTTAATTTCACCCGAATCCAGGAATAGAGGGAACAAAACTAAAATGAATATAACAAGTTTAACTGGGTCATAGAGGAAATAGATGGACCCTCTCTCTCTCTCTCTCTCTCTCTCACACACACACACACACACACACACACACAATCATCTCATGCGCACTAGCAAACACATTTAGTTCTTTTCTTTGGTCAAATTAATTTTCTAGTTAGAGGAATATTGTTGAAATTGTTACTTAATTAGCTTTATAATGTGGTTCAATTTTGTAACAGACACCACCAGCATGGAAGATGGCAAGCAAGGATTGGAAGAGTTGCAGGGAACAAAGACCTTTACTTGGGAACTTTCAGTAAGTATAACTACGATCCACAATTATATATATATATATATATAATTATTTAAAACAATTCCATACATCTTAATTCAATGCTCGGTTAATTGATTCGATCGAAATGACAAATATATAAAACGAAACAAGCTAGAGTTAACGAAAATATATACTAATTAAAAACCTTATCAATTCTAACATATATATTCATATTCCAAAATTTCCATCATTTTCTCAGCAACCAAATGGTGCAGGAAAACCCTATAAGGAAGAAATTGACTATTACGTTAGTGTTCTGGCTCCGTCCATCTCATTTTATTTTCATATCTTCCCATTTTTATCTGTCCCAAAATAGTTAAACACAGTAAAACCAAGTAATGAATATTATGAAATTTTCAATAATAGCCATGATATTTTTACTTGTTAGATCCATTTTCTCTATTGCTAGGAGTTAGAGGCTGGAGAGGGTAAATTCAAGAAAAAAAGAAAATAATGCATGGTGATATGGAAAGTTCAATTATTTTACTTTTTAAAACTTAAGCTATGTATTTTTTAAAAGCATATATGCAGTCCAATTGTCCAAATGGGAGGGATGAAGTAATATTTTTCATTTATATAAAATTTTGTAGGCACACAAGAGGAAGCAGCAGAGGCCTATGACATAGCAGCCATTAAATTCCGCGGATTGAATGCAGTGACAAATTTCGACATGAGCAGATACGACGTGAACAGCATTCTAGAGAGCAGCACATTACCAATCGGCGGAGCTGCAAAGCGCTTAAAAGAAGCTGAGCAGGCTGCAGCAGAAATGACTGTGGATGGACAGAGATCAACAGATTTAGAGGACAACATAAGTTCACAGCTAACTGATCATCATGGAATCAACAGCTATGCCCACAACCACCATGGCAACTGGCCTACAATTGCATTTCAACAAGTTCAGCAGCCATTTAGCATGCACTTCCCTTATGCCCAGCAAAGGGTTTGGTGCAAACAAGAAGTACAAGATACAGACAGCTTTCATCATCATCATCAAGATCTTCATCAACTACAATTGGGAAATACTCACAATTTCTTCCATCATCAGCAGCCACCTTCTGTCTTGCATAATCTCATGAGCTTGGATTCTTCTTCAATTGAACATAGCTCAGCTGGGTCCAATTCTGTTATCTACAACAATAATGGAGGAGGTGGTGATGGTGGTGGTAGTGGAAGTTTTCAAGGTGTTTGCTATGGAAGCAATGGTGGTAACGGCGGCGCCTTTGTGATGCCAATGAGTACAGTTATAGCCCATGAAGCTGGCAGCAATAATAACCATAATCAAGGGAATAGTTTTGGAGAGAATGAGGTGAAGCCTCTTGGGTATGAAAACATTTTTGTGGGGACAACGGCCGCGGTGGCGGATCCTTATCATGCTAGGAACTTGTATTATATGTCGTCACAGCAATCGTCTGCTGGTATGGTGCGGGGTGGCAGTGAGACGTATGATCAGGGATCGACTTGTAATAACAACTGGGTGCCGACGGCGGTTCCAACTCATGCACCAAGGACTAACAGTATGGCACTTTGTCATGGAGCTCCAACTTTCACAGTCTGGAATGATACATAAACAAGAAGTACATGATGATGATGAAGAATGGATGGAGAATGCATGGATGGATGGATGGGAAGAGGGAAAGAAAAAAGGGATGTATACACAAACTCATTTCCTAACTTTGATTTTTCATTTTCATTTTCCTTTCTTCCTGAAATATTTACTAATTAATGAACTAAGGAAGATAGGCAACCCTTTTTTTTTTTTTTTTTTTTTTGCAAGTATGCAAATTTTATTGGGATCTAACTGAATTGAAGTTCAGCAATAGCAAGTGAAACTCTTAATTACTTTCTTTCACTTGCTATGAATTTTGGGAACTTAATTTAGATGGATAGATCCTCGGAAAGTTTAACTAATTAATTAACACCTGGCTTTGTAATTTTGAATAACATATATGTTGATGATACAAAGTATGGGATTTTTCTTTTCATGTGTGTTTGTACAATAATTTGTATGATTAAATTCAAGTACATGTCAAAACACTAAGTTGATCGAGGTATCAGATATATAGCTCACGGCTTTGGAGTCAACTTTGCATAAATACTCAAATTCGTGTACATAAAAGTGTATTAATATTTATTTTTTTTATTATTAAGTAAAATTTTAAATACTTTGTTTGGAAAAAAAAAATATTGAGCATTGGATAGACCGATTTGGTATATGATGTCGTAGATTATAGGTCTAGATCAACTCTTGAATCTTTTGGAAAAAACTTCAATTCTAATTTATTAAATGTGATTTTGATAGCTAGTATTGATCAAATTTTAAAGTCCAATTCTAAGGGCCTATTTGAAAATTTTGAAAATTAGGTCTGGCCAATTCTGATCTTTTTTTGGTATATAATTTTTATGTAAATCAGCTTCTAACTAATTTGAAAAAACTGTGTTCATCCTTTATTTTTTGAACAGTATTGAATTGATTTACATAAAAAATGCACTTATCAAACAGTACTGAATAAAAATTAGGCAGACGTATCCTCAACTGACCAGGTTTTTAATTTGCCAAACAGCCTCTAAGATTAAGTCATTTATTTCTATTGCATTCATTTGATTGTATAAAAATACATTAATTAATAGTTAGAGGCGTAAATGAAATGAATGAAAGTGTGATGTGAAATAAGTTAGTAGTAAGACAAGTGGGAATATCCATTATAGCTTATCGTCGATGGCACTGCAGCAGCAGATGGAGTTTCAGCCTTATTTCCTCATATTTGTCAGCAACAATAAAGTGAAAAATGCAACGTATATTAGGTCACCTGCAGGCCCCATGCAGCAGCCACGAGTTGCACCACGTGGGTGAATGGATCATTCTGTCGTACTTTCCTACTTGTATGCTTTGCCAGTGCTCCACGTTCTCTTGTTTTTTTAGAGAGAGAGAGAGAGGCCCAAAAGGCCTCAACTTGATAGGCCTTTTAATTTAATTTGGGTACAGCCCAAAGTTGGGTCTTTTAACCTCTCCTTGCTCCTTCCTATCCTCCTTAATACTAATAAATAATTATGTTCATTCGAGACATTTTATCTATTAAAGTGGAAAAAAAAAAATGTCATTAACAGCTAGTCTCATTAAGGGGAGTTGAAATGAAATTGGAACCTTCCATGCATTCTAGAAATATAGGTATCAAAATCAATTGCTCTTAGGGGTGTTCACCGGTCCGGTTTGGGCGGTTTCGCCTTAATTTTGGGACTAAACCAAAAAATTTGGTTTGTATTTTTCATAAACCAGACCAGAACAATTAAAATATTAAACCAAATCAAATCAAACCAATCATTCTAGTTTGGTTTGGACAGTTTGATTGGTTTTGAAATTATTTTTTTTTCCACTACTTTCATGCTTCTAACTTTTAATTTTGGGCCTTTAACCCTATACAATGTAAACAATCAAATTCTTATACCTTCAAAATATAAAAAATATATATTTTTGGGGCTTAATTTTGGCCACTAAACTCATTGAAAGTCCTTGTTTATAAAAAATATTAATTATATTATGTACTTCTTTAGTTTACACAAGTATCAAATATTATCAAATGTATGAAAGATTTATATAGTTATAATTATTCAGCTGTGCACCAAAAATCCAAAACGCATCATTTAAATTTTAAAGATTGTAAAAATATTTTAAAATATATACTGATTTGGTCCGGTTTATAATGGTTTGGAAATTGCCTAAACCGGACCAAACCAAACTAATAAAAAAATATATAAAAAATCAAACCAATCCAAACCAAATTACCAAGAAAACCATACCAAACCATTATTTTGGTTTGATTTTCCAGTTTGGTTGGTTTTTTAAACACCCCTAACTGCTCTATGCTCTATATTATTAAAAGTTCTATGCAATTAGTTAAGTGGTAAGTGACCCATTGACTTATTCGTCTAGTGGCATGTACCTACACTGCCCAAAAAAATGTTTTGAGCTCGAACATATAGAAATTTATTAATTAATATCCATTTGTTAATATTAGAGGAGGCTTTGGAGTAAAGATATACTTCTCTATTTCCTAGGAGAGAAAAAAAGGGATAAAGAAAAAGTGGGTTAAGTAGCCCACTCAAGTCATAGTAACAAGTTGGGAGAAAACGAGTCAACTCGAGAATTTGTCATCACATATTGGACCGAGCCAGACAGCCTTGGTAGGGGATACTGGCGGGTAAATACTAAGTACCCATCTTTCTCTATCCTCGGACTTCCTCAAAACCAACAGATAACCCCTCTTTCTCTCTGTCTCTTCCAGGAACTTATGACAGTCTCTTCTCTAGCTCTCTCTCTCTCTCTTTCTCCCTCTCTTAAACTCTGTGTGGATCAATTGGCTTCTTCTAAATCTTTGGGTGTTCTCGATCTGACCAACTTGGATCTTCAGCATACAGTAAGAATTTATGTTTTCATAGCCTAATTTAGTTGATTGTTTGCATTCTCTGTTGATTTATTAGCTTGAATTGATTGTGTGTATCGTGTTTTGAAATGTAACCTCTTGCTTTCCTTTGTGATGAAAATGGTGGACCGTCTATTTTATCCCAAAGAACATGACTTTGTACAGTTCATTAGGTTCTCATGCCATGCCAGTAGGAAGACAAAAAGGTTGTTAACCCACCATTTGGTTGGCCCTCTCCACTATACCAAATGTATTAAAATCAGCTTAATTCAGCGAGTTTAAACCATTTGCTTTTGAACATTATTTTCTCAATTCAACATTTTGAAACATTTCAAAATGTTTTGCACCGCCCATAGAATTTAATTTAATTGAAACCCTTTTGCTAAAATCATCAAATTGAGCTGATTTTTAACTCACTTGTGTACTAAATGAGACCCAGTAAATATAGTTGGTTTGGATGATTAATTCTCTTCATGCTGACATGGTGTGTTTTTATTGAGTACCCAACATCCTGTACAGTTGGAACTATATTGAAGTCAGGTCCTATCTCAAATTCTGTTTTTGGTTTTCATTCTCTGGAATTTCCCTGTTCACAAAACTATATGCAAATCACAATTGAAGCAATTCAATTTCCAAGGGACATTCAAACAGGACCTTAAAATCTTGATTAGTTGAATTTTTGTAGTTTCTGTTGGTTTCTTTTTTGAGTTGATAGTGCATTGTATACTGAATGCTGAGGTCTTTGATTTCCTTTGTTGTTAATGGGTTTATCTACAATGGGGTTGTGCTTGTTTGTGTGGTCGGTCTTATGAGTATGCAAGGATCTCAAATTCTGAACACAAGATCTTTGATTTCCTACATCATGAACATGAATTTGTCTCAAACAGTGTTGCTTTTGTTTGTATGATCTTATACATGAGTCTAGAGAGTCGAGAGAGTCTAGAGAGAATTGTCCCAAGTTTAATTCTCAGTTAACAAACTATTTTAGTTGTTTTTTTCCTTTTTCTGTTGGGTTCTGAATGCAAGGTTATTGAATTCTGAACACAACGCTTTTGCTTTCCTTTTATCAACTATCAAGGAATTGGGTTTATCTTTAACTGGGATGTTTTTATTTGTACGATCTATGTATATGAGTGGTTGAAGGTAATAGCTCATCATTTGCGTGTTGCAGTGGATTCTGAATTTGGTACAGATGTTCATCATGGAGTCTTAAAGAATTCGACTGATATTGACCTTCGGTTTGATGATGATGGTGCCATGGTAGGAACCTCTGTTGAAGGGTTGTCTCGACTTGGCCAAAATGATAAAATGACTCAAAGTTCTTTTGGGGCAGAGTTAACTGTAAATGAGGGAGATGAACCGTATGTGGAACAAGAATTTGAATCAGAAGCCGCTGCACATGCATTTTATAGTGCATATGGCATGCGAATGGGTTTCATCACTCGTGTGAGCAATCTTTCTCGCTCTAGGCGTGATGGATCAATTATTGCTCGAACACTTGTGTGTAACAAAGAGGGTTACCGAGTGACCGATAAGCGTGATAGGAAGAGTATAAGACCACGGGCTCCCACAAGGGTGGGCTGCAAGGCAATGATTTCGATAAAGAAGCAGAGTTCTGCGAGATGGGTTATTACAAAGTTTGTGAAGGATCACACTCACACGTTGACTCCTGGCAACGGTCGAAAGGGATTGATCTATAATCAATTTCCGGTCTGTTCTTTTCCCTTTCTAATGATTGATTATTTTGTTATCGTGGAAGAATTTATTTTCTAAAATTTGTTTTTGGGCAACCTCTTGTTTGCACTTTGCACTATTGTTATCTATGATATGTAAGACTTTTCTCCCCATCAATGATTAGTTCTTTGAGCACTTCTCCCCATGCCAAGTATATCAACTTGAATTAATTTCCGGTCTGCCATTTTTTTGTGTATTTTCATCTCAGTATTAGACTCAATAGAAAGGTATAACTTTCTCTGTTATTTGATAATTTTTTACGCATAGATTTTGCTTGATTATTGAATATAACTCTGTGGGTTTTCCTCTCTCAACCATATATATATGTACTCTATAAACATCTACATGAATTGCCATGTCCTAGTATCTACATTTTGGTCAATTGTTGTCCCTGATGCCCCATATCTGTGTAAAAATTATGCCACGGGGATAAAAGAATGATGGGCAAGTTCAAAATGGACATTATGTTTTTGAGGTTAATAATGAATGAGTCATTGTTTTTGGATTTGTCCAAATTATTGATTTTGTTATTCATTTGACCCTAAATAAGGTGATATGTGCCAAGTCTTTGGATCTTCCTGAAGGTTTCTCTCTATATCTTGAGTTCTTCCTTGGTGGTTTTCACCTTCTGAGTTCTGACAGAGCATATACAAACAAACTAACTAATCCACATCATCCAGTGGAGAGAAAAAGCAGACAATTGTTCTCTCCTGGATAGTCTCAAATACATTTTTACTTGCATCTGCTTTTTGGAGCATATATAGATAAATCAATGAAGCATATAATTCATTGTTGGACCTTGACAACCTGCTTCTGTAACTGGTTTGATTTCTGTAATACAGGCTTGCTTCTGCAATAAGTCAATGTCTTATATCTTCACATAAACATGCTGATGCCATATTTGGCGATATTATGCTCTGTTTGATGATCCCTTTCTATTCAGTCTCCAGTTTGGTTGAGGATTGCTTGTTCATTTACTTGTAAACAAAATGAACCCAGCTTCTGTCACTTCTGTAATACTTTCAATTCCATCGAGCATATCTCTTTGATTTTGGGATCTGATGTTTAGTTATGTAGTTCTTCCTGCATGATCATGGAATAAATATGGATTACAACTTAAACCACATTTAACTGATATTTTATCTTATAGGATGACCTACACTTTTCATTTCGGGTAAATATAAGTCTGCTTAGGGCTTATATGAACTCCTGAAAACCCTATTACAATACTCAACATTCTCGAGATTTTTGTTAAAATCTCTTTATATACTTTATGCTCTTCAAGGGAGTAGATTTATATTTGAAGGTCTAGAGTTCAGATATTGAATAATAACATTTGTATTAATTATCTCTGCATGCACTTATTTATATGCATATTTAATCTGAAATTATGCCATAACAATCCCAGTGAGATATCATCTTGTCATTAGTATCATTAAATTGTTAAAATCTACCCTTTATGTGCAGCTAGTTTCATACTGTTTCAGGATTGCCGTTTAGGAAACTCCTAGTTTGAAGTTTCATGTGATTGATGTATGCATTTCGGACATTATTGGGCTCGGTAACCATCTAGGCATCATCATAACGTAGCATTATATATCAATCAATTTTCGTTAATCTTATTTGCTCTTCTTCTCACCATCCATCTTTGTAGAATGAACACATGAGAATTCAAGAACTAAATCAACAGCTGCTGGTTGAAAGAAAGCGGTCCGCTTCATTTAGAAGAATCATAGACCTTCTATTCAATCACATTGAGGAGCACACACAGCACCTGTCAGAAAAGATCCAGTACATAGTCAACAGTGTAAAAGAGATTGAATCCGAAGGGAAAGACCATCAAAATCCCAGATAGCCTCAGCATTATAATGTAAAGTGAATAAATTTTCATATTTGCTTTTCTTTCATTTTTCCTTTAAAAAATACTGGAGTGTTGCTCTGTAATCTTTAACTTAAACACAGTTGGATCTTTCCAGTTTTTGCACACGATTGCTTGTATATTTACACTATATATGTTGATTTCATGCCATTTTGTTGCAGTGAGCGCAGTTAACAGCTGATACGAAAGATGACAAAGGAAACAAAAGGCAGAAGCAGGCCTGTAAAGGAAACAAAAGGCAGAAGCAGACCACAGGCCTCATGGCCATCGTAGCCCTGTGGTACCACCGTACCAGTCGACAACTCCTTGTGGGGACATGTGGGGTTTTGAGACCCCAAGCAGAGCTGCCAAGGGTCGAGGAGGGTGCTCGGCCTGTGGGTCTAGGCTGAGAGAACCGTGGAGGATTGAAGCAACTTAAAGAGGCATGTCTACCCGCAAAGAAAATCATTGGGGTGAAAATGTATTGTCTGAAATAATTCTTCACTCCATTGGATGGACCTTTTTCACTTCTTTTGTAAGGGAAGAAGTAAAAGAAAAAACCGGAAAAAGGATGCCTTGTGGAGTTTGCTTTCTCAAGGAATCACTTTTAAATGATGACCAAGCATGTTGCAGAATAAATGAATCCCATAAGCACCAAGATATTGCAAAGTTTAACTCTAGTTGCCATGAGAATTCATGTTGCAAATTGCTTCATTTTCCCTTTTTTCTCATATTTTATTTTAATTTTTCAACACCACTTACCCAAGAACTCTAGCTATTAGTTAATGGTTGAAAAAAATTCTCTCAGCAGTTAATCTAATGGGAAGCCTTCCATTTCTTGAGGTATTCAGATATAACGTCCAGGTCACCGCCCACTCCGTATCAATTAATGCTCGAAAAAATACTAAGAGGACTATAAGCGAAGGTTGTTGCGTTTCCCTTTCAAATCCTAAACTGGTCGCCTAGCTAAATGCATAGCTGCATAGCTCTGGTTCAACCATCTCTTACAGCAAAGCTCATGTTATTTTGTTCTACCTAGCAAGCCAGTTATATAACTGTCGCAGCATGAGTGCTTTCTGAACCGGTTTTGTCATCACAGACTACCGCCATTTGCCACCCTGCGTGTTCTTAATCAAGCCTTCCAGGGCTGTGCTGTCACAAAATTGATGACACGCAGGAACAAAAGATTATGATTTAGGTCATATATACTGTGGAAAAAAGAAAATGACAACAGAGGAACCCGGCATGTGCTTATTACCTATCAATGGAACTACCTAGGATTACAATAGAGATGAAATGGAACAAAACCATCCATCTTCAAAGACCTCAGGGGAAAAATTATTTAATTAGTGTAAAAGAATAACAGTGGGGGGAAGTATAACTTTAACTACCTAATTTGAAAGCATCCACAAAGAGGCCTAAGCAAACACCTGCTTTCCAGTAATTTATCATCACCACCAATGATTGCAACCTGCCAGTAGATAGAGAAGAGGGCTTTCTATACATGAGAACACCAATACCCTCAATTGCAGCAACCACAACACCTGCAACCAGAACATCCCAATCACCTGTTTGACCGAGAATTGTAGCCAGCGCGTTCGCTGTGTAAAAACCCAGTAATAGGAGAAATATCTTCATAGGGAAGTTTTTTCTAGCCGAATTCAGCTTCTCCAACAACTGTCTTCCACCTGCACTCACTATCCGGCCCAATCGAGTGCGGCCGAGACCAGTGCTGTCACCGTTCGAGCTCTCTTCACCACCGTTTCCGGGAATCCCACCTGCATCTAAAGTGAAGGCTACTTTCCAACCATGTCTTCTTGTCTGAGAACTGTGTCAAGGTACAAAAAACCAAAGGCATATTCAAAAGGGCATTGATATTATTGTGAATATTCAAATACACTCAACATGGACAGGGAAATTCATGAATACCTATAAATGTTTTGAAGCATTTGAATGTCCCGCAAAAATTGAACCAGTCAATAGCCTCTTACATTGGACACATAACTATTAAGACAACACCCAGAACACCAAGATAGAATAGAAATAAGGTCATTGATTGAAATCGTGAACTGCTCTTTTTCCAAACAAGTGTTGAGAAAAACAAATTAGACTCTGTTCAAAACTTCAAATGCATTGTAAAACTCAATGGACTCACTTCAAATGCCGTATGAAGCAAGATGGGATGTCCGAACAACCCATGAAAGGACTAATTATTAGTCCACGAAATGTTTGAACGGCACAATAATGTTTCAGAACTGATTGAACTCATTTTCCTAGTGACTTGAACAGCTTTTGTTCAGATAGCCATGCAATCAACTAATATTAAACCACCAATTAGGTTGCAAGCCATAGCGACAGATTCAAGATTCAGGAACAATATACTTAATAATATTCTGGAAATGGAGTTAGTCGAGAAAATACCAGGAACAATATGAAGAATATCCGAGAATGAATTTGAGATAAAGAAAAGCAATGCAAGTTCGAAATATTTATTAAAAATAAAAAATAAAAGTGTTATCATTCCATTATTATTTGGAATAATTTGGAAATTTCAAAAATAACTTTGGCATTATTTAAAATATTTGAATAATAATGATAATTCAGGAATTATCAATATGTTCAAGATAGAATTGAGGTTTTGGTCCATTAATGAGTAAAAACACCAAACAAGTGGGTAATAACGATGCTCAGAGAGAATTTCAGGGACATACTTTCTATAGATCTTAATGATCAACAATCTAACAAGAACACTGTATGATAGTAGGCTCACACCAATATAGAAGGCCTCAAAAAAACTTAAATGTTCACAATGTTCGAATGTACCTCACTCTAGGAAAATCTGCAGACTTTGTGCCAAACTTCGAAACTTGTCCACTGAAACTTGGTTCATTGTTCCAGTTCTGGATTGTACGACAGGTTGCAAAGGTATTACGTGATCTTTCTGAGCTTTCATTCTCCATTATGAATAAAGATGACTGCAGCGTGATTGTTCCCATTCTGCAGACCATAATCTCTACAAACATGGAAATTTAAAATATGATGCATTAAAGCATGTAAAAGTCAAATGTCAACATAAAAACTAAATATTTGTGTAAAAACAAAATGCATGTGTGTGTATATCCCATAAAGCTCATGATATTGGCCTAGAGATGAAAAAATCTGCTTAAATTTAAATGCTATAGCATCCATTGGACCACCAATGAAGCAGGACCTTAACCTTCATGGTGAGGAGTATGAGTCCCTCCAACTTAGTTTACAATAATTTTGAATTACCCATCCAAGTATCACTAACTGGACCCACAAATCTCAGGTTTTTAACTACCTAGTGCCTACGCACCATGGTAGTGAAAAGGTCGGGAATTGGGAACTAATCATCACTGAGAGCACTTCAGAACAGCTAATTGATGGGGAGATACCATCAAAAAGTAGGGGAAGGCAATCTATGTGGAAAAATAGGAAGCAGGCATCACCACACAAGAATTATATGGGACAATGCTTCGCAGAAAAGATCAATGTTACCCAGAACAGAAATGGGTATGAAATATGACACTTATTCTATGATGTAGTAAGGTGGGGGCAGGAAAAAAAGGACACATACATTTGTATGGAGCCATTCTTCACTGAAAAGATCAATGTTACGCAGAACATGGATTGACATGGTATACAGAATGGAAATGGGTATACAGTACGCCACTTGCTCTATGACTTGGTAAGGTGGGGGCAAACTTATATCGATCACTTAGAAGCTTGAAAATGGCAACCTAGTTCTGAATGCAAGACTTGTTTTCTCTTGACCAAGAAAAGAGGATCAACAGAACATTATCCTGAAAATGCACAAACTTTCTATTCATTTTTCGGACTGCAGATAGACATAAACTAACTATGAAATTCATTAAACTTCCTACTTCCAATATCTGGTGGTCTCATGATGCGCAATGCTCTTGCCTATTTTTGGTGACTCCTGCTATGAGTCCCACCAGAGTGAATCCCAACTTATGTCCGAACCCATGTGGTATTCTGATGTGGCAGTCCACTTCAATCCATAATTGCCACATCAACCATTAAAAAATAATTCACGACAGGCCCTTATTGTGGCATCAACAATTAGACTAACATAGACTGTCACATTAGCATGATGAAAGAACATAAGCTTTTACTCAACTGGTGCAACACATAGTATTTTCCATTTCTGTCCCAAAACTCTAGTCTTTTAGGTTTCATTTCACTGTGATTGATATTGCCTTAACAAAAAGGATGCATAAGAGAAGAACTGCTAAGAAAATTTCTGGGTCGCCAACAAAATTTGTGTTGTAGAATGAAACTGTGTGACGCTCATGAGCAAAATCCAGATTGAAATTGTTAGGGCACTAGCATTTTGTGGGGACAATTGAAAGATGGAGCACAGAGCTAATTCTATGCATATTAAAGAATTTTGCACAGGCAAACAGTTCAGCAACTTCAAACACACACAGAGCATCTGGATTTTCTTTTCTTTTCTTTTCCTCCGCCTTCTGAGAAACCAAACAGAGGTCGGAGGGTAATATAAATCCAACCCAAATAAAGAATTATAAACATATACATGTGTGGGAGTGCGTTTGTAAACTATCTGGAATTTTCTTTTCCTGCCCTAAGTTTTCTTGGCAACCAAACAGGGGATAACAGATATCCAAACTGAAATAAAACACAACCTAAGAGAAAAGCTTCCATATATGTGTGTGTGTGTAGAGAGAGAGAGAGTAAGAGTCGTGATGGTATATGTACCTGGTTGAATCCTCGTCTTACCCTCCCATTCCAGTTCTACAGAATCAGGCACTGCAATTTGCAAACAAGTTTAGGAAGAAACGGGTCATTGACCAATATACCCATGACCATCCACGAAAATCACAAGTGTACAACATATATAATTTCAAATTATTATTTTACATCGTAAACCTTAATATTAACAAATCATCATCAAACTTAACCAATAGGAAAAATAATCCAAAAGATCCTGAAAATAGTTTTTTTAATTTATATATCGAGCAAACGATAAGTTAATTTTTTTTATTCTTAAATCTTAAATTCAAATAAATAACCCTTCAAATTATAAGTTAATTTTATAAAATTCTTATAAACTTCAAAAGTGAATTAATAATCTTCATAAATTATGCAATATATTACAACACATTGCTTCCCTCTATTTATTTTTGTTAAAGGAGTTTAAAGAAAATAACACCTTACTCCAATTATTTTTTAGTATTGAAAAAATATGAGAAGAAATGAAATTATTTGTTCACTAAAAGTTCTAAACGGCTGTGTAAAAGTCTACTTATAGTTGAGGACAATTTTGTGCAGCTACCCAAAATAAATTTGTGAATTGAGACCTTGAATGGTACCTTGTCTAACGGGCTATTTTTTTTGAGTTATGTACAATATCACCTAAGATAAGGGGGAGAGCTATTAGGGAGTCAATGGCGGAGCAAGGATTTCTAATATTGGAGGCGACTAGGTGAGAGGATAGGGATTATGGGCTTCGATGAAAACTTTTGTCATTTGATCGGAGAAAGAGAGTTTTTATTTATCTATTTATTTATTTTATTTTTATATGGGGTGGCTGGTGGGAGTAAAGCCCGTAAAGGGGAGTTTGATGACAAAATGGATGTTTAGTCGGTACTATTTCATCAAAAAAAAAAAAAAAAATTTCTACTAAGGATAAGAAAAGTGAAAGAGTGAAGACTTGAGAAAGATGGATATATCTAAAGAAATTAGGAGGTAAAAATAAAAGTAATATATAACTTATATAAAAAGGTTAATAATTTATTTTTTTGGGGAACTATTTGAGGCTAGGGAGTTTCCCAATATATTCACAAACGCATCCTCATTAGAGCAATTCTAATGCATCAGAGAGTTACTAATTTTTTGCTAAAATTTCCAAATTGTAAACTCCAATGTATTAAATAAAGGATCATCCAAATTTTGGCTTAACCGGAATTTAAATTTTTTTAGCTTACCCAAAATTTGAGTAAAAGAATTTTGGCTAAACTTTTGGTTCTACCTATTTATTTTCGAGACACAAATTGCATGGAGACTTGTGTTTCGTTGAAAGAAAATAGAGAGATAAAAAAAAAAAAAATAGCTAATCAGAAACTTTATTTTAACTAATCAAAAGATGATTTTGAAGGCCAAAACACTATTGCAATATGCATATAACATTCAAGGGCTAAAACTTATTTTTTATAGGAAATAACTAGCCAAGTTATAGTGATTTAAACTAGCCCAGCACTGACTGGATGTATCTCACAGTAGAGAGCCAAATCCCTCCCTCTCCAGTCTCCAAGCGGTCTCCAGAACTTCTAATATCAAGTGAACCTGATGCTTATTGCATAAGTATCATTTTATAGAGTTACTGAAAATTTTGAAAAACTGACTATTGGATTAAATACTTCTATCATGTATGTCATGTCTACCAAAAATTACAGTGATCCAACGGTTGGAGTGAAAAAATGTAACTTTGAAAAACTTTGACTTTATTCTTTAAAATGTTATCATTTTTTAGAAGTTAGTTTTTTCAAAAACCAACCGTTGGATCACTGTAATTTTTGGCAGGATTGATATACATTATAAGGATATCTAATCCAAGAGTTAGTTTTTCAAAATTTACAGTGTAAGTAGCTTTAAAAGAGAGCACGTGATTCAAGATGCATAAGGGGCACCTACCATAGCACCTCTGGTATCGCTATATACTTGTTTGAGACAACAATTCCAACCCAGTTGAGAAGAGATGGGAATTATTCGCATTTTGATGCTCTTCAGCTTCATCACCATACGCTCTGCAATTTCTCAGCTGCACCATGCTGGAATTGAAGAAAAAAGAGAAGAAGATTCAAAGCCCAATACCAGGAGAGTCACCATAGAGGTGAAAGGGGGACCAAAATCTGTGATATGGGCGGTTCAGCTCTCTGATCTCCATTTCAGTGCGTTTCATCCTGACAGAGCTCTTGACTTCAAGAGGTTGGTGGGCCCTGCTCTTTCCATGATCAATCCCTCTCTTGTTCTCATCACTGGTGATCTCACAGGTTAATCCTCTCTCTCTCTCTCTAGATGTAAATGCGGTTGAATTTAGCTTCATGGGTTTCCATAAATTTCATTTCATTTCATTTTATTTTATTTATGGGTGTCCATTAATTTCATGTTTGAGTTTATTTCCCCCCCTTTCGTAATCAAATTTTGAGAATTAATGTATATACCCCCCCTTCTCTCTCTCTCTCATTGTGTGTGTGTGTTGTTGATTATAGCTTCTTTAGTGTTCATGAATGTCATGGTTGAGACTTCTTTTTGTTATTAAATTCTGAGAATTTATTTTCTTGTTCATATGATCAAAGGTATAGATACTTCTGTATCTAGCGATTTCTCGAATTTGTGTTTGATCAAGATTTTAGGTGTAAGAGTGAAATTTTGCAGAGCAATTTGACGTTGATGAATAGAAATTGTGGAGTACTTTCTAAGGCATGTTCAGGCCATTGATGACTATTTAAATGATAATTAAATTCTGTGTTGAAAATTAAAGAGAAAATATAGAAATTCTTGTTAAACGCAGGAATATAATGGATATTAATACAAGTTTCGGTCAAATTACTCAACCTGAATTGCAATTTTACTTGAAACCATATCATAACTTTTCAATTGATTGAAGAACAGAGATAGATGACCTCCTTACAATTGGTTTTTTTTAGTTAGTTTACTTGTGCCCTTACTGGTCATGTAGCCATTGGACTGTAAGCAAATTTATCGCCAGCTCTTGTAGCCTGGAATTGTTTTTGGTGATTTGTGCCAAATGTGAACATTTATGCAAGACTTCTAAAAGGATTACTAAGTGTGCTTACTGGTGGAGGGCTGTTAACTTTAGGGCTCAGAAGTAGAAATTCTTTTTAATGGAAGGTGAAAATGCGATAAATCTTACAGGGAATGAGGGAGGGAGGAAGCCCAAAACACAACTTTGAAGAGCACTAATCTGGCAATGGTGACCTAAAAACTTCTACTGTAAGCACAAGTGCACAACTATGAGGAAGAGTAATCTGGCAATGACGTCCCAGAAAATTCTACAATGATCCTACCCTCTCCAATTTGATAGGAACTTTTTGTTAGCTGCTTTTGGAATTTAAGAGAGTATACATTCTGTTGCCACATTGATGATTTAGGGCTCAGAATACGTTAAGTCAATTTCCTTATAAAGTTCACTGTGCAACCATTGTGTCCAAATTCAGATGTCTCTGTGTATTAAAAAAACTCGGAATGCTCCAAGTAACTTCAAAATTGAAAAATTATACCTTCCGTTTCTTCACTTCCAAAGGCGCCTTGCTTTTTCCCTGCTTGAATTATTCTAATGATTGCCGATTTTTTCTAACACCACTATTAGCATCTTGATTTCTTCATCTGCCTTCTCAGTAAAGTTCAAAATCCACAGTATTCAGCGTGTTGATTAATTCCCAAATTCGCCACTCTGTGTGACAAAGGGCTTTGGGTGCTATCAAGGATGATAACTTTATGCTGACATCTAGGACACTTTAGATGCTACAGTGATAATTATGATGGCACAGAACTGTGGAAACAAATTCAGCCTTCCCATTTGCTGTCGGGCTACTATCCCACAGTAAGGGCTGGCATTATGTTTATCTCTTCTATTTTTTTCATATGCACTTGCATATGAAAAAAATATATTTGTTGAGTATATGATTTCATATGATTTTATATACATTTGTTTGAGTATATGCATTTTCATATGATTTTATATACATTTGTTGAGTTGAGTATGAATTTGTATCATTATGTTCATGTCACACATTCATCTATGAATATGTGAGGTGCATTTTCTGAACCACCCTTAGTCATCATATTACTAATTATTCTTCTTTAAATCTTTTTCTTCTTCTGCTGCTTTCCTTACCAGATGGGAAAAGCGAGGACTTGTTAATAATGAAGCAAGATGAGGAAGAGTGGGTAGAGTACCGGAATGTAATGGATGATGTTGTAAAACGGAGTGGACTCGACAAGAGCATCTTCTATGATCTTAGAGGGAATCATGATAAGTTTGGTGTACCTGTTGTCGGTGGCTCATTCGATTTCTTTTCAAAGTATAGCATCAATGGGCAATTGGGAAGAAGTGGCAATGTCAATAGTATTACTGTTCAGGTCTGTGGTTCTCTTTGAAATTGTTTTATTGTTATTCTCCTTTATAAGAATGCTTCACAGTCATCGCTTTTAATTCACACATAAGAAGCCAAGTTATTTTTGCCCCGAACCCATGTCCAAATAGCTGAATTAACCAACTTTAAACAACAATATTTTCTTTTTTTTCCATTTCAGCTAAATTTCTCCAAATTTTTTTCTTTAAATTCCTTGTCCATATTCTAAAATTTTACTTGAAGCAATAAAAATATTTACACAAACCAGCCACCTTAATTTCAAAATGTTTCTCAAAACCTGCCCAAACTCTAAATTTACAGCTAAAGCTTTTCCGGTCAAATTTCACCTATATTTGATTGGGGCACAGAGTCCGAATTCAAATTTGGACTACTTTATTACTAGTTGTAAAATTTTAAAAACCTTGAAAACCAAAAATAAAAGTAAAAATCATGCCTTTTGTTCAGACTTATACTGTGATCTTGTCATTCTTGACTTTCAATAATCTTTCCAGATTATTCTCAGCTTCAATTAAAATACATATAGAGATAATGTAAAACACTACTGGGCTTTGCTTTGTGCTGTTGCCACACTGCACAAATCTTCTTCTTCTCCTTACTACGGATCTTGAATTATATTTTATAGAGTATATTGGCTTTGAATCAATTTTTGCGGGGCTATTCTCACACTCGATGAATTTTTAGCATGCAAGTTCTCAGAACTTTGGGGGGTTGAGTTCTTCCTTCATCACTCTTTTGTATACATTTTATTTATTTTGTAAACGTTCAATTCAATCTCTGCACTCAGTGTTTTTGAAGCGTTGAGATTATATTTTGAAAGCCTAGTTGAAGACCAAGCTTAGTCTTGAAAATTTTAACTGGATACCAGTACATCACCCAAAGAACTGAGTTAACCCTCACTGATTTGGATTTCAACTTTGAATTCTTAAGTTTTGGATACAAATGCTAACAAGTCTTTCTCTAGATGATAATTTTAGAGAAAGGAAGCATCTATTTGTCGGGTTTGACAGCTCAATGTCTGTTGGTTTACAAGGCCCAACAAATCTTTTTGGGCATCCAAGTGATCAACTATTGAATTCTTAACTTTTTATCTTGATACACGTGTTCAATCATACAGAGTGGTGAAAGGAAGCATCTATTTGTCGGGTTTGAAAGCTCAATGTCTGTTGGTTTACGAGGCCCAACTAATCTTTTTGGGCATCCAAGCGATCAACTATTAAATGATTTAGATACCGAGCTCTCACAGTGGAATTCTCAATCAACAGAACCAGTGACCAAGATTTCATTTGGTCATTTTCCACTATCATTCTCAGCAAACTCGTATTCTGGGAAGAGCCTTAAAGATATTTTTCTCAAGCATTCCCTATCAGCGTACCTATGTGGGCATCTCCATACGAAGTTTGGTAAGAATTTGAAGCGGCACCATCAGTTGGGTCATCATTTTTTATTTTCAAAGGACTTTTTCCAGCTGAATTTACACCAATCACCTTCAGAAAGCACCAAAAATTGTTCCGATGGAGCCCTGCCAGTTGAAGAATTCTGGGAGTGGGAGATGGGTGACTGGAGAAGGAGTAGAGTCATGCGAATTTTGGCTATTGATAGAGGTCATGTTTCGTTTCTTGATATCGACTTCAAGTCAGGAGCTAAAAAAACTATTATAATGCCCACCTTTCCACTAGATTCGCGCTACATGTTAACAACATCATCACTTCACAAGTACGAATGTCAGTCCATGGACCCCTCATCTTATGAGACAGTGAGAGCTCTGGTGTTTTCAGTTTCCCCAATTGTGTCAGTTATGGCTAGGATCTATGATTCACAATCCGGAAATCTCCTGGTCATGGAGACATCTATGAGCAAACATAAGGATAGCTCCTCAAGGGGAGATCTTTATACTGCTCCCTGGAATTTTAAAGCCTTTGAGGACCCATCTCCTAATAGGTATTGGCTGCAAATAGAAGCAAATGATATCATGGGCAGATCAAGTCTGACTGAATTAAGGCCATTTTCTATCAACGGTATTACTGCAAAGCTCTCATGGACATGGATGGAATTTATAGTCATGGGCTGTCAATGGGCTGCCTTGTATTACCCAATACTCTGGTTTTTTCTTATGTTTTTATTCTATATTCTTCTTATTCCAAAAGCTCTACTCACATTTTCAAAGAAGCAGTATACGTACAAGAATTTCAGTGCTAATAAGGGCATCATAAGTGGTTTAGCATGGGTTCTAACAGAGCTCTGCAAGGTCTCTGTGGTCTGGTTTGGTATATTTGGTTACTTATCCTATCTTATATTATTCCCTTGGTTTTTTGGGCAAGTTTTCACTGCTGGTGGGGAAAGGGGATACATGACCTATAAGGGCTGGGTAGTGAAAAATTTCAATGACAGGAAAAACCTAGAATTTATTGGATCTCCAGATATAATGGTGGTTGTTCTTCCCCATCTCTTTTTTGTGGTTTTCCCCACTATTTTGGTTATTGGAGCATTAATTGCTGAAAGAGGGGTATATCGGGCACATTTCTTATCACTTTCAGGGAAGAAAGAAGATGATTATGGACGGGAGCACTACAAAGGCCATAGAAGATCAAAGTTCCATCTTGGCAAGCGGTGGATTAGAAAACTTTTTCTGGTGGTTTGTTTGATGATATGTTGGAAGCATTTTAAGGTAATATTTCAACTATCTACTCTCATTTTAGTTTTTACAGTGAACTGGCAGTCTGGAGGATATATATATAGCACCTTGGCAAAAACATGCAGCTTAGGAAATCTCCTTAGATTGTAGCTCTGATATATATTGGCTTATTTTCCGTGTCCAGTTGACATCTTTCAGTTGACCAGCCATATGAATCTTGATTAGCTCAAAGTTGTAACTAGTCAGATGAACTTGATACATTTAAACTGGACACCAACTAGAGACAATTCATGTGCAACCTGTCTTCTAAAATTGTTCAACATGGTAATTTCCTGTATTCACTAGTACAAGGAAAGACTTTTTGGCCATTACAACATTGCTGAATCACACCTCATAGTTGTCGCTACTGACTACGTCAATGTTACATCTATACCAAGCAGACATAGGAAACAAAACTAAAATTTGAAATTTTACAATCTGTCAAACTCCAAAATGTTGTAAGACTCCAAAATTTCATTTTCTTTTCCTCTGGCTTATTGGTAACCAAACTGAATACAAAGGAACAAGTATGATTTGTTGTCTGAGTAGTTTTTATTGTTGTTAAATTTGATCCTTTTTTCGCATTTTTTTTTTTTGGTTATGTTTATTTATTTTTTTGTTCTGATTACAGAGTTGTAGAGCTCTTATGAAAGCTTATCAGATGAACCCTCTACTCGATTTCCCAGGATATTGCCTCATAATTCCACTATTGTTGGCTTATGCTGTCTACACTACAATGAGGGTCTAATAAGCACTGCAGAAAGTAACTCTACTCTCCTTCACTAGGTTAATGTGCAGTATTTTGAAAGCAAATTTCCAATATTTTATACAAAAAATGTCAAAAACAAAACCATGCGCTTCTTGGCATGGTTGGCACAAAATCATGGCTTCAAGTCACCACTACTGCAGGACATCAATGCTTCAGGCTTCTCTACCAAACAATATGTTATAGAAAATGGAGTTCGAGTGCACGAAATGAGCTTTAGTTAAATGTGATGGAAGGAAAACCGGAGAATTTTGTTCCTGCAGAATGTCTTTTTTCCCCAGAAATACGTGCTTTCAATGACAGGATTGTCCTGTAAATCCCTTAAAAATGGGAAAACTACTCAACATGTAACTCCTTTAATGGAAGTGTATTTTTTTTATTTTTTTATGGGGATCTTGTCCCATCATTTTCTGGTAAAATACCACACTGGGAGAATATTTTTCAACTTTTTATTCTTGAATGTGTTGGTGACTAGAGAACCTTGGATCTTGCCCATGGTGATTTAGAAGATTTTTACTGAGTTGTAGGTCCAGTGGACTGAGCTTACTAATACGATCGATTTCATTTTGAATTCATGCCACTTTTTTGAGAGATCGACTGGTGACAAGCTAACAAAAATGTGAATTTGTGTTATATCTGTTTATGTGCAGGGTGGATTTGGATTAAACTTCAAGCAAGAATGACATGATGGTCATGGAAGAAATTTTCATTGACATACTTCAGGTGTTATTTTTCTTTTGTAACCCTATCATAGACTTAGCTCATAGGCTGCCATTTTCAATCCTTCAAATATGAAACATAAGCTATATGATTTGTGCGTTGGAGATGCTTACTTTCTTGCATATTCATTTCCAACACATAAATTGCTTGTTTTAGTGAAGAGAGATAGAGCTTAATGTATGTACTTGCTGTAAGAGTAGTAAGGAAGTAATTTTTCTTTGAAGTTGCACTCCAAAAAGTACTTTTTTTTTTCTCTTGTTTTTGGCTTTTGAAAGGACAAAATTTTCAGATTTTAGAGGCACTTTATTTCCAAAATGTTAACCAAACATATGTTCAGAAGTAAAAATTAAAAAATTAAGCATTTTTGAAGTGAGGGCTATAAAAATACAAATTAAGCTTGTTGAGCAGGGCCAACCTTTTCTACAATTATCATATATACCTTTTCTACAATTATCATATATATAAGGGCTATCATGGCGTGCAATTGTTCAATATGGTAGATAACCCTTGTAGTGGTAAGTGATAACCTACGACATTTATATGGCGGTTCATCATGGATTGCTACGTTAACTTATTTCACAAAGAGTAATGCAAAATGCACGAAAGTAAAAGATCTATTTTGATGCCGTATCATTTTGGTTTGATCTAAGATTTGATTCATCTAGTAATTTTCTTTTTATATTGTAGCGTTACTTGTTATATCGTATTTTTAAAAATATAGGTTCAAAACCTAAAGACAATGTGTCTTATTTTTAATCAACTCTATGAGAAAAAAAATCATTAGGGCCCATTAGAAAGAAAGATAAAAAAATGGTCTTGTAGCTTGAGCTTCAAAAAATAGAGAGTTTTTTTTTAAATTGGCCTTTTAAAAAAAAATATATGGGAGAGTAGCTCTCTCCAAAAAATATTTGGGAGAATGGCTCTCTGACTCGGTCAAAGGCATAAACTGCTGTTAGAAACAGCGGTTATTGAAATGGTAAAGTAAAATCACCAGTTTTATGTTTGGGATCAATTCAACAAGGGGAATAACCCTTTCCTTCTCCCTTGAGCCAGAAAGAAACATCTTTGAAGGTTTGCGTACAATGAACGATGTCTGAGTCTGCTGTTGCTGCAGCGATCCATAACTCCCAGTATGTAGTCCCAATGACCCTCCAGTCATTGTACCTCCGAACCCACAAGTTCACCTCTCGTCTCCTTTTTCCCTTCGAAAACCTTCTCATTCACAAAACCCAACAATTCTGCCGCCAAATTAAACTCAAAAATGCCGCACCACCATGAATTATTTCCCAATTCACCAACCACACAATTCTTCTCCAGGGTTTAAATTCAAGAGTCTAAATGGTTTCCTAATTCACCAATCCACAGTTCTTCTCCAAAATTAAATTCGAAAAAATGCCATGCAAACTCAAAATCCACAATTTCCAAAATCTAAATTCAAATACGCCATACTAACTCCAAATTTTATATCCAAGTAATCCAACACCCACTGTTATTTTGCAGAGCTAAAGTCAACAATACCGCACAAATCCAAATTCATCCTCAACTCAACAAACCCACCACCAAACCACCACCAAATTGATCCCAAACAGCGGTTTGAACCTTGAACCCAGCACTAAGATAGGCATCACAAGCTGTGAGATCAACGAGATCTGGGCCGAAACCAGCATTAAGAGAAAGACAGAGACAGTAGAAGAGAGAAGAAAGAGGAGAGAGAAAGAGAGAGGGAAGAGAGAGAGCTAAAAGAGGAGAGATAGAAGGAAAAAGATCCTTACCGGCGGCAGCAACATATCGCCTGAGGATATGATCGCTGGAAGTTTCGAAATCACCAGCGGAAGTAGTGGAGAGACGATTGCTCGGAGAAGATGGGTTTTTGGGGATCAGATATTTATTTGCATCGTGGATTAATGTAAAACCGCTGTTTGAAATAGCGGTTATGCCCTTTGACCGAGTCGGCCATTCTCCCAAATATTTTTTTGAGAGGGTGACTCTCATATATTTTTTTTTAAAAGGCCAATTTAAAAAAACACTCAAGGTCCTAAGTTTAGTTTTTTTAATCAAAGCAGTGAACAATCTCTCTGTTTGGTTGAATTTTTTAAAAGGTATTTTATTATTATTATTATTTTTAAATTATCAATATTTGATTTGTTAGAAAAAATCAATTTTTTGTTTTAAATTTTTTTGCCCTTTTCATATTAGCAGGGTATGAAATCTTATAAAAAAATATAGATATATAATAATAATAATGTCTGATTTTTTGTTAAGAAATTAAATATTGTTAATTTTAAAAAAAATTTCAAGCCAATTGTTTTCAGCATTAACTTATGCAAAGCAGGCGGTCGCTTTACTCTGTGGAGGGAAATTGGGAGTTTTCATCTGTCTGAATATAATCGTTTTCAATAAAAAATGGTGCCGTTTCAAGTAGAAGTCCAGTGGATGAATAGATCCTGTTTCTTTTGAAAGTTGAAACCCTCTCTCTCTCTCACGCTCTCCCGCTTTCCCATCTTCTCTTCTCTAGTTCTCTCTCTTCAGTCTTCACTAAGCCGGAGAGAGAAGATCGGAAGCCTTTGCTCAATCTCTGAGATGCTTCTGTAATTGAATCTTCAATGGATTCAGTCTCTTCCTCCCCTGTAACTCCTCGCTGGAACGTCGAAAGACCCTTTCTCACCGGTCGATTCCACCAGGTTTCTCATTTCTCATCTCATACATATACATATATACAAATATATGTGGAATAATCGAAGAGCTCAATTATGGCATTGTTGGATTCGCTATTTCGAACTACTTTTCTTGCTTTTGAAAGCAAAATTTTAGCTTTTACAGAGCAAAATTACTTTCAAAATCATAAGCGAACAGTACCTTGAGGTTTTCGGTTTTTCTCAGTTACTATAACAATTTAGGTTTTCCTCTGCTTTCCCTGCAGCAAAACAGTTCCTTTTTTCCTTTTTACTTTACTTTCTTTTTCATTCAATCAGTTTTCTGTTACATTGAATTTTTGGAAAAATTATATAAGTTCTTATTATTTGATTTTTTATTCAATTCAGGAAACAAAGTTGGCGACATCTCGGTTCGCTGAAACCAAAGGTTTTTCTACGGATTCGTTTGGGTATGTAATTAATTGGACGTTACATGGAATTTAAATCGAACAATTTGTGTTTCATGTAAAAAATTTATGTACAAATTCATCACCGTGAATGGAACTATTACAAGAAACAGCAGCTATCTTCACAAATGGTGGTGGAACCTTGAAATGTCCATTTCAAGAAATCCTAAAGCTGATCTTATACCATTGTGAGTGGCGATAGCTCCAATTTTCTTAAATATGGCCCCATTTTTTATGGTGGATTTCTAGCTTCAAATTCTATGCAAAAAAAAAAAACTTACGAAACCATTCAGTTCCCCTGGAAGTCTGGGACATCCTAACAGACCCTTAATTTTTTTTCCCTAACTATTATGTTATTCTAAATTTTGAATGATTTTTATTCTCATATTTAAATATATACTTATTTTTACTTGAGCAGCCCTGGATTGGAAAAGGCCATAGCTTGTTATGATGCTTCAGTTCAGGTATGTTTTGAAGCTATTAGCAGTAGAAAATGATGTAAAACTATAGGTCTCTTATTTGTTGATTTATTTATAGGTGCATATGTATTGTGATTATGTAAAAATTATTGGCAGAGTAGAAAAATGATGTAAAACTATACGTCTCTTATTATGTGCAGGTATGTTTACCTGCACACGCACACTCACACGCACACGCACACGCACATGTGCATTACTTTACGTATGCCTACTGTTATGCACAATAGTTGATAGCATAGCAAGAAAAGAATATCAAAATTTATATTAAATAAGAGTGCAAATAATTTCTTATCATTTTTTTTATTTGATGGGCATTAAGATAGGTTTTTATTGAAGACATGGTAATGAGCTGACTAGGCAATGACTTTGTCCATGTCTATGTGATTCTGATTTATGTTCTATCTTCATGTAATATTAGATTTGCTTAATTTCTAACTCTTACAAATGCTACCGGACTTAATATGAAAATTTAAAGTAAAGATGAACTCCAATGATTTCTGTTCTAAACAGTAGGCAATTCTATGATATTTTCCTTTTTCATAATATAGTTGTAATTTGTGGGCATCTTGTGGTTATAATTTGTTCTTTCATCGTGTAGGAACTTATCGTTGTCGATGATCTCCTGTCTGCTTTGGTTGGTATTGAAGGACGATACATTTCAATTAAGAGAGTCCGTGGAAAGGAGGATAATGTTATCTTCCAGGTTGATGCATCCATGGATTTAGTTCTTCAGGTAACTATTTTAATAATGAGCAGTCTTTAAATTTGGTGGCATAAGCAATTATTTAATTAGACTTTTTTTGTTATAATGTTCTTTTGGTAACTATTTGCATAAGCAATTAATTATATTAGCCTTTAAAGATTGTGTGAATTGATCAAGACATTACTACAGGAATTGGCAAAGCGGATATTTCCTTTGTGCGAGAGCTTTCTGTTGATAGATAATTTTGTTGAATCAAGGTCTCAGTTCAAGAATGGCCTGGTTAATCATGCCTTTGCTGCTGCACTCAGGGCACTCCTTCTAGTAGGTTTTTTTGTGTTGTAAGTCATTGTATTAACTTATGCTGCACTGCAGATGATGCATATTATTATTATTATTATTTTTCCTTTCTGCTGTTTAGACCAAATATTTGTTTGCATGCTGTTTAAATATGGTGGATCATCTTATGTGTGAAAACATCAAAAGTTAGCCTTGATTTGAATGCATGATTTGAATACGGTTCAATCTACCATTTATTATTATTATTGTTATTTTTTCAAAAGTGAAACAGAGACCAAAAGATGGTCTAGAGGATTTGTTTAATAAAATGATCATTTCTTCTAATCTATGTCTTATTCAATTGAGCCAAAGTAGTGGAACTCAGCTGAACCTATGTGGTTTGATGTCTCTCTGTTTATAGAACAGCCAGTGGGAGAACTGCTTTATGCTGGGGGATAAGGTGGGCGTACAGTTAATTGGGATGTATCACTCCTAAATTCAAAAGATGTTCAATATTGATTGTTTATTGTGACAAACAACTTTGGTTGTTTGACATGAATAATTATGTTAATTCATCCAATACCTGTAGTTTTATTCAATTTTTTTCCCGTTAACTTTTTCATATTTATTAGAACTCAAAATGTTGTGCCCCAAGGGCCAGAGGTGAACACCAAACAATTACACACGAGAGAGAGACACAAAATTTACGTGGTTCGGCAATTGCCTACATCCACGGAGTTGCTGCAACTTTTACTATATGAAGAAAATATAAATACAATCAATGAGGAGGAGAAACACCTCTCAACTCAACTCTCTCTCTCTCTCTCTCTCTCTCTCTCTCTCTCTCTCTCTCTCTGCACCTTTGCCACACTATGCCCCTCATACAGCTTCTCCCATGCTTTCTATTTATAGATAAATGGAAGAGACAAGCCACCAGCAGGCAGCCAACAAATCACCCTACCAAGGTAGCTCAGTTGAAATTACAGCCCTAGATTTTCAGCTGCAAAATTGCAGCTTTCTTTGACTTTGGTGCTTGGCCAAATCTGAGCCAATAATTCAACATCTTTGTCTCCATACTCAACATAAAAGATCTCTGTTCTTGTTTGGATACTGTTATACTTTTGCTTTTATTTCTACTTATCAAGATGTGAATATCTTTTATTGTCTTTGCAGAGCTAAACTGTATAAGCAGATGTATAACCATTACACAATTATAACACACAAAATTAGCAAAGAGAAAAGTTACTAGTAGATGGCATTATTTCTTGCCTATGTTCATGTAATGTTTCTTGCATCCAAAGATAAGAGAATGATTTGACTTATCAAATATAGATAACCTATCTTTTGTATGTCTGCATGTTCATCCTCTAGGGTATGTTAAAATTCCATAGAAGACCATCAATGCATTTAATTGATTATTTCATGCAAGTCTGTTTTTATTTAGGGCTGTGCTTAGGCAGTGCAGTGCCCATTTGCTCTTACACTATCTAAATGGGTTGCCTTCTTTGATGAAGTGTCACTTTTAAACTTTTTTCTGTCAGGATTATCAGGCCTTGGTGGCGCAGCTTGAACATCAATTTCAACTTGGAAGACTTTCCATTCAAGGATTATGGTTTTACTGTCAGGTTTGAGTTTGACTAATATTAATGTAACAATTTCTAGGATCTTCATTCAATGGGTTTTTTCACCATGTTCTGCAGCCAATGATGGGGTCAATGCAAGCTTTGTCCACTGTGATACAGAAGGCTTCAGCTAATAATTTTGTGGGTTCTGCAGTTCTTAACCTCTTGGAAAGCCAGGTAAAACCTTATCTCTTATTTATTGTAATTTTTGTTGTGATAAAAGATTTATTTAGACTGCTGTCCTCCGTGGTGGTTAAGTTTTTCTGTAACCTGTTGAAATGTTTGGTTTTTGTTTTTCCTTCTTACTATTATGTCTCTTCCTATTTCCAGGCAAAGGCCATGGCTGGAGATAACGCAGTGAGGTCATTGCTGGAAAAGATGACTCAGTGTGCAAGCTCTGCATATCTTGGCATACTGGAAAGGTATTGCTAGGAAGCACACAATAAAAACTGTTTTATCTTATTAACATCCATAAGGTCATCCATGATCATGTTTCTGAGAGATCCTATTTGAATGCAATACTTGACTTAATGTTAAATTCAGTTACCCAGAGAGCAAATCTACTGCACTTGTTGGTTATGCACAAAGTCAAAGGCATAAGCATTACGGGTTCTCATTCAGCGGCTGATCAACCCATGTGCAAAATCTCTAAACAATCATTATTCCATCAATTATTTTGCTTCTTTACCAAATTCCTAAAACCTGGTAACTGCACTGGACATGCGTAGCACATGCACTCTTCTAGAATCTAGAGAAGTAATAAGAAACAAATAAAAGAATGCTAGTTTTCTCATACGTTTCGTAAGGAACAAACATATGAAGCCTTTTAGGACTGTTTCGATAAGCTACCACTTCTTTCTTTTTCATTTTTTTTTCTTTTTACTTCTTTTTCCCAACTTTTAAAAGCAAGAAAGTAAAATATTTTGATATTTTTTGATAGTGCATAGTATTGATAATTACTTTTAAGGTAATTACTTTTGAACATTGAAGTAGAAAAATTCTTGCTACCTCAACTTTTAAATGTAACTATCAACACTTTGCACTACCAAAACTTTCACATTTTTACTTTTAAAATTAAAAAAAGAATAAGTGGTAGCTTATCTAAATGGGCCCTTAGTGAAGTTATTACGGCTCTAAAGCTGGATGGGACTTGAGAGAAGCTAATGCAGGATCTTTCAAACAAAAAATCAGCACTTTAATTTGTGATTAATAGGGTTTCCTAAAATTGTTTTAAGGGTAATAATGTTGTAGGGTTGTTTTGATGGTTTAAAGTGTTATTTTGACTTAAATAGTATGACCGAGTAATTGCAAAGAAATTAAGAGAAAGAATAAGAAGAAGAATATAGAGTAGAACGAGAAGGAGATAAAAAGAGAAGAAAAATCTAGGCACTCATGGCCTCCTAGAAAAGCTTTCTAAAGCTACAAATTCTCAATTTGATATTCACTCTACTCTAATAAAGAGAAGATTGCTACTCTTTTATGGAGTAAAAACTCCTGTACAAACTCTTCCTGTTTAGTGTTAATCGACAACAATGTAAAAATAGTTATTTATTTATAAATTGATGACTTTGTATATATGGATTATAGAAGAATGTAAAAATAAAATTCAAATTGTAAATCATTATATTTGATTGAGAATCTTCATATTCTAATAAAAAGAGATTCTAACCTATGGTTTAAAAGAGTTAATATCAATTATTGAATTGATACATCTATAATGAAGTTGCAGCCAATTTTCATTAACTCATTTGAAAAAGATATCTTAAATTTCTTGTAGTTTGGTAGTTGTAGCTTTTTAAATTCTTGACTTCTGTCTTTTGCACCATAATTTTATGATTCCCTGTGATTGACGTTATTCCTCAAATGGAATCAAAATAATTTTTCAGGTGGGTTTATGAAGGAGTGATTGATGACCCTTATGGCGAATTTTTCATTGCTGAGAACAAATCTCTTCAAAAGGTATATTGACCATATATTTAAGTGTGTGTGTACTGAATTTGTGCTTTTGATGCTTACATCATCTAATCCTTATAGGAAAGCCTTAGCCAGGATTATGATGCTAAGTATTGGAGACAACGTTACAGCCTCAAGGATGGTATTCCTAGCTTCCTTGCAAATGCTTCTGGGACAATTTTGACCACAGGGAAATATTTAAATGTCATGAGGGAATGTGGGCACAATGTTCAGGTTTTGTTATCATTATGCCATTGCTATATAGTGTACCTTTTGTTTTCTCTTCTTTTCAGAAAACATCTTTTTGTGATCTCCATGTATAGAATTGGTACATTCCCTTGACAAGATGGTTATCAATAGGTCCCTGTATCAGAAAATTCAAAATTGATAAGCTTTGGCTCGAACCACCATTATCTTGAGTGCATAAAAACTGCTTATGATTTTGCCAGTGGTGAACTCTTGAATCTCGTAAAAGAAAAGGTACTGTTTAGTCTATATCACCAAATAATTCTACACATATTTCTTGTTTTGTGTTCTCTATTTTTACTCATATCACCGCCATTATTTCTTTACGGCTTTACCTTAGTGCCAATACTTCTAATGACAAATTTGGCATTTCTATTGTTGCAGTATGACCTAATTGGGAAGCTTCGGTCCATAAAGCACTATTTTCTTCTTGATCAGGTACATTTATTTCTTAATTAATCAGTGAAATTTGGGATGGAAATCAATTACTTATGATGTATTATCTGGCTGATTTGGCTTCCTAAGTTCATTTTGCTTATGCAAATGGACAACTTGAAGCCATTTATTATTTTTTGTTTTCAGGCTGGGTGGCATGTCTGTGTCAGATTTGCCACCTCTTCCCAACTCATGCAGTTTTAGTCCTGTGCAATACACAGACAGTAAGGTTCAGGACCACCATTATATGAATCCTATAATATGGATATCTTGAGCTAAAAGTTAATTTGCAATGCTGATTGGATGTGTGATTGTTGACTGTAGGGTCAGGGTCAGTTGGCTGATATTTAAGTTCAAACATTTAACTGTCGGACCAAGTTTTCTAAGCTATTTAAGGAAGGAGCATACTTGGTTTCTAAGTGCCAGGCACACAAGGGACCAGACTTAGGAACAACTTTATGCATATCGAATTACTAATACTTGAATTTAGTTGCTCACCGATTTAATGTTTAATTAAAAGGGATTTCTTATTAAAGGAGTCCGGCTTAGTAATCTGTTTTGTTCAATGAGCTTTTTCATGTACTGCTCAATCAAGCAATTCATTTGAGCATGTGGATGGATCCATATGTCCCATAGTTGCAATCAAACAATTGGGCCCATGAATTCTCCTTAGTAAGATATAGTAAATGGTTGGTCTTGATCCCCAACATGCGAGCAAAACTGTCCTAAAGGAAAAAAAAAGGGGTGGAATTTTGGAGTTGGTTCTTTCAATATCTCTTTAAGTTTGCCTGTTGTGAAAGCTTATCTTGACATTTCTGAACATCATTTCCGTAACGATCATGTATTGCTATTACAGGGTGATTTCTTGGTTCATTTTATGGATATAGCTAGAGATGAGCTCGTGAAAAGGCTTGATGAGATTTCTGTGGAAAAGCTGCAGGTTTGGTTATTTTCCTTTCATTAAGTGGTTTATCAGGCTGGTAATATTATATAGGTACTTGTAAAATAGAAATTATTGGAGCAAGGGATAACTCAGACTTGTGCTTGTATGCCCTTTGACTAAATAGTCTCTATTAGACCTTGCTTTGCGCACCACGGCTGCTGCAGCAGATCCTTGCCATGAGGACTTAACATGTTGTTTGGTAAGTGACTGATTCTCCTTTGCTTTTGCTAATGCGAAACTTGAAGAGTTGAATCTGTTGTCCCCATTTAATGAATTCACCTTTTTTTTCAGGAGAGATCATCTTTGCTTAAAAAATTGAGCACACTCAAAGATCTTGATATTAGCATGACTGTTTCTGATGGTAATGATATAGAGGAGCCAGTCAGCCTTAGTGGCCTTGAAACATTTTCTTTGAGTTACAAGGTCTGTTATTACTCATTATTTGTTTGGGAACTTTTGTCTTTTTCCTCTTCTTTTAACCATTCTCTTTATATCTAAATTTGTGAATACAGTCCTGCATTAATGAAACTTTCAAAGGAGATCTACTTTAAATTAATTTTACTGTTCTATAAAATCTATTTGGATTGTATTATCCCCTGCTGTCCAAAATAATGTGATAGATTGTTGGGATAACTTGATTTGGTGGTCTTTCGCCTGGTTATTCTCGTTGGTGAGACTCTTTTGTTTTGGGGGGCTTACTCTTGGAAATCTGTTGATGATGCCACTTTGTCATCCTGTTGTGTGACCTTAATCTCATATTTCTATTGTCTGCCAGTACTTTCATTCTCATTGATATGCTTTTTAATGTCGGTTCATGTTTCAGGTCCAATGGCCATTGTCCATTGTCATATCAAGAAAAGCCTTGACAATGTACCAGTTGATTTTCCGCTTCCTGTTTCACTGTAAACATGTGAATCGCCAGCTTTGTGGGGCGTGGCAAGTGCATCAAGTATGGGTCTTGAATCTCTTTCATTTAGCCTGGTCAGATAGTCTCAGTTTCCTTTTGCCTTTTGAATTTAATTGAAATCTACTTCTGCAGGGTGTCCGTGCCCTTAACATGCGGGGATCTGCCATCTCAAGATCATCTCTGCTCTGCCGTAGCATGCTTAAATTTATTAATAGCCTTCTGCACTATCTAACATTTGAGGTAGGTTTTACCGCATAATCTTCCACACATTTATGAGGAATGCTTGTGTGAAGGCATTCTGTATTAGTAGCGTTTTCCTATTTGTAGTTACTAAAAGAAAATGAAAATATGCACAATCAATTATATATATATATATATATGAGGAACTAAAGATGGTTTGTGGTTTTTCCCGATGTTTTTCTGTACCCATTGTTTCCAGGTTCTTGAGCCCAATTGGCACGTGATGCATAATAGACTTCAGACTGCAAAGAGCATAGATGAGGTATTGTCTTCATTCTCCTATTTGGTTTTTCTGATAGATAAAGCAGTGTATTATCAGATGTACTTGTGTGTGTATTTATATATTTTTGCATAACTCCCGAGACATGTTTGACATGACCACTTCTGAAACAGGTTATCCAATTCCATGATTTTTTCCTTGAGAAGTGTCTGAGAGAATGTTTGCTTCTTTTGCCTGAACTTCTCAAGGTTAGTTCTCATTTTTTATTATTAGTTCTTCAATGTTATGCTACTAGGATGGTCACAGATACCATCATTGGACATTTAATTAGATTTCAATCCATCTAGATATATTGACTTGTTAAAATTTTGCTTAAATTTAACCTATTATTCATCAAATTCTATGGTATCTTGATTCTTGACTTCAAATATCATTTCAGAGACCAAAATGTGAAATTGAAATGAAAATTTGTAATCTTCTCCAAAATTGGAATCAATCTAAAGGATATTTGAAATCACTCAAGATTGATTTGTCCACCAATCTTTATACCCCATAAATCTTGTTATATTCCCTCTTCCCTCACTCCAAGAGTTACATGCACCCTTATATGGGAGCAGGGTTGAACTTGGGGTGGGTACAGGGGTCTATGGCCTGCAAGAATTTGAAATGCCTTTTCCTGGTACTGTTTTTTAAAAGGATCCCCATCTAAATTCATATACTACCCCACCAGCAACCACCCTAAAATATATCTGGAAAACAGTAAAGAAATAACCTTGTTACCAGTGGACAGGATCATTTCATCTGCAATTTGGTTTCCCTGCATTCTTGAAATGCTACTTTTCACTTTATACTTTTAAATGTTGATTTTTTATTTGGAGATTAGAGAAAATTTTCATTTCAAAGTTATAGTCATAAATGGCAGAAATTGAAATTATATGACGTATAAAACCAAATTATGACAAGAAAAACAAAAACTGATATTCTTTATTTGATTAAGTCTACAATCTGTGCGACTACAATCTGTTCAATTTTGTATGCTTACATTGACCACTTCAATCCCCCCCTTCAATCCGAGAATTTTTATGTCCTCAATTTACTTTTTATTTGACAAGCTTGATTTAATCTGGAAACTCTAATTGAGATGGCAATGCTCAACTCTAGATCTCCAATTCTCCTAGATTTGTCTTTGTGATTTGTTCTCATACATGAGTTTTGCAAATGCAGAAGGTAGAGAGGCTGAAATCATTATGCCTTCAGTATGCAGCAGCTACTCAATGGTTGATTTCATCTTCCATTGACATTCCCAAGCCAGAGGCAGCATCTGATGGTTCTCTTGGGTTGGAAAAACCCAAGCAAGGGAAACTAAGAAACCCATCTCAACAGTTAAAATTAATCACTGGAAACACAACAGTCACTGAATCTATTCTGTAAGTCAAAAGAAAACACCAGTGGAATTCTCTCTCTCTCTCTCTCTCTCTCTCTAATTGACATGAATAAATTGCAGCACATTTGAGAGGGAATTCAATGCTGAGCTTCAGAGTCTGGGACCAATTTTGAGCAACAGTTCCCAAGCAGAGCCATATTTAACTCATCTTGCACAGTGGATTCTTGGTGTTGGAAATGACCAGTAAGTTTTGATATCTTTGCGCCTCCCCACTCTGAGTGTAGAAGATGTTCCAGATTGCTATGTATATAAGTAGCAACCCTTTAATGGTGATGCTTATGTCATTTATTTGTTCTCTTACATACTGAATGTTTCATTTTTCCAGTATGTGTAGAAAATTCCATTCTTTGTACTGATTTTTTTTTTTTTTTTCTTTTTTTGTGATGACAAAAGACCTCAATGCTTTGGTGTCAGACTTTAAATATGTAGTGGATGTAAGGTTAACTGAACTCTGATTTGATCTTACGGCTAGCATTGGACTATTTCTGAGTATTGAACTTGTAGAGGTGTCCCAAGTTCAGATTTAATCTATAACCAATCTTTTCTATTTTTCTTTGTTCTTTTTGTTGTGGCGCATAGAATTGAGCCAGGTACAAAATAGATACCATATCATTACATCCTTTCCGTTTCTAACACCAGATTTGGG
>JAESVK010000228.1:481093-549556 GCA_017140935.1 Hamamelis virginiana
AGATACCATATCATTACATCCTTTCCGTTTCTAACACCAGATTTGGGAAAGAGGAGATCGAAGAGTGTATAATATGGATTGTATAAATCAATGGTTTATGGTGTACAAATATGTGTTTCTCAAATAAGTTGATGTTAAGAAATGTCGTATGGAAATTGGGGATGAAAGCAATGGGAATGTCACATTTATTCATTCATTGAGGAAATGCAGGCAGTTTTCCTCCAAAGTAGAATTCCACTTATACAATCCACTTGAGAGCCTTCAAGCTTTGCTACAAATACATTAATAACATACATAATAATGACCAGAACATTAGAGATGGCACGTGTTAGCATGGATTTCCCCGACATGGGTCAGTGGTGCAAGTTAAGCTAGGATGAAAGCAACACTATTTACAACTCATACTGAGGTGACATAAATGGCCCGCAAAGTTCCATTATCTCCTTTTCCCTTTCTCACCCCTCTTATTTCAGTTCTACTTCCATTTCTGCTCGCAATCATGGATTTGGAAATGTCCGAACAGTTGAACTTGTCCTCGCTCCAAGGGACTTCGCTATGGGCAACCAGCCAGAAAAAAGAGCCAAAACCGATTTCTCCCCTATTTAGGTTGGTCCATCAGAAAATCAAATGAGTTTTACCGGCATCGTTGGCACGTCAGGCAGATGATGGCCGACCTGACATTGGCAAAGGTGCAGTGTTCGCAGGACCAGTGACCAGAATCATCAAGGTTTCTACTGGAACCACTCGATCTTGATGATACTATTCCTTTGCCCCTCCCGCCTCTCCCTTTATTGCTACCACCTCCCAAACTCTTTGAGCTACCTGTCCTGCTGCAGGCAGCATGGGAATCCACATCTGATAGACCGTTCTCTAGTGCTCGAACCAGATTTTCGAAGTAATTCCGAGTCACACTGTTTTCATCGGAAATATGCAGATATATCAATTACAGGAAAGATAAATTGCACAAAATCAAAAGGTGAAAATCAGTTTGACAATATCTTATAAATTCCAACTTATGGTTATAGTTCAACAAAGGGAGAAGGAATTTCTTGTGTGTGCGCGTGTGTGGGTGGATGGGTGGGTGGTGGGACCCTAGTTAACAAGAGAGAACAAGAAAATCAATCTTTAACAGCACAATGTTGCATAGGTGTCTCCAAATGAGAGAAAAACCAGTGTAGGATATGTCCCAGTGATTGGTTTTCCAGAATTATAGTACACAACACCATAAATAAATAAAAAACTAGTTACATGATGGCATAACTTCTGGCAGGAATCACCAAACATGGATCCCCATCCTATCAGAAGCCAGTTTCAGTCAAAAGCTTCTCTCCTACATGTAGAGCAGATTTTACTTCCATCGAGTTAACAGTTTAACATGAGATTAAATTCTGCTAACATTAAAAAATGAACCTGGGAACACCAAAGGATGTGGAACAGTTTAAGCTTCTCTCTACATTAGGTCAAGGATGTGGAACACTGAATACCTAATACATTTCTCTCTTACACACACACACACACACACACAAATATGTTTGATTCTTCCATATTCTTATAATCATCTCATCTACAAACTAACTTTTGACTGTAGTTAATTTATTACTTTTGATCCTAGAGGCCTTGGCTGTTTCCAATTCTATTAACATATTCCTTTTCAAATTATATATATTAATATTTAATATTAAATAAATAATTCATTACTACTTGTATAATATTAAAATTGTCAATAGAACAAAAATGGTGCCAACAACTTATCAGTATCATATTCATTTGATCACTACTTTTTAATTTAACTTCCTTCCTTAAAAACCAATTTCTGTCGAAAAGTTTAGGAAATGAAAAGACCAAGGTTGTGGAATCCATGCACTTCACAGGGTAAACATCAAACAATATTAGTTGATAAAAAAAAACATCTATATTTGGATTTCAGGTAGGTGACGGTTTAAATTCATCTCGACACCAACAATATCTTTACAGAACATGATATTCTATTCTAGGGAAGAATAAATGGTTTCAATGCTCTAAACCTATAGTTGCCATTGGGCTTTGGCCCAACAGCACATATCCCCCTTTATAAGGTGGAGGTTTCAGTTTCAACCCTTTGTAGTTGTAGTTTCTATATGTTATCTGAAATTCTGATCATTATAACGATAGAAAATAGCTATAGCAAATCATCCCGATTCAAATAGATTCTTGAGCCTTCCAACATGGGTTGAGTTATTAAGGCAGCACAGCAAACTATAATCTAAAAGGTTGAAGTAGAAAATAACCTGGTCAGTCCAGCTAGCTTTGTCCGGAACTCATTGAAGTCTTTTGATGGGCCCTCTGAATTAAGGTAATTTTGCAGCTCCTTCTCTGCGCATTGATGAAGTCGCTCCAATCCAGACTCAGCCTCACCTGTAGAACAAACAAATATAACTGAGACAACTGTCATTGGAATCAAGAAAAAAAGAAATGTTATGTCTGCCTTTAAAATGGAGAATGACATACCCTGCAAGTACTCGAAAAACTGTCTCTTGGCATGTTCATGCTCGGGTAAATAATATCCATATGCATATGTCCATTTTAAAACTCGCCTACATTCAACTATCTGTAAACAAAGCACATGTAATAAGAGACAGCAGTATGTTTCTAGTTGTACATTAGAGAACTATGATTTACCTGTTGCCAGGCCTCTAAAATGAATTTGAGCTGTGACTCAGGTTGGCACTGTTTGTCACTCAGCTTCTCAAGCTACAAAAACATAGAAAATCATTAATGCCGTATAAAATTTATAGAGGCCTAAATAGATATATGATGTCTCAGGAGTTGTCATTGGAAGGGAAAAACTGTCCCCCAAGCTCCATGGCCAAGCAAACCATTTGTTGTGGAAAGTTCAAAATTAAACAGGAAGATAGCATGGACGAACAAGTATTTAAAAATGAAAGGGTCAAAAAGCAACACAAATGGGAGGAGGAGAAAAAAAAAAAAAAAAAAAATTTTTCTTTCTTTGACTAGTCAAACCAATTCTATGAGAATGTGCAAATTATTGAATTGTGCACAAAAAATGCAAGATTGCAAAATCTAAAAAGAGAACCCTTCTTGCATGTATGAAAAACCATGAGCACAAAACATGACCTCTTTTTTTCTTTTTTCTTTTTTCTTTTTTTTAATGTCTCAGCTGTGCAAGTGTGTGCATGCACTTGGGGTAGGGAATGAAAAATAAGAAAGTCACATGGTAAATTCATAATAAGAAATCAGTAAAAATTTCTACAGCTTTCGTACTAGTATTAATCAACTATGCTAATTGATAGCCCAATAAATTAACTTTACCAGTAGCACTAACAAAAGACTGCATGCTACGGTAAAAGATTTTGCTTACATGCACAGTTTGCATTTGCTGTAGATCTGCAAGTGCCTTTTGCCTTGACTGCAGTAAGGAAAGAAAGAATTTAGTTCTCAAATTTTATATATGTCAAAACTTCAGATAAGTTAGTGAACAAATCGAGCATATGCAGGGACTGAAATTCCAGGAAGTGTTGAAAGAGAAGTAATCAAGGTATTCAAAGAATACAAAAATATAATAACTATAAAATTGGTGATTGCATGATAATGAATCACTAGCTTTTCATTTTTTCCCCAAGAAAATTGGCACTCATTTTTATTTTTATTTTTTATTTTCAATCCCCTCAAGTCATGCTCAAGCGCACAAAAGTACTATCATGAATAGGATTAAGCAATATAAAATGCAGGTATGATTGCTGAAGATTTTCAAAACTAATATGTCATCCTTAACAAGATGATATCATTCTTCTCACTACTTCAGTAAAAAAGCAAATAGACAGCAACAGATGACCTTATCGGACTTTTCAGCTAGTAGAAAGCAGTAATTTGCCCCATTTTCTAATTTCTACCCAGAAAATTGGTAGAAAATGGGACAGAAGCTTTCCACTATAATGCTATGTGCCTTTTTTTTATAATGCTATGAATTATTTACACAAAGGTGTGAGTGGCCTAGGTAGTCAACACCTAGGGTTCCTTCACTGTATCTTTGCATTTATTTTTTTTTTTTTTGGTAATCAATGAATTTATTAAAAAGGCAAAGAGGACAAGGAGTCCTACTTACAAGAATAAAAAGAACAATACACAAAGAAGATACAAAGAAAAGCAAATAAAGACTCAAGGATTACAAATAGCCACCCAATTTCCCCTAATAACAAACAAAGGGATAACCTTAAACAAAGGGATATCACTGTATCTTTGCATTGATGTAAGTGGATTTGATTTTTGTTTTCTTTTCTTGCATATACCATGTATACTGACCTAAGAAGGGAAGCACTCACACATCTGACATCATTCAATAACAGCAATTGGTTAAAAAGATTTCATTCTTTTTTCATTTTTCATTTTTTTTTTTTACGACATAAAGCATGTATCATTTCATTAAAGAAAGGGAAAAAAGGGACAAAATTGACACCTATACACTTGAGGTAAGCAAAGCAACAAAAAATCACCACAAACAATCACAACTGAAGAATATCCAAAAATAATTGGAAGGAGTCAGGCACTTCAAAAACAATCTCTTCCTTCCAATCAAAAAGTTTCCTAGCAAAACAATTATCAAATGCTCTAAACTCTAAAGAGTCTTCTTCTTCTCGGAAGATCCTTCTATTCCTTCCCTTACACATGGTCCAAAAAATTGCATGTGGAACCATCCTCAATATTCCAAACAAGAAGATTTCCTACTCCTGCACCACCACCCCTCGAGAAGCTGCTTGGTGGAGAGGGGCAGTACCCACTAAATTCCAAATAGTTTGAAACAGGACCACCACAATTCTTGGACCATAGGGAAATGCAAGAATAGGTGATCCACTATCTCACTCTTTGATTGCACACCTCAAGTCAGTTTGGCATAGCAAATGTTCTTTTTATGAGATTATATATCGTTAAACACTTGGTATGCGCCACTATCAACAAAGAAAACACCACCCTAGGAGGAACCAAAGAACCAATAACCAGTTCGCCAGAAAATTCCTTACACCCCTTCTATACAGGACATCAAGATAAAAGTTGGACTGTAAACATGCCATTCGCTTTCGTTCTCCATATTATTTTGTCCTCCACTCCCTTTTCTATCTTAGCAAATATGGCTACTCAAAAAAACCGTAACCTCTTCCACTCCCAATCATAAGGGTTTCTCCCAAAAGTGATGTTCCAATTCAATTTCTCTCCTGTCCATATAATACCATCTGCAACCCTCAATTCCTTGGAAGTTGCAATCTCAAAAAGTCTTGGAAGCACCTTTTTGAAGGTCTCTCACTACACCTTATGCCATCCCAAAACCTAATTTTCGCGCGCTCTCCCACTCTAAAACCAATCTCCTTTACAAACCTATCCAAATCCTTCATAATAGCCTTCCATAATCCCACCATCGCTCCCTCTAACCCTCCTACACTGTTAGTCACACTCCTCATACCCATACTTCCATTTTATCAATTGCCTCCACAAAGCTTCTCTCTCCATTGCAGATCTCAAATGCCACTTCCAAAACAAGGCTTGGTTTATCACACAACAAGGGCCACAATCCCAACTCCCTACCTCATTGGGAGTGCGAATTGTCCTCCAATCCACTACAAAAAAATTTCTGTTCATCGCCCAATCCAGGCCATAGAAATCCCTCTATAATTTCTCAATCCTCTCTTGTCACTGATACAAGAATTCTGAACGACATATATTATATCGGCATGCTAGCAAAAGTGCTCCGTATCAGCATCACCTTTCCTCCTTTTGACAAGTAACCTCTCCTTCACTCACTGAGTCTTCTCTCTGCCCTTTCCATCACCAAATCCCAAATAGATGTTAGCTTTAAACTGCACTTTTCACCAAATCCCAAATAGATGTTAGCTTTAAACTGCGCTCCTTGTGAAAAGTGCAAACACTTGGTAGGAAGGCTTCCAATTCTGCATCCCAATATCAAGGCCATCTGAGTCACATTATTTACCACACCGAAATCATTTCACTCTTCGCTAAGTTCGCTTTCAGTCTGAAAACTGCCTCAAAACATAGAACACTCCTCAAAAGCCCAATTGTTCCCTACTTAAGCCACAAACATTGCCTTGCATCAGCATATAGAAGATGTGATATGAATCTAGTCTCTTCCCCTCCACCTCCTCCACCCACAACAAAACCCTGTATAAGATTTTTTTAAGCTACCTTCTGAATAAAGAGCAAGTGAAACTTAAAAAGGCAAGCCAAGTAAAGTTGGAAGAGAACATGCTATAATTAAATCCAAAAGACCCATTGAAAATTGACCCAAATGAATAAATAAACCCATAGAACAAATCAACAAAGCCTATACATGACCAACAATACCACATCCCATAACTAACCAAATCATCCTCAAACTGAAAGTAACAAAAACAGGTAAATAAAATTCAAAATACTTCAACTCCCTAGTCAAGTTCTAACTGAGACTATTGCTAACTATATTAGCTCTTGAACCAGGCTTCCCATTTCTCTTACTATATTTTTCAAATCTCCCTGGGATATTAATTGCATTAGTAGTCCATTATCATGACAAACAGAAAAGAGAGATTTTAAATTCTGATTGTCAGTAACCACAAAACTAAGCGTGGTAAACACAATTAGAAGAAATCATGCCGATATTATAGAAATGTAGGTGGATTGAAAAACTTATACATACCGATTGGTTGGTTGCCCATCGTTCATAATAATGAGTATATCTCTCTAAAGAGTTTTTAGCCATTTCCCTTCGTTTCTCAGATTCATCATACTGTAAGCAGCAAAATAAATTAAATACAATCAGTGAGCTATTCCCATGATAAAGCCACAAATACTATATCACCAGCATTCCAGAAAAATGTGTAAATGCTGACATAAAACTCATCATATATACATATATATTACCACTCCCTCTTGCTTTGCTGTCTCATAACGGTTACATGCATAAAAACCACCTGTCCTCTCACCGTGATCCGACCATGCACCAAGACAAAGCCTGAAAGCACATATTACCATATAAAAATTACCTAGAAGAGAGAGAGAGAAGGGGGGGGGGGGGGCAAAACAAAAGGTTTAATAAGTTGAACAGGGGTTAAACAAAAGTAAAAAAAAAAAAAAAAAAGGAAGTATCTATACTTAATGAGTAGTGGCAGAGAAAATACAAATTGGAATGAAACCCAGAATTGCAAAGTCCAATATCTATTTGAAACAGTACTACATAAATTTACCAGCAAAACTCGAATTTACAAGGTGGTGTGCATGTGATATGCATACAGCCTTGGTTTTTCTCAATCGGCCGCTTGCACTTTGGACATGGCTTGGAATTAGCTAATATCCTGCATATCAGAGGAATAATATTTAGCATCGAAAGAAAAAAAAAAAAAGTACTAAATATAGTAAACTGTAAAACACCTTGGAAAGCAACTATATATAGAGCAGTCAAGCCAATAAATGATAACCCTAGGTGACTGGACATCCCTAACAGAGGCAGCAACCAACATTAAATGATACTATGTTGGACTATACCAATTCATGTTTTCAGACTCGGCACTATTCTTCAAAATCCACTTGGCCACAGTGTCACAATCAACTGGACGGTGAGCTTCCTCAGTACACTGCAAGTTCAAATTCACATAAACTAAAGTTTTGAAAAGAAAACTGCCAACACAAATATACACAAGATTGCACTTCTTTTTTTCCCTAAAGCACACATTTGTCAACAATTCAAAGAGACTTACATTCCAGCAAAAGCTATATGAGCATCGGCAAGAAACATCATAGCTTCCACTACCAACAACAAAATCCACAGCATAATCACAGCCTGGAGCTGGACACCATTTTGTCTACAGAATAAATCATAGACAGTTTTTAATTATACTGCAGAGGTGTAGAACGTAAAAAAATTCCCCAACAGTCTTCCCAATACTGTTTCATGAAATCTATTAAAACTATTTATAAAAAAAATCTATTTCATGACAAATTATTGCAAACAAATGGCTATCAAATGACCATTAGCGTAATAATAACAACTATTAAAAAATAAGCCGGTTTGGGTTTAAAAATGCTTGAGGATTGGAATGTTGCTGCTGTAATGAAGCACCTTTGGGCATTGGTTACCAAAGCTCCTTCATTATGGGCGAAGTGGATGCATATCATGAAGGTGAAGGACAGGAGTATTTGTAGCTTCAAACCTCCTAATGGTGGGGGCTGGCCAAGGAGGAAGTTGTTGGAGATTGGAAAACAAACTAGAAGATGTTTCCTCCATCGTATTGGTAATGGCAAGGCGACATATTGGTGGTATGATAATTGGTTTCCCTTGAGTCAATGGTTGACCGGTATGGGAACAGCGGCCTCCTGCTATTACTTCTGAATTACCTCCTAATGCCTTGGTCCCTGCTATAATCGGGAATGACAGATGATCTCCTCCTGCTGTTTCTTCTGATGCTAGAGAAGGTTGGGATTGTTTGAAGTGTGTTCATATTATGGGTGGTGAGTTGGACGGCATAATTATCAGGCAGCCTGCTGTGAAAGGGAAGTTTACTTCAAGTAATAATTGGGAACTGGTTAGGGGTCCTGGCAAGGAGGATTTTATGGCCAGCTTTTGTACAGTTATGGATAGGTTAGAAGTTTTTTCTTTGGGAAATCTTCACATGTAAAACTGCCCGACTATTAGATAACAATACCAAAGGATCGTATAATCATAAGATCTTTACACAATGTTAATAGACTTAAGGTACAATTTCTCAAATACTGCACCACAGTTCTAACAAATAATTAAGTTTCTCCCCTTTACAGGATCCAAATAGCATGCTTCAAGATAACAAAGGGAATTTTGTAAATGCTAAATCTATGAAGATGCTTTATTAGAAGATCCAACCACACTAATAATTCCATATTGTGCATGATCAACAAATATGTTGCTAGGCAAACTTCATGTCTTGAACTTCTGCGCCCCCCCCCCCCCCCCCAAAAAAAAAAAAAAGAGAGAGAAAAAGAATCCCACAGAAAGATGTCTGTTAAGTACAAATTTCAACATTCAGGTATGAAAAACAATATCATACTTTGAAAAATATAAATCCTCAAATGTTTCGTTTAGTTCAGTTAAGAAGGGGAAATGTTTCACAAAACATTTTGAATGCAGAATTACCTTCCTATTGTCTTCAATATAAGATCTAAGAAAGTAACGAGAATACTTCTCTCTGTCTTCATCAGTAGTCAAGACATTTATCATGTCTTGACCAACAGCAGCACCACAAGATGGATCAGGACATCGCAACATCAAGCATCCTGGACCGTCATTGATGGCTGTGCTAATATAACCTGCAAGAGAAAGAGAATAAAGCTAGAAGTAATGGCTGTCCTAGTATTTTACTTTATCTATATAGAGATACATATAACCCGCAAGAAGGGATCAAAACATGACAAAAACAAACCAGAATGAAATCAAAAAGAGGAGACATTTCAGTTCAAAAAAGACAACAACAGGTCCAACAAAGTGAAAATTCTACCAGTTATACACGAACTTTTAGAGAAAAAATAATTTTTTAAGATATGAATTGTTTCGATTGTTAAAACATTTTGGATAACAGAGAAAGAACAAGCAAATACAGTCTCTGGAGCAATTACTATTCACAAATCGCAAGTACCGAAGTAGCAAATGTAGCAGTAATGTTAATGAGTACTGTAGCAGTATGTTACTGTTACTAGGGTGAGTTTGAGTATTTGAGTCACTAGGGTTTGCTTAATTCAGCAGCAACAAGGGGTTGTCCCTTTGTTTCCCCATCAGAAACCTTGGTTTCAACAGAGATTGAAGAATGCTTTTGTCTCATCATGCTTCTGATTGCGTCAAAAGGGCTAGCTGACCCCAGTAGTAGGGATTGAGGCTCCATTGAGTTGAGTTGGGGAAAAGGTCAGAAAATCAGCATGTTGATACAAGAATCTGGTCTAGGTCAGGTAAATTGAAATATTTAAAATGTTGGCACTGATTGGAATAAGCAATAATCATGCCAACTAATTTCTAAGTGATCTATTCTAAAAGTTCACAGCTGCAGTAGCTCAATACGGTGAAAGGAAAAGGAAATTGATATTCAAAACTAGAACCAACTGGATGTGTGACTTTTATATTCTTCAGATAATAAATTATGCCAATGGTACACTGAAACACACCTGCCCAGCATACAGTACAAAAGGGATGACCACAAGCAGCAGCATTCATCCTATCACAAGGATAGGTTTCAAAACAAATTCCACAGGTCAGCTGTCCAAATAAGAATATATATCATCAGAATTTTACAGGAATATATATATATTAATAGATTGAAGAGAGACCACACAAAGAAGATAACCAACATCATTAAATTTCATGCAACAATTGCCAAACGACTTAAATTACTTTCTAAAATGTGGACTACTCACTTCTCTGGCATTGGGGAATTCAACAACTGGTTTCTCCAACAAGCCAACAACCCTGCGAACCTTTTCTTCATCCGCAAACCATTCATCATGCACTTTACTGACACTCCTGTGAGTCCAGATAATATATAGATTCTTTAGAACATCAAGAAACCTCAACACATCATGAATTAAAGTTCATTCGATTAAAGTATAATATAGAAAAGGTGTAAAGGCTGTATGGCAAAAAATATGATAGACAAGTGAATTCTACTACACAAGTGCATTAGAATCCAGAATTTAATGCACTCTGTACAAACAAAAATGATTATAATTCTCCTTCTAAAGGTTAGAACTTAAATAAGTGAGAATATTTGCCATATCAGTCACAGCATTTTACCAATTATAGTGGCGGAGCAGGATGCTAGCTGAAACCCTTGGAATGGAAAGCACAGTAGATATCCTCGTCATGTCATCCTCTTGCCGGTGACAAATATCAGGTTCACTCAAAATGGTATAGCTTTGCTGAGACACGAAACCAGACAAATAAAACTAAGATGCAAAATAACAAACTATAATGGGGACTAAAAAGACTCAACCTTGTGTGTGCAAAGAATCCAACAGCAAGTAGTGGAGGAGAGGTTACAAAGAATCCAACAGCAAGGAACAGAATAATTACAGTGAGGGTTAAACCAGAGAGTGAAATCATAAATCCCTCAGTACAAAGTAACAAGGGAACATCAGATATAAGTAAATCAACTTTAAATACAGTTAACCTGGAGGAACAAGGCGGAATGACGTGGGTGAGTGCATGCGTGTGCATGAAAATACCCAATCAACCAATCTCAAATCAAAGAAATTAACGTGATTACAATTTGAAAAGACAAAAATGCTTAGAATTATAATATATTACCAAAACATGACTGAATTCACGAGGTTCCACTATGAAACTATTTACGAATGCTACCGAGTGAATCCAATTGGAAAGTAAAACAAACAAAAACAAAGATAACCCAAAATAAAGCACAAACTAGCAAGGAATTACAAAAACACAACAAATTTCACCTGGCGCCACAGTAAGAAAACTTGCAACTACCACAAAAATAAAATTTAAAAAATGGGCTCAAAATTGAAATTACCAACATATAAAGAAACTAACACAAAAATAAACAAAGGGGGTCAAAATTATAAGAAATTACCAAAAGGGAACAAAATTCACCTGGCGTCCCCATTTTTTTTTTTTAAATGCGGACAATACACATTCAACCCAATCACAAAATCAAACAATTTTACAAAACAAGAATAATATTTAATATTAAAAAGGGTTCAAAATTGTAAATAATTACCCAAAAGGAACCAAAATTCACTAGTTGCCGCTATTTAAGGAAAAAAAAAATGCAAACAATGCCCATTTAACCTAATCTCAAAATCGTACAAATTAACACGAAAGCAATTACAATAATAAAACGGCGGAAACTTGAGAGAAATTACCAAAATGAAACGAAATTCAACTGATGCCACTTACAAATTGCTACCCAATCTCATAATCAAACAAATTAAAACAACGAGAACAACTTTAATAATTAAAAAATGGCTCAAATTCATTCAAATTACGAACGAAGCGGGATGAGGAAATAAACTCACCTGGTATCGATGCGAGACGAAGTCATCGGAGTCGTCGGAGTCATTGTCGATGAACTCGTAATCGGCATCATCGGCGTCGATGGCATCGCTGTCCATGCCGCTGTAGAAGTCATCATCGAGGGACTCGACGTCGTTTGCATCATGCATGTCATCATCCGATTCCATTTGTAAATTATATAAATTTAGGGCTACGAAAACCCTAGAATTCGATACCCCCTCAATCCCCCTCCTTCGACCGTGAATACAAAATTAGGGCACAGAAATGGGTCGAGAGATGGGGGGGAGAATGAATGTGCGGAAGAAGGCGACAGATGATGATGATCGGTTTTCAGGTGCTAGTGAAGAAATGAGAAACAAATATGAATGAGGGAGAGGAAAGTGGGGAATATTTATGACCAAAAATAAAAAATAAAAATAAATGGAGAATAAAAGTTTATACAAACTTTAGTAAAATTTTTTTTAAAAAAAAAAATTATTATCGCATTAATTTTCTTTTTCATATATATTTTGTTTGTCAAATACATTAATCGAATGATATTTTTAATTTATAAAAAACCATAAATTTATGAATTAAATTATTATTAGTATCCATTATATTTTTATGTATGTAAAGTTTATTACAAGTTGAACTTTACCCAAATTGTGTAAGGTGATATTTATGAAATCAATTGTAAAATAAATTTTGAAAAATCATTGAATTAGATAGTCTTATGTCAAACATGCTAAAAATTACAGGAGTTCAACACTCGATTTTTAAAAAAACTAAATGTAAAAAATGATAACATTTTGAAAAATAAAAATATCGTAATTTTTCACTGTGAAAATTTTCAAATATTGACCATTAGATTACTAGATTTATTGCTAGAGATATAAGCTGTCGTTTTTTAAAATCTATTTTGCCATTGTTTATATGAAAGTAAACTTACACAATTTAAAATTAAGGTAAACCTTATAATAAACTCTTTGGATCTCTATGTATCTACATTAAATATAATTTATATAACAAATAATAAACAATTTTAAGATTGTTAACGAGTATGGCAATGGTGACATTTCTCCATTAGTAGGTTACTTTATATATATATATATAAACTTTGAAAAAAAAATGAAGATAAAGATTAAAAAAATTAAAATTATTATATATATATATATAAAGTGAAATGATCTAATTAGCTACTTCTGACTTAGATTTAAATCAATTAAGACTTATAACCATTGGATCATCTCATGAATATAAATTTTTTTTAAGAAATAAGATGATCCAATACTTATAAATGCTTTGCTAACTTAATCAGGCTTTTTACTCTATAAATAAAACCTTTTTAGTACACGTTTGGTACGCTGCCATGAATTTCAATTCCCGGGACAACGAATCCACGTTCAATTGCATAAACTCATTATTTTGAATTATTCTATTATATTTCTAAATGGAAAATTGTTGAACCAATATTTATATTTAAAAGAAAATGATAAAAGTAGTATATGAATGTACATACATTCTTCACTGGCTAGCAAGTTAATAATTAATAAAAGAAAATCAAGTCTCTTTTACTTAAAATAAAATTTAAAAAAGGGAAGCATTTTGAATTATTCTCTCCATCTCCTTTTTCTTTTTAATAGAAAATAGGTTTATCAAATATAAATAAAGAATACAAAGAAATGACAAGAAGTCCTTTTAGGAGTCAAAGAGGCAATCAAACCTATCGTCATCAACACAGAAAAGAATAATATATGGAACCACTCCCAAAATCCCATATATTAAAAAGAAAAAGACCCTAAAAAGCACCACCACCCTTCATGTGGGATTAAAGTAACCTAGAAAAGAAAATTGGGCCATGGGTCCTCTTCTTTTGTCCAAATTGTCAACTCACTCTCTCTCCCCATCCTGAGAATTGAACTTTCTTAACAATGACTGGAAAAAATAGTAGATGTCTCTCATCAAATCCTTGAACTAATCACAGCGGCCTCGAACCCCGAACCCCACATTAGGGGATTCATTCTCATTTCCCAAAAAAAAAAAAAAAATAGTAGATGGATTATGGAAAGAGTGCATGCACGGCTGCCAGGCGCCAGCCTACCTACCGGCTGCAGAAGCGCAAGTAGCATCCCAGTCAACAAAAACATCACTGTCACATTAATGTATGCATGGAAGATGCTGCCTATACTGCCATTAAACAGAAGAGGGTTAATAATAACAGGTAAGCTAATCCCAAATCAATGATGTACCGCAACATGATCAATGATGGGAAAGTGGTAGTAATGAGAGTAGCTGAGCCACCAACACATCCGGTTTGGATAACTAAAAGAAAACCAACACACCTTGAACAAGCTGGTGCCTAGCATTAGCACCTTAACTTTGAACATCATTCGATCACTCAAATGGCCGAGATCTAATAGCAATCTGAGTGTTGTAAAGTCAGCAAATGCTAACTAAAACATTTCTATATATATATATATATATATGTATTAAAAGAAACCGGAAGTAAAATAATTATTTTCTACTTGTTGAAAACAGAAGGATACAAAAATGGCTACAACTCGGTATGTAATCTTTTCCTATAGTAGAAAACCCAGCTCACTCAATGGCTTCCAAACTACAAACTCGGCTGCCAGAGGCTGTGCGGTGCACATGGTGGCGGATCCCCAAAAGAGAAGAAAAGAATTTTATTTACGGCATCTTAATCTATCAATTTACTAAACTGCTTTTGTCTTCTAAACGGTCCAATGAATCCAGCAAAAAGAATGTATCCCCCGAATAGTATTCCTGAAATGAGATTTCAAGAAAGTATTATTATTATTATTTTGATTGGATACTTGGATGATTTCAAGATATTATGTCACATCATATTTAGTTAAAATCATGTCTTTGGATCTATTATGCATGGTGTGCTTTCTATAAATACTTGGTTTTCAAGCCGAATTTCTGCCCACAATTGATTTGAATTCAGTGGGTTCATGCTATTTTATTTCAACTTTTTATTCCTTGCTAATATTAGTGCAGAACTTTTCAGAACTATATTTCATATTCTATAAAAATTTGGGTGCCATAAAGTGTACCCAAGTTTTCCCAAGATTGTATATTGGGTTAAGAGGAAGGTTATTTATTCACGAAATAACTAGCAATTTTTTTGTGCTATGAAACTGACTCGTCTTACAAGTGACTTCAGACATCTTAGGATTTTCATTTTTTCTCTCGTCTTAGTTTTTCTGTTCAAGCTTTTTAACTAAGTAATAACATACATTGAGAAGCAATCAGAAACTAGAGCCAGTGGAGGCTGGCCACCAAATTTTAGAACCGTGGTTTGGAGACTAGGATTATAAAATAAGCACAAGTATATAGGTGTAGATACTGATGCAAAGAATGAGCCACAAATTTTGAATCATAAAAGCTTGAGTTTTTTAAAGCTAGAGCTACAAGTCCCCTCTTCATTTTTCTATAAACATCTAATCATGTTAAGGAGAGTTTATTAAGTCAGCAATGGCTTTACATGTCAATGCTCCATCACATGTGATTCGACTTTTGGGTAAAACTCAGGTTCAGTTTCCAGGTTGAGCAATATAAGTAGATGGGTAGACTTAAGTTTTCAAAGAGTTGTTTAAGTTGATAGGATGTTAGATTGAAATTATTATGACATTTGAGTTTGGTTTTTTGTTACAGCATCATAGTCAATAGTCAACATGATTAAGCTAGTTGTTTAGTATAATAGTATGTCAAACCATCGATTTCTCTCATATGGAACAATCTTATTGGGGTTTTATACTGGGTCGTAGCCTTTTTAAAAGTCAATTAGGCCCCAAAGCCCAGCTTTTTGGTAGAGGCTTTTAATTAAATCCAGACTAATTTTTTTCTTCCATAGTACTAATACTTAATAATTAATTTTCTCTCATATGGAACAATCTTATTGGGGTTTTATACTGGGTCGTAGCCCTTTTAAAAGTCAATTAGGCCCCAAAACCCATCTTTTTGGTAGAGGCATTTAATTAAATCCAGACTAATTTTTTTCTTCCATAGAACTAATACTTTAATAATTAATTGAATTGCAGAAAAGTATTTCAATAGAGTTTCCTTGTTTCCCGCCACCACTTGAAGATAAGGTGATGAAACTAAAGCAATTGATGTTTTGTGCATCAGGAAAACAATAATTCAGATGCATACCCATAAGTAACTTCATCTGGGAAGAAGTGGTGCTCTCTCATCAGGTGCAACACGATGGCTGGCCTGAAAAAAAGAGAGGGAAAAATGAAAGAAGGATATGAAACAAAAGCACCAATCAAAATGTAATAAGGACCATTTCAATAAATATATTCAATGAACTGAATGTGAAGATTCTTACATCCTCATTTGCCCCGGCTGCCATATTTATGAAGGATGCATCCTTAGACCTGGAAAAATAAAATTGTAAGAATATCAATTTCAGGCATGTATTTCAACTGTAATCATTCTTCATTTCTGATGATGGATATAAGTTTATAACTACATAAGCATGAAATGTTCGGTAGAGAAATCACAATCCTAGGAGTTTTTGGCAACAATAACAACAATTGGAAAAAAGACTTGTTTTCATGAAAAAAAGATGCCAGTGTTCACTCTTGCCAAATATGTAACGAGCATTTGAATGAAATGATCATAACTACTCAAATTACACATAATTGTTGCTGTTTGTTCTCTCTTCTTTTTTTCTTTTTTTTCTTTTTTTTTTTTGCTCTTATTACCTTCCTGGATAACTATTTAATCAAACATTCAGAAACAAAAATTAAACAATCTTGATGATTATGATTAGATTAACACCACAATTTTTATAAGGTGAGAAATGGATACTTGTACCATAGCGAGGTGAGGCCATAGTGAAGCGAGGCAAATAGTTAAGGTACGAGGTGTAAATAACGTGACTTTCTGAATTTATTTAAATATCTTTATAAAAAGGGAAAAAGGGGAGGGGCCGCGGTGAGAACAAATAATTAAGACAGAGGTAAAGAGAAAATTGTGAACATAAATAAATAAATAAACACATTAAATGTTATAAATATATAAAACAAAAAAGATACTGTTAAACATATAACTGGTACAGTGAATTTCTAGGACTACTTCTTGACCAATAAAAGTTTAAAACCATTTCACCAGCACAAATATTAAAGAACTTTAAGCATATAAAAGCATAATGATAATCTCAAATTCAGTCTACAATTTAATACAGATTTGAATTACAACAAACTGTTGAAAAGAAGACAGTACTCTGGAATAACAATACTCTTAACCATGGCACTAAGGGATCCCTCTATCTGGTTAGTATATGAAGCACGCATTTTAGACTTCAGGCTGGCCTCAAACATGCAGTGGAAGGTGAGCCTGAAGGCATAAGATTCAAATGCCTTCTAATAATATGATTAATAGGTAGTATAAACGAGTTTATTCCTGTACATACATACACACATATATATATATATATATATATATATATATATATATATATATATATACATACACATATATTGTGATAATAAACAGAATTTAATTAAGAAAAAGGGAGCATATCAACGAGGACAAGAAGTGCAACCAGAAGTGTAAATTTGCACAAACCTTCCCATCCTACACAGAAAACCACTCAAAAAAGGGGAGTCTACCAAAAGGGCAAAAATCTACAATCCTGGGCGAAATGAAACCATCTAACTGCACCAAGACACCAAACATAATCTCAAGGAGGCTAACAATGCCCTCTAAAATGTTGTTGAGAAGAAGCACCCCTCTTAGCTATAACTCATCCACCTTCTCATTGGCATCTCTAGCCACCAACTTGTCTGAATCCCCAAATAACTGCTAGACCAAGTATTTCTATGGTAATATGAGAATATCTCTAAAGTCCTATACACTTAGCTTTCACACAACCAACAAAAATAGACACATCCCTCTCAACTAGAAGCTGAAACATCTTCCTCCTGAACGCCTCTCCATATGGGAACTGAACAAACAGATGGTCTAGAAAAGGAGCTCACAGTTGCTAATCTCTCCATAATGATGCCCAAGGGATACCCTCAAACTCCTTGGTAATAGAAGGACAAAAAGAGGCTAGAAAACAAACCTATCCCATAAGATCTTCCCGGATGAAGATTTCTTCTAAAAAATCTGGCAAAATAACCCAAAAGATAACCATCACAGCACAAGGCTAAAGAACTTGGCCTCTCACCGACCTCCCAATCCCCTATTCCTGTATTAATTAGCTAAACAACAAAAGAATCGATACATTTAAAGGAGTGCAGCTCCTCCCAATGCTAATGGATGTTGGGATTCTACTAAAGAACTATCCCTCATGACCATGGAATTGTTTAATCTGGTACATAAGCAGAAGCAAAGTGGACAAGAACTTACTTGTGATTATTCTGAATATCCATCATTTCCAGGTTCCCGCTTTGTGGTTCATCCTTAATCTTTGAAAGCGGTGAAAAGAACTGAATAGAAAAATAATATTTAAGTCCCTTAGTCAAGATAAATTGTTCAACCTGTCTCTCTCTCTCTCTCTCTCACTCCCTCACACACACACACACACACATGTGACCTCTGAAAGAGGTGAAAAGAACTGAACTGACAAATGGAATATGGGTTCTCAGCAAATCACCTGGTGCATTGAGATAAACACAATAGAGATTCCTAAAATGAAGTTTATAGTCAGGGTATGACCAAATAATGCAGCAGATGCAACACCCGTAAAAATTGTAGCAACAGTTGAGGAATACTTCTTCAGTATAGTATCTGTAAAAGGTAAAGAAAGTTTTGCTTAAGACCATGCAAGGTAAAGATAACATTATAACAACTTCAATTTGTAAATCTAACAACAACTATGAATATCTGCAATTCAGAAATTCCCCAAGGTTATTCTCATATTTTCTTTTAACTTCTTTTTTTTCCCATATAGGCAAACAATTTATGCCAATTGAAAATGTTAGCATATGAAGACTGTGTCCAAGCTTAGGTGGAGACTTGAACCGGGCCTGTATCTCAACACCCAGCAGACTTTACCAGGAACCAACTAAGCCACCTCACATCTTTACCCCGAGATTTTTGACAACCGAAGAACTTGCACACAAACTTTCTGAAACGATGATATCATTTCCCTCTGGGAATTATTTTTACATCACTTATCTCACCTTGGGTTTCCTTTATTTCAAGAAGGAAATCACTGACATTAGTGAAAAGATGGTATCTGACGCCTATCTGCCCTTATTCATGGAAATACCAAATCACAATTCTACCTCTTTTTACTTTGAAAACAAAATCTAAAAATTAACTAATGCTCATACTTCCACAATTCCCTATCTTCCCCTATGAGGTTATTTAAATAAAATAAGCCATCCGATTTGAATTTCCATTTGATAATGTGCTTTTCTTATGCTTACTATACCCCCTAGTTAGGAACATTCAATGCAGGTTTCGTTGTCTCTGTCCATTTTTTTTTTGAAGGGTGAGAATGTGAAGGGGGAGGGGAGGGAACATTATCGAACAGAATATGTTGACCAAATAACTCTCTTCTAATAAAATTAGTTAAGAGTTATTTCAGCATGTGCTTCTTACAACAAGAGCGTGATTCTTATGCTTTGATATGCCGATGAGAAATAGCTGAAATTAACGTCAGTGTGAATTGGAAATGATCTGTTCGATTCAGAGGGTCCAGTTTGCTAGAAGCATAGTAATCCTCAGTTGTTCCACAATAGTGGAATCACACACTGACAGAAAGGCTGTGCAAATGAACCAAGTGCTTGCAAAATATGTTCTCACTTTAACCCACAAAGACAGAAATGAAGAAGAGATAATGCAAACTTTGTGTGTGCCCCAGAGAGAGTTTTCATCTATGGCCTTCTATGAGAGGAGTGGAGAGAGAATAAAAAATTGAAACAGAAGCAATCTGCATTTGAGCATCTTCATGCCATTTGATGTGCCAATGCCAAATTTTGGCACCTATGTGCACCAATGCATTAATGCTATATTTTGGCATTTCCCACCTTTTTGAATAGAAAGCATGATATAAGTATATGACACAAATGGCAGATGCCATTTGAGGTGCCAAATTGGGCAGTCCTTATTGCCATTGCCAAAATTTGGCACCCAATTGGAGCAACCTATTTGGGTGCCAATGCCAAATTTTGGCAAATGGCAGATCAAATAGCATCCCATTGGAGTTGCTCTTAAGCTTCATATTGTTAAGTTGGTAGTAAATCTACTTGGAAGTGATGGATACAATACCAATGGCAGTGGCGGAAAATTACAAGATTTTAAGATAAAAGAAAGAAAGCATATATAGAATAGTTTAAGATAGTAAACTGAAAATATAAGTTAAGAAATAGAAGACAATGGCAAGAATATTCAGATTATATAGTCAATTGCATAACTAGCATCACCCTTAAGAGAATGTTTTAACAAGGGAAGCAGATCTAGTCAAAACCCTCAAGGAAGTTCTGTAATTTACACAAATATATGCAATTAATGAAATACATAATACAAAAGAATTTAGCCCAATAGAGAAGCAACATTTACAAGAGTATATAAATCCAAAAATTAAGCCTCATCATGTCAACAAGAAATATCAGACATGCCATTTGTGATTCTTTAGTCATATAGATGTATATGTTCACACTAATTAATCTATATTTTCAACATCAAGTAAATAAAAATGATTCAGCTAAAGAACTCACCCGCATATTTGAAGAAAAACGAGGATAAGATCCCTTGGGCCGCATTGTTGAATATTAAAAGCATGGTAGCCTTTGAATGTCCTTGCAGGATATCCAAGCTAGTGGGACCTAAAAACATTTAAGAAAGGATTGAGGTGAAACAACAGACTCATAAATACACAAAACCGATAAATGGAATAATGATTCCCTGATACTTTTCCATTCATCCTCTACCCTAGCTGAAAATGAAATTATTTGCAGTAACAGTAAACTTTCATCTTCCTCATTTGGCAAGTTCAACTTTTGGAAGCTCTCTAATTGAGGATCAAGGAAGCAGAAGATTGCATGAGAATGCAATAAATTGCTTAGAAAGGATAGTTAAAAGTAAACTCAAGTAAATCACAAACCAATTTAAGTTTGAAAGAATAATTCCCATGCAAGCAAGCATTTGCTGCTTCTTACATAACCCAACTCAAGCCTGAAAAATGGGCTAAGACAAAAGATAAGTGGTCACGAAACATCCATGAGAGAGTGATAGAAAGGTCTGTCTAACAAATTTGAGGTAATCAATCAAGACCAAAAGAATCCAACAAAACAAAGTTCCCTTGGCGTAAACATAAGGATGAACAGCTGCATGTATCTTCAGTACCATCAAAAGTAATTGTTAAACCTGATATTCAATGTATGTACCTTTAAAAATGGCAGTTCCAAGAATCGCTAAGAAGTTGAATATAGCACCATAGCCATATAAAAACACGTTCTGCAAAGTGTACAATTAAAACCTCAGGTTGGAGCACTATGAACCAGCCGAGTAAAGCACCTTACTCCTTTAAAAACTTCCACTAAAAAATGCACTGAAAACTATCTCCAGATGGTTATCTATTGCTCTTAAACAGCAATGAGCTCATTTCAAACAACAGTTTGAGATCCAAAGAAGGATACACAATCATCCTATGGTTGAATGAACCAAATGTACTCCAAGGGGGCTATCATCCCAATCAAATTTTCCTGAGGTCCACTAAAGGATCCAGGGGGAGGCAATCACAAACTAGTGTAGAACTGAAATTGAAGGTGGATGATCGGCATTAATTGGATTATGCCCACCTTTGTCAGATGGTATCATATCCTCTAACTGTGTGGTAATGGGTAACCAATGAAATCAGGCTCCCACACTATGCCAAAAAAAAAGTCAAAAAGATTATAACCAGTGGTAAAACCTTACCTGAAGGTAAATGCTTGTCTCAAATTGGCTCTTCAAAGCATACTCATTATAGACTGATGCCAGTGAAGGAACAGTAACCTGTATTAATGTCCTAAAATTAGTCACCATTGTAGCAGGTTCGAGGATAACAAGTCAGACATAAAACAGGTAAAAGAAAAAAAAATTATGAACTATAATTATAGTTTAAGGGCTAATTTAGTAATTTCGAAGTGTTTAGTACAGTTTACACATGAACAATGAGGAGCCTGCTCTAGTTCTTTAGCACCTCTTTCTTCTTCTTCCATCTACAGCTCTCTCTCTTTATGAATTAAAAACATTGTAGATTGAAGTTTCAACTTGTGATACATTCGGCTCATTGGCCTTCTCCACTCAAAAAGTTTACTGACAACTCTCTCCCAAGAATATCCACAGGAATCTCAATACTGTAAAAAAATTCTACTATTCCTCTCAGACTCATACCAAACCATTTGAAAAATAGCATGAGGCACCATCCTCCACACCAACACAGAATCTCTATTAGGACTATTGCACCACCAGCCATCCACCAAAAGGGAGGCTGTGTTCGGCAACACCCAAGAAACACCAAAAAATTACTACAGTGAGACCACAAATCTCACACCACTCTGCAATGGATAAAAAGATGATGCATCAGCACTTCTTTACACATAATATACTGATTAGACATACGAAATTTCTTCTAATGAGATTATCCAAAATCAAGCACTTGTCTCATATCGTTGTTTTCATTGAATGTTCAAGTTTCTAAGGGCATTTTGGTGTGGAAAATAATCCCCTACAATCAGTTTTTGGTTTAAACCACTTTTTGTAATATCTTTGTCGATTTTTTTTCAAGTGATAGCATTTCTATCATTCATCTTTTATGTCTTGGGCTCTGTATTGACCTATGATGCTGTGTTTTAATCTGTGGCTTCTTGGTTTGGGTATGAAGTATTATAAATTCCTTTTGGGCGCCTTTTGGTGTGTTAATGTTTTTAAAGTGTTTCAGGCTGTCAAATACAGTCTGTTTCTAGTAGTGTGGAGTTATGGTGAGTCTAGTGAAGTCAAAAATGACCCCAGCCTTCCCTCCAAATGAAATTGGGAGGTAGATTACTGTGGTTAGATTGAACAGGCCAAACTAACTATTGTGGGCTCAAGTTTTGAGAGTTTTTTTGGGGCACCATAGAAAAGCTAAAATTTATCAAAGTCATGAATTATTTCTCAAGTAATATCATTCACTTCACTATGTAACCACTTATAACTGAGCCATATAAATTTTTGAGACATAATTACTCAATACTTACAAAAATCAAAGTGTATAAGTAGGCACCCATTGCAACTGGAAGACCCAAAGCAGGACCACCCTCAGGTAGAGACCTTAATTGATTAACACTAATTCCAATGAGTAACAGAGCAAGAGCCTCCCACTGTTACACAAAAAGAAATGAACCAAAATAATGTGTACAGATTCAAGAACAAACATGTGACATAAAAAACATAACAATTAATCAATCATAGGTGATCCCAAATGTTTGTATCAATAATTTTTCTTAAAACATCTAATTCCACATGGATGGAGAAATGTTTTAATGATCAAACTAACCTGAATTATGGAAAACCGCCTTCTCATGATAAACTTTAACAGAACGGCAATTACCAAAACCTGCATTTGTTTGCAATCATAGTAAAAAAATTGACAGACAAAGTTCATCAAAAAATGGAAACAAACTAAAAGACAATATGGATGGATAATCTCATCCATCCATAAGGGGAGGGCTAAAAATGGCAGCACAGTAGATAACAGCAGCTTCATGCAGCAGCGGTGGTTACAACAGGTAAATCAATAGAGGCGTAGTGGTGGAGGTGGTGGAGCTGTGGAGGTGCAGGTGTCGACAGCGTCAACAATGACCACCATGGCAGTAGTAGTAGCAGAAGTGGCGACAGCAATGATAGCATTGACAGTGGCGGAGGTGTTATTGACAATGGCAATGGTGGAGGTGATAGCAGTGATTGTGCCGTCGACAATTGTACCAGCAATAATGGCAGTGGCAATAATGACGACAGTGGGATGGTAAAATGCAGTGGCGATAGCCTTGGCAATGGTGGTGGTGTCTCTACCAAAAACTAAACATTTGACCTATCTGTGAGTTTTCCGAAGTTTCATTTAAGAATGGTAGAACGAGTTTCAAAAAGTCCTTCACATAATTTCAAAGTGAACAAAACCTTCTAAAATTTATGAATGTCAAATACAAATTGAAAAGATCATTCTTCAAGAATCCCTTTTCAACTTTACTAACCAAACACAACTTTTTTGTTGCAAATGCATTATAGGCCATATTGTGTACTCATAATGCAAAACATTAAGGCCCTCTATCAAAGCATGATATGGAAGGTATAGTTACTAATATATTCCTTGCCAAATATCCTGTAGAAACATACCTTCAGGTTGCTTAGCATCTTCACAGTCGCAGGATTAAAATATAGCTGCACATAGAATAATAACGCAATGAGGGAGTATTAAACTGATATCTTGAGAAACACAAACACTTCCCTGGAAGAGCCATGGCAATGTTGGACACGGCCATGGACGCATCTCTGACATGTCCTGAATGCATTTTTGACAAGAACCATACATATTAGGAAATTAAATAATAATAACCTAGTAAATTCAGACGCATGAGAACATGTACTGGACACATAAGGGGGGTCATGCACAGGTTGTTTTTTTTTTTAACACGTGGGTCTTTTGTTATTATGAAACTCTTGGGGCTTTGAAAAATAACTAACTATTAGAGGGAATCGATCTCTGTTCTATGTGATTCACCTCACAGCTAAGAGAGAGAAGAAAGAGAGAAAACCTTAAAGATGGAGGAGTAGAAGGAGGAAAACAACTAACCTGAGGCAAGCTTGACACAAATTGTCAACTGATAAGCATAACCTAATCTGACAAATGAAATTTTCCTTCTCATCTCCTTATTTTTCTTTCTTTCTTTCCTTTTTTTTTTTTGTTTTAATCTTTCCCTATTTTCTCTAGAAACTTCAACCTTCTTTTTCATTGAAATCGGCATATATATTAGACTTCTTCAAACCCCCCCCCCCCCCCACCCCTTTAATTTTAGGCTTGGTTGAGCTATATTATAGACCATAGCATTTTATTATGCTTGAATATGTCTTTTTTTTTTATTCATGATGAGTCTATGAATTAAGAATGTGTCATTTTTTCCCTACTCATTATGACTTAAGAATGCTTCTTTATTTTCCCTACTTCTGGCATCTGCAATCTTTATATGTTCCATATATGCTTTGGGTTTTGGACCTTGTGGCTCTAAATTGTTTGATAAATTACAAAAAAAAAATAACTAAATAAATAAAATTTTACATATATATATATATATATAATAAATATTTTAATAATGCCTTTTGTCCTCTCTTTCCCATGACATGAGTAATTTATCAAATATATAAATATATATTTTAATAATGCTGCGTACACGGTACACATCATGCCATGTCCTATCTTTTAGGATTTGATGCATCATTGTGTCTGTATCGTGTCATACACATCCCTTGTCTGTGTCTATATACGTGTCCAACTGTCCATGCTTCATAGCAATGGTATAAAATCAAGCAATCAAGTACAAAGAACAGATTATAGCTACAACAAGTATCTGTTCAGTCAACGTCCCAGACAAAACCAACTATCTGTTCAATGAAGTAAATGAAGAAAAAACCTGAATCATAATCAAAACATCTTTCTCACAAAGTTAGGAGAAAGGCATGCCATATTAAAAAGATTAAAGCAAGATGTGCAGGAAATATAAAAGAAAGCTGCATTAAGATATATGGAATACCTGCATGATGAACTTTAAATAGTTATTTATAGCATAAAGGAGAGCTGGAACAGCAAGAAGCACATTGTTTTGAGCTGCCTGCAGAGGCAAAAAAGGGGAAGATTCAAAACCTGTGCTGGCCTAGGTGTTCACTGTTCAGTATACCCCATATGGCTATATCAAAGTTGTAGTAAAATTCATAATCCAAGGCAGTTTCTAGATGTATGATAGCCTATGGACTCTACACCCACAAGCATGAAAAATAAATAACAGAATGCAGCATCGACAATATTAACTGAGTAATCAAGACCAAGCAATCAAGGCACCTGAAGTGTCAAGAACTAACAGTGCTGATGGTAGTACAAAACTAAGAACATTATTAGAAACTTAATATAATAAAGGGGTCCAGAAAGTTATATCAATGTTTGATGTCAGCAGTTTTTTGAAAACAACTCTCTACACAGAACTAACTGAAATAATAATCTCATCTGTTCAAACCTTGATGATAATTACCATACCAACTTATCACAATGGAACAAGTTCTTAACGTATCAGAGCCAAATGAAGGGAACTTTTACACCAACATCAAGACAACTCCCAGAATTGAAAAAGGAGAAACCAAAGAACAACTCAAGTTCAAAGTAGAAATGGGTTACCTAAGCTTACATTCTCTAAACAAACTGGTATAGTAAGCTGTAGGTTCAACGAGATGTAGTGCTGATGGTGCATAAAAATTATTTAAAAAAATAAAAAAAAATTGATGAGGGGTTCAGTGTATTTCCTCCTCATGATGAAAGACTGACCTATAATAGATGTTTTATTTTTGTAAACAAAAGATAATCTACTCCAAGGTTCTAAGCAAGTGCTTGGAATGCCATCCCAAATGAGCAAAGGAAGCCTATCAGGCAAGCAACATCACCCATAACAAGAAAATTAGACCTTGCAATATTACTAAACAAATGAATTTACAAGACCGCAACCATAATATCCAAAAATCAGACATGAAATAAATGAATATCCATTGAAAAAGTCAACAAAGTTATCCATGCAACTTTTTCTTGCTAAAATTTATTTCAAACTTAAAATGCTGGGGAAAAACATGAATTGACCATCCTAATGAGACAATATTATAAAGGCTCTAAACTTAATCTAAAAATATAAATAAACCAATATTACAGCATCAATAATTCTCTACCTGTACAAATGTAGAAATGGAGAGGGGGGAATTCTCCCCAACCTTCTGACGCCGAGCCTGCAAAATTTAAAAAAAGAAAAAGAAAAAAAATAGATACTGTTTGTCAATAACGAATTAAAAGAATTGCTTTCCTATGTAAGCTCCCATTATACTATTAAAATACTTTCATTAAAATACCAAAAAAGATTTGCCCCTTGACTAGAAATGGTCAAGGACCAGACAACCCACCTGGCCCTGCCCTACATGATTGCTGAGCCTGCCATTTGTTTAGGCTTGTATAAATCATGTAGAGTAAATCATGCTTTGGTTTCTACTTTGCTCGGTTTCTCCCACACACGCACACAAACACACACACATGGTATGGCTATATGTTGGTATCTTCAATTCACCTTATGTAGCTTAAAACTTTTTTCAGGAGTTTAAAAGTATAGCATCTATTCATCTTGCATTTGCCAATGTTATCGGATAAAAAAGTGGACAAAGTAGTCATTTATCCAGATATGATCATACTTTTTTAATCTAATATGAAATACAGCATATGTCAACTTCTAGTCAAATTCACTTATACTCAAATAAGAAATCAAATCAAGAAAAAAAGAAGAATCGGATACCCTCCCCTCCCCGAACCAACCACCCCACCCCCAAAAAAAAAAAAGAGAACTTGTATTAAGGTTGCTAATGAAGAAACAAGAATATACCTCAAACAAGAGCATAACAATTGCAAAGAGAACTTTTGCTAACTCCGTCAAAAAGTTAACACTAATAGGACTAAACTTGAAACTCCCATCCACCTTGGACATAAATACCAATATGGGCTGCAAAAAAGAACAAAAGGGCAAAAGGTTCATACAGTGTTTGAAATAATGGATTGACTTTGATGTAACTCTGTATCTTATTGTAGTCATGAGACCTACAATGTGGATCCTGAATTCCCATAATCAGAGTTACACAAGGCAAGCTAAAGGAGCACAAAGAAAAGAATCATTTAGCTTGCAGGGGATTGGTTCTTCGAGCAACTTGAGCACCTTGAATAAGCTTTAGAACTGTGTCCTCCCCCCCTAAATGGCTAAATTAAAAGCGTGTGTGTGCCATGGTGTCATTCTATTATGTTTTGAATTTGTATTAGATTGATGATATAAGATTAATTCAAATACCTGTAGACCAACCAAGAAGCAGTCGCCAACAACCAAAAGGACGTTGAGGACACGGGTTTTTGATGATATATTACTCCTGTGCTGATCATATGCCCTTGACACGGTTTTGGTAGTTGGGGACACCAATTTTGAATGGCAAACACTGCATTCTATCATCCCGTTCTTCGCTAGCTCTCACTATAAAGTACAAACCTATGCATGCAATGAACAAAGATGACCAAGTTGAAGCAGCTGCAACATTACAGGCACACGCCCTCAAGACATCTAGTAACAAGTAAACAGAAACCTACTTAAAACCTCCACGGCAAAAAATAATAATAATAATCTAGAACTGAAAATTTCAAAGGTCAATAATTTAAAACTCAAATCATACAACACCCAAACATATTCGTCAACAAAAATGCTATTCTTCCCGGTGGAATCATCCTGAATGTTCATCTTCGCTGAGATTTTCAATAGTAATTTTGAAACAAAACGATAATATGGTCGTTTTTGTTCTGAAATGAAGCCGGAGAGTTATTCACCATGTCAGCTAGGATGAGGAGTAAGGTTGAGGATTCATTACACACACACGCTCATTTATATATGCATGCACGCACAGTTAGGATTGAAAGCATATGTACCCATATGTATTTTTATGTCCCAAAAAATTTGGGACATAAAAATACATATGGGTACATATGCTTTCAGTCATAACTGTGCGTGCATGCATATATAAATGTGTGTGTACATATCAGAGATTACCAAAACCTAATAGAACAAATAACTGCAAAATAACAAAAGACAAGGAATAATAGAGCATTGTTCGTTGAACTCGGTATAAGTTAATGAAAAATTTTCAGCTCACGTATGGAATATTTATCTCAATTTGGACACAAAAGAACCCCAAATTTTACTTGATAATCACAGAAACTTTGATCAAATCAAACATTTGTGTGTGTGTACGCGCGCGCGACATACCTCAGTTACTATAGTTGAAAACCCACGGAATCCAACCAGATCGCCAACCAAACTATTTGTATGTGTATATATATAGAGAGAGAGAGAAAGAGAGAGGAGGAGGAAGAGGAGGAGGGTTTAGATCGAGCTGGTTAGAAATGAAAATTAAGTTTGGATAGAAGTGAGAAAGAGTTTAAGAGAGAGAAAGAGGGGCGGTTGAGGAGAGAGATGCGGGGTATGTAACGTCGCTGCTTTTCTACGGCAGAGTCAGAGTGAGAACGGTGAAAGACTGAAGAGAAGGTGCGGAGGAGGATGGTGATGTGGCGGGTTGTGATTAGTTTGAATGCATTTAAAAGATGTACTATCGAGTGCATCAGAATGTGACTGGTCGGAGATTTCTCTATGACCACCTCCTGCGTTTTCTACGCGTGGCATTTTTTTTACGCAACTGTGATCGGGTAATTTTTAACTGTGTCCACTGTCCATGGCCGACCTATCATTCAGATTGGATGACAGTGTCCACTGTCGAGGGATGACTGAATTTGGATGAGCCATTCTACTAGTTGCTTGCACAATTTTCTTGCCTTGGGTTAAATAGATCCAATCAATCATCCGTCTTTCATTGTAGATGATGTGTCATAATTTTAGATATCCAATTAAACTTAACCGCAAAAAATAAAAAAATTCAAACAAATAATAAGCTTATTTGGATTGAGAGAGTTGGAGAGAAGATAAGACAAGTTTCTCTTTATTTCCTTCGTTTGGATTGAGAGAGATGGAGAGAAATTAAGGAGGAGGGGGAGAGAAAGGGGAAAGAAAATTGCCCAGATTCTTTCTCTCCAAATTGGAGAGAATTGGAAAAAATAGAAGAGAAAGGCTTTTAGTGTGGTGTATTTTTACTGTTTTGTCATTTCTCTTTCTTTTTTAGCTTTTATTTTATTTTTATGTAAGTAAGGACAATATTGGAATTTATACATTAAAATCTTATCTTATCTTCTCTTATGAAGGCTATCCAAATAGGTGGAGAGAAAGTTATATTTAACTTTCTTCCCTCTCTATCCAAATAAGGTGGAAAAAAAGTCATTTAACTTTCTCTTCTCCTCTTCGCTTAATGAGTTTCTCTTATCTTCTCTCCAACTCTCTCAATCCAAACATAGTATAAAACAAGCATATATGAGAATGATCTCATTGTTTATTTGTGAAAAACAAATGTGGAAGTGCGCGTGAATAAAATTCATGGGAATAATATCATTCTCTGCTATTTCTTGATATCTGATTATAAACTTATAATTAAAAAACAAAAAAAAAAAATGTGTACATGGACATCGCAACGTCTCTTATACATCTACACTTATAATTGACAAAGACTAAAAAATAAAATGAGAGATGGGCAAAGGACAATAGATCAAAGTGCCTAGCTCATATGGTGGCAGCTGTAAGAGAGAGAAAATCTGATATCTTGTTGGTGTAGAAATCTGGTTGTATGGAGTTGCTAGGACTTTGTAGCTTCGACAAAGTAGTCACACCTGTTCCATTGAAAAAGAAAAACCTCCATTTGATCACGTATTGCACAAAGTGAAGTTGGAAGGAGGATAAATATATACAGTTGTTAGTTACCCGAGAGAACAAGAAGGGTTTTGCAGCCACCATTTTGTCCAAATAGAATATCAGTATCCAATCTGTCCCCCACCATGCATATCTGTGACTTGAGAATGCCAAATCTGTTGTTGATTAAACACGAGATTAGTATTAGATATCAATTCCTGACAAGAGATTGACTTCTTTTATAATTTCCATTGGATTATGCTTTTTAGTAAGTCCGTCCTGTCACTTCATGCTTGGATTGAAATTAATGCTGTTTTTATTGTTCTTTTTACTCTGTTTTATTCAAACTTCTTGTGGGATATCAATGAGTAAATTTCTTACTACGCAGTTCCCTTCATTCTTTTTACTCTGTTTTATATATCTGACACACACTATTTGCTCAAGGGAAAAAAAAAAAAACACCTATGTTATAGCTATAGTCAAAAAGCGGAGAAGAACGAGAAACAGAGCATTTTGGAGACGTACTTGTTTGCTAAGTAGTCCATCATAAAAGTTGAGGGCTTTCCTACAACCAGTGGCTCACGTTGAGTAGATCCACTAATAGCACCAACCATAGAACCACCGCCTGAAAATAATGTACACAAAATGATTGGAGATTATGACAATCAATTCTGTCGTAATGAGTTCCCTGAAAAACTATTTGTCTAGATTAAGGTATGAAAATATTGCTTGGAACCACTATTCATATTCATAACATGGATTTTTCCAAACAATGCAAACTCACTGCATTCTCACAACCCAATTCACTCTAGACCCAGTTCTCACTTCTCAGTATTGTGACACAAGTGCATATTTTTAATAATGCCTAACAGAATAATTGTTTATAGGCATAAGTAATGAAAAATCATTTTGTGTTTATAAAGCACTTTTGGTCCATTATACCAAGTCCCTAGTAATTCATTCTCGTGGTATAAAACAAATGGGTTCTGTTTCTTTGTAATAATACAAGAGAGAAAATAGAATCACAACATATTGAGGATCGAGTAGATGAACAACCATAACATAAGAGAGAGAGAAAAGGGAATAATGACATCCTAAACATAAATATATGTATGCATGTATTGTGAATCAAGCAGAGCAAATTATTGCAATAAAAGAAAAGTAATAATAAAAAAAAAAGAATAATAACATCTGCAAAAGACACCATTTTTGTTAAGTTCCATCGTACCTTTAAGCAAGTGTCAAGGGTTCAAGGTCACCCAGTCATCTAAACACTTACTTAGTCATTTAATAATCCACCCAAATCAATTGTTGTCCTTGAAGAAATGATTGGTTTTGTTGGAGAGAAAAGCAATCCATAGAAAAATGTTTGTATATAAATAAGATATATTGTTTTAGATGGTGAGATGTCACCCAAAAAGAACTGGCACATAGTGGTTACAAATTGCAAAGCTAAATTCTCAGCAGCTTATGAGACATCAACTTAATGCTTCAACTCTAATACAGTAATGTTCCACCATGCTACACATAGTGCCCCCATGAAACGAAATCATCTCTATCTATTACAGTAAAACTCTTCAAACTTTGGTCACTATATCAGTGCACTAAGACCCATCCAGCTGACTAACTCCCACAGACAATCGCTTAAGTCCCCTCTAGAAGCCAGACATTTAGTTAAACAGTTAAGGCAGTTCTGACAATCTCATTCAATGTCATAAAGGATAACAAACAACTGCATAATCCTTAATAAGAAGCAACTCTTTAATCAGTTATGACAGTATGAGTCATTTAACTAAATGTCGGCAGTATGAGTCATTTAATTAAATGTTGGGTTTTGTTTGGCAGTTGGCGTTTGGTACCAAGCCCAAGCCCAGAAACCTTCAGTTTAATGATTCACTGGATCTAATCTGTATTCAGACTATGTAATCATTAACTGAGTTCTTAAACATTCAGTATGTAATTTCTACCCTAATGTGCTCGGAAACCAGTGAAGTATACTATATCTGAAGTAGCAAGTACACCATTAATTAAAGAAAATTTGGGAAATCTATCCATTATCCATTGTAATAGTTGCATTTCTCCTTTCTTCCATAAGAAACATTCAACTCTTTTTCATAGAAATGGAAAAATATGTTTTTTGAAACTTGAAGGAAATGCAATAAATGAAGGCAAGAAGTGAACCTGCCCACTCCTGAGCATCTGTGAGATGAGTGACAGCATCACGGTTTGTAGCAATAAATAGGCATCCAGGATTTTCGCGTATACAGAGTGTCCCGTACCTTCCATTACAGAAACAAAAAATGATGGTCACAGATGTCATGGAAGACCAAATAGAATTAATGCACCAAATGTATCTAGAATAAGAACATGACTTCAATGAAAAAATTGGCACTTGTATACAGCAAGGTTTCATATTATTTAACATAACAGAATTGACTTGAATCGGTGACTATCCTGTAGTAAAGGAACAGAACTTTCAGAACAATATAAAGAAAGATACATGCTCAGAAACAAACAAGATGATTGAACAACATTTCAGATAAAGTTTTAAAAAATTGTTCTGTGTGTTGCAGAAAATCAGAGACATTGATATATGAGAAAAAACTATCTGTTCAATGAGTAGGATGCAAAGGCAGTTCTGAGGTTTCTAGTTGATAAGAACCTTATTGTTATCTTCCTGATCTGTAGTAGAAGAGTTTTGCAGATATCTTTGTACTGTTAGAGAAACTAGCCCACAAGCTTAAGCTATTAGGTGTAGAGGCCCAACTGGTAAATGATGATACCATGTTAGCCTGTTTTGTGGGCCCCTCCTCGCCCTGTTATTGTTCTCTACGAGTCAGGCCTGTTCTTCTGTTTGGGCCAGGACAGGAGAGGGGGTGTTAGGCCCTGGCCGTCCCACATTGGTTATTGATTGCTATGCGATCATGGCTTACTAATAAGGCTTTTTGGCATATTTTTATTGAGTTATGTTTGTTTCTTTGCTAATTTTCCTAAAGATTGGAGTTTAATGTTAATTAACTGTTTCTGTAGTAATTCCTCGTCAAAAGTGTCATTTTAGGCGTGTTCGATGCCAGTTTCTAGAAGTCGTCCTTGGTTGGAGTGAAAAGGGGAGTCAAAAGGAAGAAAGAATCATCAAATATATGTGAGGAAGCCTTGGAGGACTTTAGGAAGCAAAAATGCAGTAAAATGAGAAGTTCAAGTTTGATCAATTGAATTTATATCGATGCTGTAGTACTCTATCGATAAACATCAGCCTCAGATGGAATTTTCTGCAAAAATTGAAGTTTGCTACAATAGTCTATCGATAGACACCTATAGACTATCGAAAATTTACAATTTTTGGAAACTTGATTTTTAAGCAACATTTGTGATTGGTTTAGACTAGGTTTTGTTTGTAGGGTTTCTTAAGCCTATTTAAGGCTACTTTTCATATGTAACAGGGGTTGGCTCTTGCTTGGGATTTTTCTCTCTCTTCTCGCTTTAGTTTTCTCTTTCCTCTCTCCTAGGATTTGATGTTTATGCTTGGAATGGAGCGTTTCGGCGATTCTATCTCCACCACGGGCAACTAATTCTCATTCTTGGGTAATAGATGAAGCTTTTCTTAATTTAATTGGGTCAATTAGGATTGGGTTGGGGTTTTTATTGAATTTCTATGGCAATTGTGTAACTTCAAGGTTTTGCTTCTATGCAATTTGATTTTGAATGTTTTTATCTATCAATATAATTGTTTTATGTGATTTCAATTATATTTGTTATACAATGGTTTTTATCGAACATGTATATGTGAAGCTAGATGGTTCATGCCCTACTTAGATGGACTGTGCATACTTGTTTGACAGTCCATGCCTTAAAGGAATGATTTATGCTTAATTCATATATGCATGATATTCTTGAAGGCCTATTCTTGTAGTCTAATTCATCACCTACCATAGATCTTCATAAACTTTAGATCTTCATAAACTTTAATTCAACCTAATTAGTGCAATTAATTTGAGTTAAATGGATTCGAAAAGCCCAAGGTTTTACTATTCTTGATTCTCTCCTACCAAACAACCGACTTATTTAATTTAGTTTAATTCAATCAACCAACATTCAATCTTATTTTCTTAACTAGAATCAAATTCATTTAACTTAGCCTTAGATCCCTGTGGACGATACCCGTGCTTAATCACTTTTTCAATGAATTGAGGTTATAGCTTCAGTTCTTTGTAAATTTAAACCTTGATTGTTAACAAGGAATAACCTCCCTTGTTTGGCACGATCAGTTATGTCTTGGGTTTGGTATAACTTCATATACCAATTGGCCCTCTCCAACTTCTAGCTTAGGCTTTTAAGCTAGTTTCCCTAACATGTATAACTTTGTATGTAAGTACAACTTTCGCAGAAATTGCTGTTAAAATCTTACAACTGTATTAAAATCCTACAGTTCCCGCAGAATCATAACATAGATGATATTTAGAGGTATTTTTGTTATCTTTACATGGAAGTTTGCACTAATAGATAAAACCATAATAACAAATAATTTGTAACCCTATATTTATACGTGCATGGATATTTAGTTTTTATCAACAGAATGTTTAATCAGTTGATTGTCCATATATAACACCAGTCTTCACAAGAAATTAAGAACAAGGAACAAATTTGTAATAAAAAGGAGAAAAAAAAAAATGAAGACACTGAGGTCTTGTTCTAAGAAAAAATATTTGTGAGATTTGTGCATCTAATACTAATGTACAAAACTTGGGAAACTTATCTAATTGCAGACACCAGACAACCAATCTGATTGAGATTTGAACCATAATGTTGATATACAGCTCATTGAGCTGTAAAATGTGCTGCTGCATTGCTCTTGCGCGTACTATATGATGGTTGAAAGTCTCATTTTCTTAGTATGTTGATATTATCTATTCATCTTAAGGCATGCAAAGCAAATAATTGGGGCCTGCTACTGGAAAAGTCTTTATATATATATATATATATATATATATAAAGACAACATATAGATGGCATAAAATCATTTTGCTGTGGAGATTCCAAGAAGACAATTACTATCTATGCACTGAAGCTATAATGTATCACAAGACATGAAATCAGATCCAATGGATGACTTCGAGTTTAGACATACTATATTGACAACACAATTATGGTAAGAACCCAAAGGCAAGTGAGAATAAGTTCTATACTAGGACATCAGCTGCAATAGCAGATATAAAATCAAATTTCTAAGATAAGAAATCTTAAGATGGAGAATTTTACCTTTCCAAATTTGGCTATATTTTGAGATCAAATTATGGGCCAGGTAGTTAACGTTTAGCACTCAAGGTGCAAAGCTGAAAAGGGGAAAAAAGAAGAAAAAAGCAGGCTCTGAAATGCTATGTCCTGTATAGATATTGAAGAATGAGCCAGGCAGGTAGAATTTAAAACTGCTAAATGGTTTAAACATTTCCAGATGGTCCCTATGAAATGAAAAGCGATTTTGGACAATAACTTGGCATAAACAAGTTTTAATCCGGGCGTCATTTCAGAGACAAAGTTAACAAAAGTCTGCTCTTAAAATGAATAAAACCAATGACCTCTTTCATGGAAATGCATTCACCAGAATAAAAGAATCTTACAGAGAAGGTACTAAAAGCAGCAATAATACATTTCAAATTATAAATAAAAATAACAACAACAACAACAACAACAACAATAATGGCCTATTGCAGTGTGTCCAAAAAGTATATCAGTAAAAACTTTAGAACTTACTGAACTTTGTAGTAATTGAAATAACGATCAAATCCAACCACGACAGCCCCAACCTAAATCAAAATAAAGCAATTTATTGAGTATGATTAAGATTTGGAACCATAATAAAAGAAATTTCTATTTTTCTATAATTCCAGCTCCAGAGAACAGTAGACAAATCATAAATCAAGAACAGTTTTCTTTGTGTTATCATTTGTAGCACCCGGAAGGATACCCAAACCAGAAATGAAGTCACTAGAAGCAAGAAAGAATAAGAGTATACATTCTTATCATGCTCCATAAGAAACCCCGGCTTTAGCTCTATCTTTTTCTCACCATCTTCCTGTAAAAAATAAAAATATGTATCATCCACAAAATAACAGACCTATATTCATAAGATTATTAAAATAAGCCAAAGCCAATATCAAGCCATTTAACATTTCCCAGTTTTGGTCCTAAGCGAATGAATCATTACTAGCAAGGAAACTGTTTATGAGGTTGCACAAGAATATAAGAAGGTTTTACAAGAAACTTTTTACAATAGTATAAGAAAGGCTGAAAAAGAATATGAAAAGGTTTCAAAAGAATAAAAAAGAATGCGTGAGAATATAACAAGGTTGCACAAGAATATGAGCAGGTTGCACAAGTTTAAAGAAGAGGTTACACATGAATAGGGTAAAGTTGCACAAAAAGGGGAAAATATTTCATATTTTAAAGAAAAGGTTGTACAAGTTTGTGAAAAGGTTGCACAAGTTTGTGAAAAGGTTTCACAATAGTATAAGGTTGCACAAGGATGTGAAAAGGTTGCACAATAGTATAAGGCTGCACAAGGTTAATGAATAGGTTGCACAAGAATGTAGAAAGGTTACACAATAGTACAAATTTGTACAAGTTTCAAGTAAAGGTTGCACAGTAGTATAAGGTTGCACAAATTTAAAGAAAAGGTTGCACAATTCTATAATGTTGCACTAGTTTAAAAAAAAGGTTTCACAATAGTACAAGGTACAAGTTGAAAGAAAAGATTGCACAAGAACGTGAAAAGGTTTCACAATAGTATGAGGTTTCATAAGAATGTGAAAATGTTGCACAAGAATGTAAATATGTTGCACAATACCTTACAACATACTTGTGCAGCATTTAGATATTCTTGTGCAATCTTACTACATCCAGGGGCAACCTTTTCACTAAACTTGTGCAAATTTACAATATTATCATGCAACCTTTTCAGTATCGCATAGTCGTGCAATCTTTTCTATAGACTGCAACTTTTTTTTTCCTTTTTGTGCAATCTTATACTAGTCATGTGATGTTTATACATTCGTGTGCAACCTTTTCATTATGCAATGCATTTCAACGGTGAGATAATAATGTCACATACCTGTTTTTGTTCATTTATCTGTTAGACTGAGTAACAAATCACACACTAACACACACTGTAATATATAAGTCACCAGTTTCATAAAAGATTTAGGCAGTGCAGTGGAAATTATGCTATCTAAAACTCATACATACCGGCCCACCAAGGTATTCAAATCCAGCTAGCTCAAGCTCCTTTAAAATGCCATCCTCACCAATCACATATACCTAAAAATGCCCATCTAAAAGTTCAGTGCTTCACGATCTAAATCCCATCATCATAATCATTTGGAACAATTACCAAGACAAACATTTCCTATTTAAAAAAAAAAAACTTAACAAGATAATTAACAGGACAAAAGTTTATTTAACTTTCAATTATTAAGTATTGGTAGATAGTCTCAAAAAGTTTGACCACAGGCTGTTATATGAAGAAGTTAGAATCTCCCTGAGTACCATGATATCAGAGTGACCATGAACAAAAAAAAAAAATTGATACTGGATTACTGGTAAGTGGTTGTTACATAATACCAGTATACCACATAAAAAACTAACAAAAAATCTTAGTGAATCATCAGCAGTCTCAATTATCCAATAAAACAAAAGAGAAAGATGCAGTGGAACAGAAACCACACTCAGAAGCAATCATAATTCTTATATTTTGTCATAATACTATATGATATAAGTCTAGAAACAAAGATCATAAAGGAGGATAATAGCCAGAAGATTACAAAAAGAAGGAATAGTTTGAAAGAGGAATATTTAGCCATCAAATGAAACCGTAGAGACAAAAACATATCCCCTTTGTACCTTTAATTTTCAGAGATAGTGGATCCATTTGCCTAATTTATATGGCCATAAGAACACAGCCGAATCAGAAGAACAAGAAAGTAGCTGTAATTGGAAATTTGTCTACGCCAGAGGAGTGAAGGCCAAAACGAGAAACCTGTTGGTCCGTGCTTTTCAATAAGTAATAACAAAGTTGATTCATTGCAATTAAAGAAGTATAGTTAGATAAATTTTTTCTACTCTCTAGTTGTTTCTATTTTGCTCGTTTTGTACCCCAGCCAGGCCTTTTTAAGGATCTCTAATAGTCGGGCCTTTTGGCCCCTCCTGCTAATGAAATTTAGTGATTTCATTTTAGTAAGCTGGTTGAGGTCTATGCCAACCCTCTCGGTGGTTTATTTAAATTTTAGTAAGCTGGTTGAGGTCTATGTAGACTGTTCTTTCTTAATTTCCATTGATTATTTACTGCTGCTCCTGTGTAAACTAAGCCCGGGGTTTAACAAATGGAACTAGAACAGCCAATATAAATATAACATGACATTACAATATCTTCATTTTTTTACTGAGATAAAGCTGCACTTGATTGTTTGGCTTTACAAATAAAAGATAGATGTCTACAGTAAACTCTAAGGTGCATTTAGAGCAAATGCGCAAGCTACATATGGTGTGTGATGAAAAGCATTTTCCTCTCACTACAATTAATGCTCAATGGGCATATGAGTGTGATCCAAAATCCTGATTTAATAGCTGATTTCCAGATTTACTTACTGGGAAATACAAGTTCATATACTAAATACCTTCTTATCTTTGGGGAAATCGATCGACTTCAGGTATGCAGCAGCCGCAAAAGATGATGCAAAAATCTCCTCCTGAAACAATTCAATTGTGCTTAGATGCACTCACTGACAAAATTTTGCTAACATTGCAAGAAAAGTTATGATCTAACCTCACTGACTTTAAGACCAAGTGTCTCAAATTTTTTCCCATATTGTTTCCTTGACTTTGTTGAGTTGTTGGTAACAAAAACTAACCTCTTTCCCTGTAGAAAAAGGAAATCAGTGATTGGCTTATGGCCACAAAAGTACAAAACATTGCAATTTTTTCTTAAAATTATGTAGCATTGATTCTAATCATCAAAGAAGGGAAAATTATGGCTATGTCATAATCATTCAAAAAGGAAGCTAACAAAAGAGATAACAACATAGTATAATATAAAAATTAGATCACATAGTTTTCCATATTCAGATGCATTCTTATATACAAACCTTTGACCGAAGCATATCCAGGGTTTCGGGAACTCCATCTATCAAACTATCCCCTTTCCATATAACTCCTGCAAAACATTTTGTAATGAGAATAAAGTCTTTCACTATATGTGTGTGTGTGTGTGCGTGTGTGTGTGTGTGTGTGTGTGTGTGTATAAGATAAACGGGTATATGTATATTATCAGAAATGATCCTACTATCAGCACATGCTGACTTTCGCAAAAGTCAGCATGAAGCTCATAGGTGATAGTGGGATGCATATTGTGAAAAAACTGTTAATTAGATTAGATACTATGCATATGTATGTGATGTATGCCAAAAATCACATTGATCCAACGGTCGGTTTCTCAGATATATCACTGAGAAAAACTGTGACAGTTGTCAACGGTCAAATTTTTCGCAGTCTGTATTTTGAGATGCCTACCGATCACTGTGATTTTTGGCAGATGTGACATCCATTACAAGGGTATATAATCCAACGGTCAGTTTTTCAAAATATGCGTCCCAGAATTCCCTATGAGCTTCGTGCTGACTTTCGCAAAAGTCAGCATTTGCTTACTAGATCGGGATTCTGCATATTATATATATATAAGATAAACGGCAATTCATAGTAACTGTAATTCAACGTCTACTTTCCAAAATTTACATAACTTCCAACTTCTTTTCTTTTCTCCATTTTTTATATCTTTGATAAAACTTGCCACTCTACTATCTACAAATCAAAATGCCTCGTATTTAAATATAATGGAGATATACTGACCAATAGTTGAATGTTGGGATTTTCTAAATATCCTTGCTCGAGTTGGACCATTTGTCTTTCAAGGGCTTCTCAAAATTAAACTCCACATTTTGAGTTAGTGTTGAAACTATTTGCAACATTCGCTAACATTGTTAATAAAGATGCTCCCCCGTTCATTTCATAGATAATTGTAGTTTCATCTCATTACACAAATTTTGAAGACATTTTAGCGATAATTAATCATAGCCCTCTCCGACAATTAAGCTCCATTTGTTTAGGTGGGAAACAAAATCAACAGAAGAAACGATTTCATGATTACACACGAGGTTGTTCATTGTTGAGATTAATTATTAAGCTTTACTATTAAAGAATTAATATACCATGAGCTGAATGAAGCTGGTACCCATAAAATGAGAAAGGAGGCCATTTTTCATCATTTTGAAGAAGTGCAGCATAATTATTGAATACCCATGCGTTTGTGCTGTGAGAACAACAGTACTTGGGACTTTGAAATTTGACTTCCAGGACTTAAAATTTTCCCATATCTAATTCCTTCAATAAATACAGCATACACAGTATAATCATTCAAATCAACATCAACGAAATCCCAACAGTACAGAGTAATTACCAGTACAGAATGCCAAATTGGAAACACAAACAGAGAAATTCAATTAAAACCATGAATTTCAATATAAAATCTTCAATATGTATATGTATATTTATATATATATAATCTCTCACCGTCACAATCAAAGATGAACGTCTCGACGGAATCGATGAGCTCATCGGCGTTCTTGAGGGGCTGCGCCGATGCTCGAGTGACGAAATTTGCGGCGCGAGGAGAAGACTCCATTCTAGAGTTGGTTGAGTTCCATCCGATGGTTACAAATTCAGATACGTGGTTTGGAGTGTAAGGGAATTTGTTCTTTAGCCCTAAGAAGTAAGAACTGGGGTATGTTTGGGTAAGAAATCTAGAGGGAATTGGAGGAGGATTGAGAGTTGCAGAAACAGCAGAGACTGAAAGAGAGATTGCTCTGCTGCTGCAACTGCTCAGCATCTCTCTCACACTTGGTAAAATGTAATAAACAGGAAAAAAAAAGACCTTCGTTTTGGTTGGTTGAGAAAGCCGTTAGCTTTTAAGTGTTGGTTTGTTCTGACGTGGTGGTTTGAGTGGACGCACCGCACCTTCTTTATCCAATGGGCTTGGACCCGCCACCAGTCTTTTTCAACTGTAAAATATATTTTATCTCCCACGATAAAATAAAAATTTGACAACTCATGCATTTTGTTTTTCACGCCAATCCTTGAATTGGATTGGAAAGTCATTTGGATTTACGTGTTTGAGCAGGAGGCTTCGGTGGGGCTATTTACAGTCCACCATTTTATTAAAGGCAATTCATTTAAAATTTTATTAGGTCTATTTTACCTTTTTCTAACTACAGCCCACTAATCTTTAAGCAACCCATTACTATACAAAACAAAAATTTTAATATACCATAAATGCCCCAAGTCTAAATACAACTCATTACTCTCAATCCTCTTAGTCACCAAACTCTTTAAAACAACATCTTCTTCTTCTTCTTCATATTCTTCTTCTTCCACCGCCATCAAACGCTACCACTGTGGTGTAATGGTAGCAACCACAGCGACAAACGCAAAAAAAAACTGACAACAAAAGACTGCAGCAACCACAGCGACAAACGCAAAAAAAAACCTCAGCTCCCAATACCCCCAACTAAAACATATTACCCCAAAGTTTTCATTTTAGGTTTGTTTGTATATTATTGGTAAACATTATATTTGGATTAAACATGTTTCAAAACATGAAAAGTAGCACTCTATAACCATTGTGGTGTAATGGTGTTACGAAAAAAACCCATATTTCGATCGGAAAATAGAATAAAAAAAAACTGTGTTCGTGTTAGCATTCGGCCTGGTAAGACCGAATATTAAGCTTTAGTATTCGGTAAGCCAACACCGAATGTGTTGATTTAGTATTCGGTAAGCCAACACCGAATATAAAGTTTTAATATTCGGTATAATGCCGAATATGTAATTGCCGAATATTAAAGCTTCATATTCGGTGTTGGCTTACCGAATACTAAATCATCACATTCGGTGTTGGCTTACCGAATACTAAAGATTAATATTCGACCTTACCAGGCCGAATACGAACACGAACATAGTTTTTTTTTTTTTTTTTCTATTTTTCGATCGAAATATGGGTTTTTTTCGTAACACCATCACACCACAATGGTTATAGAGTGCCACTTTTCATATTTTGAAGCATGTTTAATCCAAATATAATGTTTACAAATAATATACAAACAAACCTAAGACAAAAGTATTGGGGGTAATATGTTTTAGGTTTGGTGTTGGAGTAATATGGTATTGGGGGTAATATGGGTTGCTTATAGTATTTTTATTATGTAATGGGTTGTATTTAGTAAATGGTAAAATGGGTATATTTAATTAAATTTTATTGTGCTGCCTTTAGTAAAAATACAAATGGGTGGGTTGTATTTAAAAAAATGGGTTGCCTTTAGTAAAAGATGGGCGGTAAATAGCCCCACCTAGGAGGCTTTGCCAGGCAATTTTTCGTTCCAATATTGCCCTTCAATAAAATAAAACCACAAAATGATATTGATGATATGTATATTTTTATACATTCATCCACAATTCCATTTTCCACGATTTTAGGAATTTGAATGTGGGTAGTTCTCTCCATTGTTTATTCTTTTTTCAAACATCTATCTTCATCTTTTCCAAACCAACATCCACACCATTTTAAAATAATTAATATTTTCTTACTTTTTAAGACTTGATATTCAATTGTTATTCATAAATTTAATATTCAATTGGTATTCATAAATCTACAGATGTAGCTTTAAACGAATGAAAAGTTTGTAACCCACGTGCTATGAAAACATACACTTAATGCTCCCACTGTATTTCTAATGGAAACATACACTTAGTAGTGATTCTGCATTGAATTCATAAAATTATAATTTTTCTTTTCAATTAAAGTATTTGTTGTCCCAAGTTATATAACCCTATATGGGAGTGAATAGGGTTTTGGCAAACTTGAGGCAAATATTACGAAATAAAAATTATGGTGCAATTAAATCAGCGGAAGCACAAATAAATAAAGGTTAATATGAAATGAGAGAGAGATAAATTAAACACGGCGATATTAATGTGGTTCGGACTCCGCCTACGTCCACGCCTTAAGCACTAAGCCCAAAGATTCATCAATCCATTGTGGATCACTCATTCAAGGTGGAGAAACCTTTACAACTAATCTCACTACCGATGGAGATAACACCAATGCTCACCAAGAGCACTCAATCTTACTTTCAGTGAAGATTAGACCAATGCTACTAAAGCACTCAATCTCACTTTCGGTGGAGATCAAACCAATTCTCACCAAGAACACTCAATCTTACTTTCAGTGAAGATTAAACCAATCTCGCCGAGAGACTCAACACAATCTCACTTCCGGTGGATATTAAACCAATAAACTAATGCTCTTCTTTCCAAGCTTGAATTTGACCAACAAACTTCAAGCTTCTCAGGGATTATACCCCAACCCTTAACTCACAAGAATTACAATAAGGTTTTGTGTACAATAAAGAACTCATCAAGAGTAGATGAAGTACAGATGAAGTACAGATGAAATACAAATAAAGTTCTTACTAGTATCTCTTAAAGATTAAATTATTTGGCTCAAGAGAGAATGATGATTCTTTTGACTAGATCACACAAAATTGATGTAAGCTAAGTTAGTTTGAGTATGTGCGTGTTCTACTATATTGATCTTATAATTCAAGACTCATACAATGAGTATTTATAAGCTCATAAGCGAATATGGCCGTTGTAAGTAAAAATATACCCGTTTGGGTCTGTCAAAACTAGCCGTTATGAACTGCAAAACTTTCTTAGCCAACTAGACTAAATAGGGTTAGTCGATTGTGATATTTAAATACTCTTTGAAAAATCTTTCGGAGTCGATTAGTCGACCAGACTATAGGAGTAGTCGTCTAGTTTAGAGGAAAACTTAGCATTTTCAAATCTGGGCACGATTAGTCGACTAATCCTTAGGAGTTAGTCGACTACTTTAGGTTTTTATGAAAACATGCTTACTGCCACTTCTTTTATCGACTATTCCAAGGACCTAGTCGACTAGACAATGTTATAAACAATTTTTCATTAAACCTAAGCTAGTATTTGAGTTCAAAACAACCCACTATGATTTTAAAACAATTTTGACCAATATATAGTTTTCCAAACAAGTTAAAAACTATGGTCTTAAGGTCAAGGTCTTTCAAGCCAAGTAAGTTCAACCAATTTTGAGAGATTTATACAAATAAATCCAAAGCACTCACACACACAATAATAAATGTAAGATCTTCACGATTGATTCTTCAATTCTCGTGATTAGCTTCATCTTTGAACTTCAACAATGTTATTGCTCGCTTCATGCTCTTTAGTGAATATGCAACAAATTCACATGAGCTTCACTATAATAATCTTCCCATCTGATGCTTTGAATCCTGTCTTGCAAATTTAAATCATTGAAACACAAGATAATGTTTGCCTCAAGACAATGTGGTTAAACATGACTTGATTCTTTATCATGCGAATTTATACTAAAGTGAAGTCATAAGATTCACAACATAATGTTTGTTATCATCAAAATCATTTAATAAACTTTGATAAATCTTTTGACAAGTTTGGATTGAAGCCATAAGGTTAACAGTATTAGTGATATACCAAATCATAAAAGTATAAAAATGAAAATTGACATAGAGACAGAGAAAACACATCTCACGTTCACTTTTTAATTTTTAATATTATCTTAAAAGTATAAAATTAAAATTTGAGAGAATTAAAAAAATATCAATTCTGACGTTCAGCTTTCAAATTTGTTATTTGGATGCAAATCAATTATTTTTTAATTTAAAAATATTAAATTACAAACATACATTACTTATATTTATATAAAAAAACTAAAAAGATATTTAAAACAAGTTGTTCATTTTTTTTTTAGGTTAAATTACAAAAATACCTTTAAAATTTATGTTAAATTTCCCTTTAAATTGCTCCAAATCAATCCTCAATTAAAGTATTAACAAATTTCACATTAATATTATTTACTTTTAATTGCGTCAAATTAATACCGAATTTACACTTATTTTAATTTTTTATAGTACTCATACTCAATCCTTTTAGAGCATTAGTATTATCTCATTATTATTAATTTTATTCTTATTCCGTTTTTTTAGCATAATTCTATCCTTTATGCTCCGTTTGGTAGGAGGGATGGAAAAATGGAAGGAAGGAAAGTAGGAGGGATGGACTTTCTTTCCTCAGGGGAGGGAAACTCGTTTTCCTTCCTGTGTGTTTGGTATGACGGATGAAAAAGTGGTTTCCTTCCTTCCAAGTGTTTAGTAAATAAGGGGGAGGAAAATGATGTATTGTACTGAATTACAAATTTATCCTCTCATATTCAAATATATTTTAAATGCTTTTAATAATTTATAAAAATATTAAAAATGATTTGGAAGCCTTCACGTGTGCGCGAGCACGTGTGTGTGTATATATATATGTGTATATATATATATATAAAACAGTGGGCGTGGGCATATATGTAGAGGTGCTTGCTTGGAGAAGAAAGGGGGGCAATTGTGGATTTTCAAAATGTTAAAAGGGCAAAAAAGTCATTTTATCCCATAAATGACTCTTCCCTCCACTTTTCCGCCCAATTTTGGGCGAATGACAAAAAGGCTTCTTTCCTCCCCCTTTTCCCTCCCCTCCTCCCCCCCTCTCTTACCAAACAAGCCTACTACCCATTTTCCCTCCCCTTTTCCCTCATCTCCCTTTCCTCCTCCCACTCTTCCCTCATACCAAATAGGCTACTACTCTCCGTTTCAAGAGTACAAAGTGTAATGTTTTTCAAGTTTAGGAGGAGAAGTTTAAAACCTTTAAACTTGAGGGGTCAATATATAATTTACCCCAAAAAAAGCTCACCGACTCCCTCTGTCGTCGCTCCATACTGTATCGGTGTATCCATATTTTGCGTAGGGGGGAATGGCTTCTGTAAACAACCATCTTCGTCTCTTTGTACACTCTCTCTCATAAACCCTGACCCCAACCCTAACAGCAGTACAGACGATCAAATCTCTAAAACCCTAAATACTACCAATCTTATTTAACTCACTGAATCGCACATGGCAGATTACCCCACCACCAACAACAATAACAACGATGCTTCTGCTTCGCTTTCAATCATGACAATCGACGGATCGGAACAAGACTCGGTCATGTCCAGGTCCGAGTTCCTGACCCAGGAAGAGGTGTTAAGACGCAGGTCTCGCCGAGTCAAGCAACTCGTTCGTTGCTACAAAGACCATTACTGGGCATTAATGGAAGAGCTGAAAATGAAGTACAGAGACTACTACTGGAAGTACGGTACGAGTCCGTACAAAGATGATGATGAGAGTGAAGAGAGTGGTAGGGATTGTACGGAAGGAACGGCAGAGAATCACAATAACAAGTTAGGGTTAGGGTTTGGGGAAAATGTGAATCGGTGTGCGGTGGCGGGGTGTAAGGCGAAGGCGATGGCACTGACAAGGTTTTGTCACCCTCATATAATGTCCGATTCCAAGCAGAAACTCTATAAGGGTTGTACATACGTCATCAAGAGGTTTGTTTGTGCTCTCTCATCCTGATTTTCATTTTAAAGATTTATATTCCTGATTTTTCTGTATAGATTGTTCTATCTCGAGACTGAGCTCCAATATGTGCAATTCTTTACAATTAACCTCTGTTTGGATGCTAAGAAAACTGAGTAAAAAGAAAGAAAATTCAAATTGTTACCGTAGATGGGTCGATTAACTTCGGCAGTGAGATCCAATATGTTATCTAGAGGTTTGGGTTTTCTCGTCTTTCTCAAATTTGTTTGGTTGATGTCAAATTTGAGGAAAAGTAAAGACATTGAAATTTTGGAGTTTATCTTATCCGTTGTTTTGTTAAAAAATGTTGAAGAATTCACCTCAACTAAACCGGATGGTTTAGAGTTCTTTTTATTTATTTGTTTTGTTGCTCAGAAAACTGAGAAGATTTCGAAAGAAAATTGAATTTTATTTTTTACGCTGATTTGGTTTTAGAAAAACAAAAAATGAAACTTGCTTCAGCTAAGCTAACAGCATCTCCAATGGGGTGCTATATGAGTTGACATTGCCAAAATTTGGCATTGGCACTCAAATAACTTGCTCCAATAGGGTGCCAAATTTGGCACCTCAAATATTTGTGCCATGCCACTCTCTTAAAAAAGGTGAGAAATGCCAAAATATAGCATTAATGTATTGGAGCACATAGGTGCTAGGTTTAGTTCCGTAGTGATATTGGTGATGCTGAGTTGAAACTTTTATTGGCAACAAAATTTGATTTTGTGGTGTTTGGTGTGGGATTGATTCTTGATAAGGTGAGCATCCACTTCTTTACTCCAGAAAGAATGTTAATTATTGCTTGTGGAAAGTGGAGCGAGAACTGAGAAGATGTTGGATTTGTAGAGACTCCAATGATTGGAAGGTGGAGTGATTGGTGATATTTTTTGGGGCATTAGAGAGGATGTCGATGATACAAAAATTTACTGTAATTAGGTTACACTATGAAATATTTTTTTTATGGGCATCTTTTGAGGGATTTAAGTTGTCTCAAAACTTATTTATAAACCATGTGTCCTGTCTAAAGTTACATGCTTCCTTAGAGCTGCACTTTTGTAAAACACTCATTGTTGATCTGTTTGTTTGGTTGTTGAGAAAAGTGTTTTGGAGGTTTGTCTTCTTGGACATGAAATAATGAAATATTTGAGTATAAAAATATTAAATTCTTTGATTCCCTGTATATCCAGTTATTGTGCTACTTTGATTTGGTAATCAGTGGGCTTTCCCACATGATTGGAATCCGAAAACTGGGTCTGTTGGCCTCATGACATTAAGAAGTCTTTCTGCTTTGGAAAAAAAGTTCCATGGTAGTTGTACAGCTTTGTTTTGAGTCTTACAATTAATAGGTTTTATTTATTTTTGGTTTTTATGGCTGAGGTAAGAAAAGTTTCCAGTTATTTAAAGTAGTGAGTTATTGAAGCAGAATTGTTCATGTTATTTTAGCGAGCATTGTAGTGCAGTTGTTCACGCTATCCTAGCCATGAACTAGGAAGGTGTTTTTTAGTGTCTTTTTGGATGTCTTTTACTAAAGTTCTAAATTGGTAGATAGTTAGTTTGATTCAAGGGCTAAGATTAATTATTATGAGGATTTGCAATTCTATAAAAGGGGTTTTAATCCTCTCTTCATTTCGCTCCCTCTTCTTTTCTCATTCTTTTTCTTCGATTGAGTAGTTTGGTGCAAATTGGCTACTTTTTTTTTCCCCACAATTATATTGTTGGACATTTTTTGTGTCCTGTAATCACTTGTTCTAAATTATATGGTTGTCAATGTCCAGTGCACAGACGGGATCTATTCGTTGTGGGAAGCCAATACTAAGATCCACTGTTCCGTCTCTCTGCCCTTCTCATTTTCAAAAAGCTGAGAAACATGTCGCACGGGCCTTAAAAAAGGCTGGTCTCAATGCCCCTTCATCAAGTAAACTTGCTCCCAAGCTTCATGTCATAGTTGCAGAATACGTCCGCCAAATCCAAACAAAAAGAAGAGCTGCACAAAAGGCAACTGTAGATAAAATTCAGATTAAGGAAGAGAATACCTGTTGAGAGTCCCCATTGCCCATTGTTGAATGGAGATTTGGGGCCTGTATAGGATCTGAGCAATTGGATGAGTAGACAGATGCCAAGATTTGATTAGATGTAGTGAAACAAAGAATTGAATTGGACATGGAACTTGTGCTTTGGAAGACAAAATTTTGTGCCTACTGAAGGTACACCATTCTTTTCAATTTTTCCACTGTTACATTCTTTTATCTCAATATATAATATAATGCTGGTTGTTGCTAATTTTTAAAAATATAAACTGATATTTACATGTCTATCTATAAATATCTTATGACATATCCAAATATTGGTGCGGGTCACGTCATATAAACCACTAACCCAAAACTTTTGGTATGCAATCATGGACAGAATTCTTATTCTGTTAGAGTAGTACTGCTGCGAAGAGGCAAGAAGTAATATAAGTTTTTCAGAATTTTGGTGGATCCAAGATTTTTTTGCTTTTTGTTTTTGTTTTTGTTTTTTTTTTTGGGGGCGGCTGAGGGGGGAGGAAAGAGAATGGGTTTGGGAGTGAATCAGCTTAAAAGAAATTTGGTAAAAAAATGGATGGAACAAGGTTTTTTTTTTTTTTTTTAATGAATGGAAGAATTTTAATTAAAAAAAAAAACATAGATGGTTGACATCACTTTTTTACAATATTGTATGGTATGCATGGTGTATTGATCCAGGGTCCATATATAATGGGAACCTTGGTCTGATCGTGAGAAATGAGAATGGCAGTCGTTCATTTGGGCTGTCTAGCAAAGTCCTATATTGAGTGGTGAGATTCTTTTTTTTTTTTTCCCAGAGTTATTATGGGATGCAGCACAGAATGATTTAAGAGGGACCAATCCCACTTATTTTTTGATAAACAACCAAATTATATTAAAAGAAAAAGAGGACAAGACGTCCTACAATACAAAGAAAAAAGGAAAGAAAAGGATAAAAAGAACAACCATAAAACTACAATCCGGCCAAACAAACCAGAATCCCTACTCACACGCTTCCGTTCAATTATTCAAAATTATAAACAAAGGAACATTCCTAAATTCCTTAGACACCGACGCCCAAAAAGAGCTCAAAAAACAAATCCGATCCCACAAACCAACATTTCACTGGCAAATTTTTTGGATTGGAGCACCTGGATCTACATCTACATCTATATTTATTTGTTAGTATTAGGGTGGGTTTATATCTTATTTACATCTGCATTTTCTGGAAAATTTGAAAGAAAAACTGTTTTGATTCTTTCTGATATATATATATTTTTAATCAAATAACCCAAACCCAAACCCAAACCCAAACAATCCAATCTAAATAAGGATTGGGTGGAGAGTAGTTCAAACCCAAGGTAGGACCAGTTGGGTTTCTATCTGTTTCTTACCCCGTGTGGGATAAAGGAGACTATGGTTTCTTAATTTTTGTATATAGGGATCCTATTTTGAATATTCTCTCAACGAGAAGATAATTGTTTTTCCAAAGAGATGATCGATTCTTTTGTTTGGTGGGGGAATGATAGCTCGGAACCTTTTTTTTATTTGTTTTTTTAAATAAATATTTGGGCTAGGGGCAGGGGCGGAACTGGGATTTTATCTTGGGGGAGCCAAAGCATAGGTTGGTATGCACGATACTTAATGTAGTTCGTTCAATTTCATTGCGTTGATTGACATCATAATTCCATATTCGCACACAATTCTAGGTCGCGTTGACTGACATCATAATTCCATATGCTTATATTTGCTTATATCAGCATGAATGTCATAGATAATTTTGTGATGCATATTTTGAAAATATTGTATTATATATTGTACTTATGCATGCCATGTATGCCAAAAATCACTGTAATCCAACAGTAAGTTTCTAAGAAATGTTACTGAGAAAAACTATGACAGTTTTCAGTGGTTACAAATTTTCATAGCTATATTTTGAAATTCTAACATTGGATTACCATGATTTTTGGCCTGCACAACATCCATAAGCACAACATCTATAAGTACAACATCTAATTCAATGGTTAGTTTTTTAAAATATGCATCACACAATTATATATGACCTCCATGCTGACATAACTTATGTAAGCATATATATGCTGACTAGACCAGGATTGTATACTGTAATATTCAAATTACAGGAGTGGTCTGCCTTCATTTTACCATGCAATAATACACACACACACACATATGGAGCGATTAATTTCAGGTGCCCTCTTGTAGAGCCACTTGTGGAGAATATTTTGGAAAACTGACCGTTGGATTAAATATCCTTATCATGTATGTCATGCTTGCCAAAAATCGCAGTGATCCAACGGTTGTTTTATGAGAAAACCGATTGTGAAGAAATGATAACAATTTAAAGAACAAAAAAGTCATAATTTTTCAAAATTACATTTTTCAAAAATCAACCGTTGGATCACTGTTTTATTTGGCATGTCATACAAGATAAGATTATCTAATCCAACGGTCAATTTTTCAAAATATATTGCTACAAGAGAGCACATGATATTAGGAGCTATATATATACATACAAAAGTTACGAGGGGGCAGCCCAACCCTACCCAAGCATATAAATCTTATGGGATGCGGGTACCATACATATATACAGTAGAAAATTGAAAAGGCAAGGGGCCATGGCCCCCCTTCCCTGTGCCTAAGTTCCGCCCCTGGCTAGGGGAAATAATTGAACGAGTATAGATTTCATGTGGATCCTTTTGAAAAAGAAGAAAGCATTTATGGCAAATTGTTTTTTTTTTTTAATCATGCCCAATTGTGGTTCATAGCACATATTGAACAACCTTGAAATTTAGGTGCGATCAAACTCAAGGATGAATTAATGTTCATAAACATTAATGTAGGCACACGAGGAATGCCAATCAATCTTGTGGTTGGGAAGCATCCCCACACACATTCAACCACTTTCATGAAATTATATTCATCTGCGCCAACCATCTCTCTCTAGCTCTCCAGAACTTTTATCTCTTGTTTGGATCTCTAAAAAATGAAAGTAAAATGGTCAAAATTATTTGATTAAAAACATGTTGGAGGTTCTAAGGTTGGCTTGGCTGGTTGAGAGCGTTTGATCCCTTTGCAGATTTTGTCTTTGGTGTGTACTGTTGCCTCTGTTGGGGTGTCTTCATATATGCTCTGTTTTAGTAAGGTGTTAGCAGGGGTTGGTTGGATTTTCTTTAGCTCTTGTCTGGGCTTTTTTTTGGTTTCACATTTTTGTATTTCAGGTATTGGGTGATGGGGTGTATGAGTGTTGAATGTTTTGTTCTCTTTGTGTGTATGACTTGGGTGGTTTTATTTTGGGGTGAAGTTTTTGACTTCTCCTGCAATCCCTTTTAGTGTTAAAAAAAAAAAACACACAAACAAACCTTAAAATTAAAGTTTGAAAAACCGACTATTGGATTAAATATTTTTCTTTTGTATGTCTTGCATACCAAAAGTTACAGTGATCGAACGGTCGATTTTTCAAAATACCAACTATTAAAATTTATAGTATCAATTTTTTTTTTGGGTGAAAAAAAGAGTGTGTTTACTATATAGTCAAATTGTTGATTTTTCAAAATATATTTTGTATGTCTTGTATGCTAGTGTGATAATTGACATTATATGCTACCATACAACCCAGTTTTATCATTTTCGACCTTATTATATGGTGTTACATTGTATTGCATTTATGCAAAATATAAATAATACCGAGTAGTTGATATGACACACTACACCGACAACCATTGGCGGATCCATTGTATGACCAGGGTGGGCACGTGCCCACCCTCAAGTTTAAAAAAAATAAAAATTAGTAGGTATATATAAATTCAAATAATATAGATTTGCTAAAGTGTCCACCCTCATTTTTGTTTTAAATCATTATCTACATTTTAAATCTTTATGATAAGTCTCTTGTTTGTTATTTTTTGTTTATATAAACAATGTATTTTGGATTTTGGCCTTTTTTTGTATTATATATATTAAAGTTTGAAATCAAAACACAAAAGGTGCCCACCCTGAATAGAATTCCTGGATCCGCCGTTGCCGACAACCAAGTTAGTTAATGTAATAATTGATGGAAGTTGCTGTCTTTTTCCATCTCGTGCTATATTGTCGAGCATGACAAGTTATGGGATTATCACATTTATATACAATAGAAATAGATATTATAGTCAACATATATTTTTATTCTAAATCAATTATCATATCAATATAAAATATAAAATAATTAGCGTGACATGTTATTTTGGCTGTAATATTATATATATATATATATAACCAGTTTCTGCACAAAAGGAGACACATATCATGAGCTTGTTCTGAAACTTCCATTACAAACCCAACTACATCCATCCCTCACTGTTAATGCATGCAGCTTCCCTTCGTCAACTTTCATTGCACTGCGGAAACAATGAAACCGCCCCCCATGTCAGACTGCAGTTGAGAGAGAGAAAGAGAGAGAGAGAGAGAGAGAGAGAGGGGTACATATCCATTAGCAGCAGCAGCTGTAGTAGGGTCCAATTGTATATAGGACTCGTGATGATGATGATGTCCTTTTATTTTACAGCTCCCAATGGTCCCTCGTCAGTACTCTTCCCTCCCCCAACATTGACTCTCTGTCTCGTCAATAAAAGGAGATTTACTATATACCCACCCACCTAAAGCCTAAAGGGCACAGGGCCAGGTTTTCCTAGCCCGAGGAGATACATATGTTTCAAAACACAAAAGTATACATATGTTTCAAATTTTATTTTTCTTTCATAAGATTAGTAAATAATTTGGATATATAAATCTAGTACAACCTTAATGGGACAAAAATTATTCAAAATATTAATTAATTTTGTTTCTCACAAACAAATTGCAGCACGCATGCAAACTCGGATCATTATTGTCAAGATTATATATATATATATATATATATATATATATATATATATATATATATATATATATATATGGGTTAGGTTTCCTTACACCTTATTTTGATACCTATGTTTACACCTCGTTTTCAAATACCATTGTAGGTCGAATATTTTGAGAAATCGACCGTTAGATACTTATTTTATGTTTGTCATGTATGAAAAAAATCGGAGTGATCCAAATGTTAGTTTTTGAAAAATATCATTTTGAAATTTTTTTTTTTATTAATTAAAAACATAACAGTTTTTTATAATGACATTTCTTAAAATCTAACCGTTGGATCACTATGATTTTTGGTATACATGATATGCATAAGAAATATACTGAACCCAACGGTTAGATTTTAAAAAATGTCACTATATATAAAATAAAATTTGAACCTATATTTTCCGTTGTAATGGTTACCGGTTATGATGAGACCAAAATAACTATGATATTATTATTGAGAAAAATGACCTATTTCTTTAATCCGAGTTTGGATTTTTTGTTTGAGTTTTCTGTGATTATATTTACTTGGATATTAAGATGATCGACGGTATATTCATAAATTATGTGTCAAGATGTTAGATACCCAAACATATTCAAAGTAGAAAAATCTAAATAGAGGGTCCAAATATTTTATGTACCAGATAAAATATTTAATGTTGCTTACTTGTGGTAGAGATGATATAAATTCACTGGACTGGATGCTGTCCCAGTCAAAAATTGATGGGGGAAAGGGACATCAACTGGGGTCTAGCCTGTTAGGTGTTTAAATCTAATAAAATCTATTGGACCAACAAGCTGTGGCATGCAGGTCGTCTTATTATAGATAGGTTTTGGAAAATAATTTTTTTAGTGTAATTTGTTCATCTAAAGAGCTATATAATATACCTACTATCTAACCCCCAAGGCCAGCTCAGATGGCCAAGGGTTGGTATTCCAACCTAAAGGTCACGAGTTCGAGTCTTGGTACCAGTCTTCCGGGCGTTTAATTAGTACTTTAAGGTTGGTAGGACATACCTCCAATGACAGATAGCTAATTCCTGAATCTGGGTGTGGGCATAAATTCCCGCGACTTACTGATATGTGTGTTGAAGGGCCGGTACACACATCTGGAATTTGCCTCTAATTTTACTCGGATTAAATCTTCGAGCTAACCTCAACGGCCTCGATGGACAGAGGACAGGCTAGGGATTCATCGTCGTATAAAAAAAAATAAATATACCTACTATCTCTCTTAAGTTAATTAATAAGTTATTACAACCTCCAATGTGTTATTATTCATAATAAAATTAAAATCCATAAATATACACAATTTATTGCTATAAGTTTTGTAGGTAAAGTTTGTTGGACTTGCTTATCACTCATCAATGTCCTTTCTTCTAAAGAGGTTTACATAAATTAAGGTTTACATATATGCAGGAGTTAGTTTTGGACAATATATATATATATATATATATATAGTGATTGATCAATCGTTTCAGAAGTAAAATTAAATTCATTTTAGAGAAAATCAATATGGTGGCGATTGAAAATTATCCAAGTTTACCATTTTAAATTCGTTTTCTCCTAAATAAAAAACACGAAAAACATATCCCTCAATTCCAGGAAAAGATAATACAAACAGACTCAACCTAAATCAATCATGTGTTCGATTTTTTTGGATTTAAATTCTCATGACTTAAATGGCTTTAGGGGTTGGAATCTTGGCCCCACTCTTTAAAAAAATGTGTTTGGGAGGGAAACAAGTCTACACCGTGCTGAAAATGAGTACCAAAGTCTTGCGGGAGGAAAAGGAAAGGCAGTGACCCGTGCGCTGGGTGGGGTGGAGTGGGGTGGGGATTTAATAAAATATATTTGTCGTATTTGTCAAATAATCCCCGAAAAGAGAAGGTTAATTTCCTAATAAGTTTGGGTTGAGGCAATTGCATTCTTGACACATACATATGCTTGTAGATCTTCTACCTCTATTTCCTCACAAAATCAATCCTTTAAAAAATATTAATTTCATATTTATCAAAAATTGATTTAATTTTGTCTCTTTCCATAAAAATAAAAATGAAATAAAATGAAAAACTAAAGCATATATATATATATATAGAGAGAGAGAGAAGTGTTCTAGTCAGGGGTATCTGACTTTAACTAAAGTCAGCAAAAAACACAAGCCCTTGGATTTCCATTTACTTAATGGATGATTCATCTTAAGATTCCAATCTAAAGACTTGTGTTCTTTACTGACTTTAGTTAAAATCAGGTACCACTGACTAGAACATTTTTATATATATATATATATATACACCTCCTAATGGAAGTTAATACAGGACAACTACCCTTCATATAAAGCAAGAAAGGACCCGTCATAGTATATGATACAACCAATCAATGTGCAGGTTTCTGTTGAAGGATATTTATCACATTTCATGGATAGGGTTCCTGTCGGCAGCTTAATTATAGAGCTTTTTATTTATTTTCTTAACAAAAAACTATGCTTCTTAAAATATGTAATAATAAATAAAAATGAATAGAGAAACTTCTTTCCTTGAATTTTAAGATCTTTTGCAAATTGCCTATAGGCACCATTTGGATTTGTTTTTTTGATAAGTATTTATTTGCTTTTTTAAAAATTTGCAATTTGTAATTTCATAGAAATTTTTTTTTAAAATAAATAAGTATTTATAAAAAACAAATCCAAACAGTACCTTATATTCTCATTACAATTTATGATTTTGTAGGTTTCAGAAGTTAATTGTTTCCTCTTGTAGCAATAAGATTTTTTCTTTTCCCCTCAAATTATAGCTATATATATATATATATATATATATATATATATATATATATATATATTTGAACCATAAAATTTCTATGTTAAAACGATGATACACGTTATTAGGTCAATAGATCATCATCGATTGCATGATAGCAAAAAGTCCAGTATATTTAATCATGGATGTCCTACTTTTGCACCACATAGAGTGTAATTGTCCAAAATTTCTATAAAAATAAAAGATTTATTTTGGGATCGATGAAATTTTGAGTTCTATTCCTCATGAATGGATGTGAATTGGTCATTACACCCTTTAACTCCTCATTAATATCTGAAAAATAAAATAAAATAAAGAATGGGCCATGTGTATAGTTAATTATTACATGGAAGGGTCGTTCTGATATCTTAAATGATTATTTTTAAATCCTTAACTTTTATTTATTTATAAAATTGATTTAAAAATAAATAATTAAGACTTCCTTTAGAAAAAAAATAAAATAAAATCCAAAACCTTTAAAGCAATTCAAATCAAATTAATATTATCAAAAATATTAAAAACTTCCTAAGAGTAGATAGAACATCATATCATTCAAACTATTTTTTTGGGGGGTTGAAAATCATCTTTAATGAAGGCTAGTAGTAGCAATCATCACAACCTATATATATAGCTCAAAATTAAATAAGTTATTATAAATTAGGGTGAACTTTATAATTTCAATGCATAAAAATAAAACCATTCTTATTCATGGCACATAGGTATCCTATGTAAATTTCTCTTCCTTTTTTATTTATTTATTTTTTATTTTGAAAACTGCATTTGCAGGTTGCCGGTTTCCTCCATACACGTGTCACAGCTTCAACCAGAATCTTATTTGACAACCCATGGATGATGGAACCAACTGTCATTGGAGCATTTCCCATTTAAATATCCCTAAGTAGAGACACTAGTAATCTACTATAAATATTGAAGCCAAAGTATGAAACAAAACCACAATTCAACCCAAAAAAATTAAGCATGGGAACCCTCTACCAAGAACCACCTCCTCACATCCAAGACCTCGAAGTCACCATTCAACATTCCTCCCTCATTTTTCCATCCCAAGAAACTGAGAGAAAATCCTTTTTCTTATCAAACATAGACAAAGTTCTCAATTTCGATGTCCAAACAGTCCATTTCTTCCCTGCCAACCAAGATTTTCCTCCCAAAATTCTGGTTGAGAAACTAAAATATGCAATCCAGAAAGCATTAGTGCCATATGATTATTTGGCGGGAAGGTTGAAATTGAATCCAAAGGTGGGTCGTCTAGAGATCGATTGCAATGCGGGTGGAGCTGGATTTGTAGTGGCAACTAGTGAGTTTATGTTGGATGAGATTGGTGACTTAGTTTTTCCTAATCCAGGTTTTAGACAGCTTATTGTCAAGAGTTTGGATATCCTGCCACCTGATGACCAACCACTTTGCATTGTCCAGGTAACCAACTTAATTAACCTTTCAAATTTCCCAATCTCCATCGATTTATCACGTACTTAGCTTTCATCTCTCTCTCTCTCTCTCTCTCTCTCTCTATATATATATATATATGCATGCATACAAGTTCAGTTATATATATAACTTAACCTTGTAAATTTGCCAATCCCATTAACTTTCATATATCTCTCTCTCTATATATGATTGTATTTTAAGTCAAGTCCTACCTTACTGTGGTGAGGTGACAAATCCTGTTTTCTTTCAAAAATTCTCTTCAAATATTTTATTTTTTCGTACAACCAAGACATGGATTTACAGTAGTGTATATATATATATAGAAACAAACGACGAACAGTTAGGGAGAGAAGCACAAGTACGTCGTAACATCTTTTTTGGGCAATAAAGATTGCCATATATCCACCTAGAGATCGATTATGCAAATTAAATCCGTGAATAAATGCTTTCAATTCACCAAAAAATATGAAAAATCCGTGAATAAAAGCATGGCCTTTCTCAGTTTCTCAGTCACAAGTTGCAGGCCGGGTTAGCTAAGACTGTTGTCACCTGTAAACCATTCAAAAAGAGACATTTATAAGGAGACATTGATAACCATCTTCTGCCATATTAATGATACTTGTCATGTGTCTTTCAAACTTCAAAAGTAATATAATTTCACTTTTTTCTCACAGCTCAATTTTTCAGTCCCCTAAGTGGGGCATACTTAAAAAAAAAAAGATATTTTAGTATCTTCAATTTGAGTTCAATACCAATATTGTAATTTCTTAACTTTACTTTTACTCAATTTAATTCAAATTTTTTAAAGGTTTTGTACTACTGTTAGACATTAACTAACAGAATTAACATTTCATTTGTTAAAATCGAAAACTATTGATTAAACTGTTAGTTAATTAATGTTAATTTTATTAGCAATCCAGTTAGTAACTGTTAATTTTAACAAACGGAATGTTAATTCCATCAGTTAATGTCCAATATTAATACAATTTTTAAAAAAATTGGACTAAATCTAATAAAAATAAAATATAGAGACCACATTGGTATTGTTCCCAAAGTTGAAGCTAGTTACTAAATCTCCAATTTTTTTTTTCTTAAAAAATGTATTTGATATATTTAAGAGGAGTGAGAAGACCCAAAAAAAAGTGGGTGAATGTCACAGACCCTAGACTGGGGAACTAGGGACAAGGCAGAGGATTGAGTCTGTAGCACAGTAGTAGTTTGACATTTGAGTATGTTGAGTAAAACACACACATATGCTGCATGTGCTCTCCCTTCCTAAAATTAATTGAAGGGCGTTTTAGTTAGATGAATCTACCCCACCTGCCCCTCTCTCTATAGTCTCTATAGATATTAATTGTTGCCACTTTTGCAGGTGACAACATTTAAGTGTGGTGGTTTTGCAATGGGAATTTCAACCAATCATGCAATATTTGATGGTCTAAGCTTCAAAACCTTCTTGGAAAATCTAGCTGCCTTAGCTGCTGACAAGCCCCTAGCTGTCATCCCATGCAATGACCGTACACTCCTAGCCGCTAGATCTCCACCACGTGTCACATTCCCACATCCTGAGCTCCTCAAACTCAAGATCCCAATAGGTCAAGAGCAAGACCACCCAACAGTCTTTCAACCCGAAGCAGAGGATCTAGACTTTAAGATATTCCAGCTAACCGCTCACGATATTGCCGCCCTAAAAGAAAAGGCGAAAACTGGCACAGGCGCCACTGATGCTAAAACCCGAATTTCGGGCTTCAAGGTGGTAACGGCCCATATATGGAGGTGTAAGGCCTTATCAAATGAAGCTGAAAACAATGCAGATAGGCTATCAACAATTCTCTACGCCGTGGATATCCGGCCAAGACTAGAGCCACCACTGCCACCATCATATGCCGGCAACGCCGTCCTCACTGCCTACGCGACGGCACGGTGCCGGGAGATAGAAGAAGGGCCCTTGTCAAAGTTGGTGGAGATGGTATCAGAGGGAGCTGCTAGGATGACAGATGAGTATGCAAGGTCAGCAATAGATTGGGGAGAGGTGTATAATGGGTTTCCACATGGGGAGTTTTTGGTGTCAACATGGTGGAGATTAGGGTTTGCAGAAGTTGAATATCCATGGGGAAAGCCAAAGTACAGTTGTCCTGTTGTGTATCACAGGAAGGACATTATATTACTATTTCCAGATATTGATGGAGTTAGCAGCAATGGGGTGAATGTTTTGGTTGCTCTTCCTCCAAAGGAAATGCTCAAGTTCCAAAGCCTCTTCCACAAGTTCTTGGCATAAATTTATTCCTTCAATCCTCTTGCATGCAGCTCTAGCTCTAGCTCTCAGATATATATATATATATATATATATGGGGTGTTATATGTTGCAATATATTAATTGGTGTGTATGTTGTGATTGATGTACGTGAATTCTGCCATGAATGGATATGGACTGTATTGGACTCTTAATTTGTTTATGTAGTTCATGTCTCTCCCTTTATGAAATGGGATTCTGGGTTCTATTTTTTATGGATGAGAATTAATTCATGGACTATATAGGAAATGTGTTATATAAGGTGCAAACTACACAAAGTTGCGTTAAATGATAGTGTGATACCCGTTGCAGAATAGATTTTTTTTTTTAAAAAAACCGACCACTAGATTAAATACTCTTCTAATATATGTCATATATATTAGCCTATCAATAATCACAGTAATCCAATCATCGATCTTTTATTATGAAAAAACCGAATTTAAAAACCAAATCTACAAATTTTTATTTAGAGGATCATAATGAAGTACCAATATTGTGGAGCTAGCTCCCTTATTGATTTTCTGGAATGTCAATATTATTGATGTTGTTCTTCTAGGGCCAGGCCAGGGTTGCTGTATCGAGGCCCCAAGTTAGCTAGGATGGGCTCGAGCCATCATGGCACCACGCATGGAACATTCATGCTCATTGGTTGCTCTGGCTCAAGCTCTGCCCATGTATATATGTATAAAGCTAGTCCTAAATTATGTGAACCACTGCTATTATGAAGACCAAAAAAATGAAGTCACCCTGGCCACTTTGAATACAACATATATAATCAAAATGCCAACCTAGCTAGACCATTCCTCTATTGGTAACGTACTGATGATGCAGATCGCATTGGGCAATTACCTCATGCATGTCCAAGATCGTTCCAAGTAAGGAGACGACCTGTCCTAGACCAGTCCGTGCCCCCCAAAATTATCTTTTTCCTATTTCAACTTTATTTCAGTTTTATTTAGTTTTCTAATTTTATTATAATACAATTTTATGTCATCTGGGTTTTATGCCTTTTCTCTATCTTCTAGCCATCATGGCATAGGGGTATTGAGTTTTGAATTAATAAGACTTTATTAGAATTTTACTCTTTTTTCCTAATTTTCTTTCTTGTGAAGATTGAATTTCGAATGTCTATTTTCCTGGTACTATCTTTATGATAAGGCAACAGATTAATAGAACGTTGTCCGTCGTTGAAGAGATAGTCATCGTAGTTTCCGCTGCATCAGTGACTCCATCATTCAAATTTTGTGCAATGTTTTTTTTTTTTTTTTTTTTTTTTTGGAATTCCATGAAATTTGGTAGGCCAATTGAAAAAATTGAGGGGACCGGAACTCATCGGCTTTGGGTGTAACAAATATCATAGTTCAACCAAATTCCTTCATTTAGGCCTTCAAAAATATGTTTCTGCTGTATTTTGAACACTCTTCTTTAAAGTGAGATATATATATATATATATATATATATATACACATACAGCCCTGATGTTACACGGCCGATCGTGTAGCATGGGCATGCGGTCATGTATTTACAGCTGTTAGATAGATTCAACGGTTGAGATTTGGGCAGATTGTATTTACTTTTTCAATGCGAATTAAATGCTCGCGCGTCGGCCACTTTTCGGCCACTTTTTGACTTTTCAACCACTTTTCTTTCGTGAGAGTGAGATAAGGGAGAGGAGAAAGAGAGAAAAAGGGAGAGGAAAGAGAGAGAGGAGCAGTCAAAAAGTGGCCGAGAAGCATTTAATTTGTATTGAAAAAGTAAATACAATCTGCTCAAATCTCAGCCGTTGAATCTATCTAACGGCTGTAAATACATGACTGCATGCTCATGCTACACGGTCAGCTGTGTAACATCATATATATATATATATATATATATATATATATATATATATATATATATATATATATATATATATATATATATATATTCATTCTACTATAAGGTTGACCTTGCATAACCTTATGCAAAGTCGGCTCCATATCTCCAATTTTAAAAAACAGTTCGTAAAACTGACCGTTGGATTAGATGCTCTCCTCTGTATGTCATACCTGCAAAAAATCACAGTGATCCGACGTTAAGCCGAGTACTTAATTGGGCCCTTAAAAAAGTAGCTCCTAGAAGAGGCTCTTTTTACTTTAAAGGAGATCTAGCTTGAAACATAATTAAGCACAGCTTTACCTTTACCATGAGAGTTTTGCCTTAAGATTGCTGCCCTTGTCTAGGCCAGGGCCTGGGGCCTAGGGTTTAATTAAATTTGAGTTTTTAATTTGTAGATCGATTCAATATGGAATTAAATAGCTAGCTAGCTAGCTTTAAGGTGTCAAAGAAAGAGCTAGAATTAATCAAGTAATTTTCCAATTAAGCAACTATATAAATTTAAGTATAAACAACCAACAACATGCAATTAATGGATTTCAAAAATCAAAATAGAAGCTCTCGATCAGGTGGTTCAAGAATATTTTATTACCTAGGGTTTTGTATTTGACCTATTAAGCTCACTTTCTTCCAAGTTCATTCCAGCTGAGTTTTGCTTCTTCTAAGTTGTAATTCAATTTAAAATTATTATTATAAGCCCTTTTAATTCTCCTTCAACTTCCGATCCTCAAATTAAGGTGACTGGCTTTTGTACGTATTTGGTATATATTTATTTAATAAAAAAAATACCTTTTTGCTGATTAATAATAATAAAAAGGTTGTGTGTAGGGGTGTAAACGGCCCGGGTTGGCCGGTTTGGAAGCATAAAATGAGCCAACCCAATTCTAACGGCCCACTAAAATGCCAACCCAAGCCAACCCATTGAAAAGGCCAACCCAAGCCAACCCAAACCACATAGTTTGAGCGGTTTGAGCGGTTTGAACGGGTTGAACGGGCTCTTAATCTAAAAAAATAAAATAGTAATACTTTTAGGGATTCTAACTTAGTAAAAATATTAATCATGTTTTTCTAAGTTATGTTTCCTAACTTGTACCTACTAAAAGTCACAAGTAAAGATCTTGAACTATAAAAAATAATCCTCAATAGTAATATTTTTCTAGGTTATGTTTCCAACAATCCTTAATAAAAAACTATGCAAAGTCACTCATAATTCAAGTAAAACTATAAAAAAACACATCTCAACATTATAGTAAAACTATACAAAGTCATTCATAATTCAAGTAAAACTATATAAAAATATGAGAAACTCCTAACCTGGTGGGTGTTGCTGGTATTTTGAGTTTTGCTTCCCAGGTCCCAACTAGTGTCCACCAAAACTCCAAAAGTCACCAATAAGATAATTAAACCTGTATAAAAATAATGAAGAGTTATTTCTTATCCAACATTCCATAATAATAATAATAAAATAAAAAAAGTAAAGCTATAAAAAAGATAATGCAAAGTAACTCATAAGATGAGTAAATTAAGGTATATAAAAATATTAGATTGTCTTGACCATACTTGTATTCATTACCTTCTTGATCTTGCTAAGGCTTTGTGCTTCATTAAAAGTCCCTCTTAAGATAATAAGATAAGTACAACTAAATATAACTATTGAACTTTTACACAATTTGTCCAACTGAAAATGCATTTAAGTGCCCAACTGTCCATAATAACCATACATGAAAAATAAGATAAGCATTCAAGTGTCCTTACTAACCACACATGAAAAGTGATTCATAAAATCCAAGTAACCAAACACAAGGAAATAATAACAATAAAGAAAAGAAAGTGTTCAAACTTCAAAGGCTACAAGCCTACAAAAAGTTTCTCAAAACTCAAAATGCCACCAACAACTGAAGCAAAGCACTAAAGCACCAATGAGTCCAATCTTGGTACAAAGTTTCTCAAAACTGCAAAATTTAAACAAGAGAGAAGAGTTAGAAATCATAAAACTACCCATAATTAAGACACTCATACAAGCATGATAAAAAGAAAAGTATAGTAGTTAGAATACTTGTAGCATAACTTACCATCACTTTGCCACAACCACCATTCTATTCATCATATTCAAACATCAGAAATTGTCACCAAACTTATATCTCGGAGGGAATAAGAATACAAAAGATTAGTTATACTAAAATGCAATAAGAAAAAAAATAAAGAAAATAAACAAGTTGTAAGTTTGATTACCCGACTCAAGCTTCTCATATTCTTCCACCTCATCTAAAGCATCTCGAATACTTATAGGAGTTGATGAAGTGCGCAACCAATTTTGACAACAAATGAGGGCCTCCACAGTTTGTGGAGACATGGAACTTCGAAATGGATCAAGAACACGCCCTCCTGTGCTAAATGCTGACTCAGATGCAACTGTAGATACTTGAACTGCTAAAACATCCCGTGCAACCAATGAGAGAATACAAAACCTAGAGGAATTAGTCCTCCACCAATTCAAGATATCAAAATTGGAATTAGGACTATCCTCCACACAAATCTCCAACAAGTATCTCTCCAATTCTGACTTGGAACACAAACTTTTTTTTTCAATTAAGTGCTTCCTGAATTGGGAAGTGAACATGGTCCTCACATCATCCTCCTCATCAATATTCACCACCGATGGCTCACCCCCACTTGTGTGTTGTGCACTATTAGTTGTGTTATGCTCCACATACCATTCATAAAATTCAATCATTTTATCTTTCACCTTCTTTAATAACACATCCACAGTAGGAGCATCATAAAAATTACTAAAACAAAATTTCACATACTCCAACTTATATCGAGGATCAAGAATCAATGCAAACAACATCAACAAATTCATTCTATCCAAGTTTCCCCAATATTTATCAAACTTAGATCTCATGCTCTCCGCCATTAGTCTTAAAGAAAGATCTTGACTTTTACACAAATGAGCAATAGCATTTTGAACCATTAACACCTCAATATATGATGTATTTGCTGTGACATACAAAGACCCAGAAAAATGCAAGGTTGCATTGTAAAAAATTTTAAGAAATCTAACAAACAACCTAACCTTCTCCCAATCTTCATTATCTGGAGGCTCACATTCACTCCCACCATTACCTTCACCATCATCATCTCTAAAATAAGCAATGAAATATTTGTCATCCTCCTCCAATCTTTCAAAAGCCTTTTGAAACTGCAAAGCCCTCTCCAACATATAATAAGTAGAGTTCCATCTAGTAGACACATCTAAGCAAACTTGGCTCTTGTATTCAATAGCTTCTTTTTCAGCACAAGTTTTAAATTTAGCCATCCTAGAAGGTGAAGATTTGACATATTTCACTGCCTTACGCACTTTGAAAATTGAGTCATCAATATCTTTCAAACCATCACAGACAATGAGATTTAGAATATGAGCACAACACCTCATATGTAAATACTCATGCTCTAGAATGGTTCCCCTTCTATTCTTAGTCTTCCTCTTCAAGTGTCCAATGCAAAGATTGTTAGAACTTGCATTATCCACTGTGACTGTGAGTATCTTATCTATTCCCCAATCTAATAAACACATTTCAACAACCTTGCCTAGTGTCTCACCTTTGTGATTTGGAACCAAACAAAAGTTGAGAATTTTTTTTTGAAGTTTCCATGCACTATCAATGTAATGGGCAGTAAGACACATATAATTCAAGTTTTGCACAGACGTCCACGTGTCAGTTGTAAGACAAACTCGTTGGGTTTTTAAAACACTCTTTAAGGTTTTCTTCTCCTCAACAAAGATGTTTAAACAGTCTTTTGCAACCGTGACTCGAGAAGGGATTTTAAACCTTTGTTGAGACACGCGCATAAAACGTTTAAACCCCTCATTCTCCACGTGTCTAAAGGGCAACTCATCAATTATTAGCATTTCCGAAAGAGCCCTTCTACATGATTCTTGACTAAAAGACCAAGAGACAAGTTGGTCAGTACCCCCCTCCTCCTCTTTTTTTGGCTTAAAAGCCAGGGTTGTTTGAGTCTTATCTTGTGATCTAAGAGGATTCCTTTTACATTGGGTATTAAGATGTGTCCACAAAGAACTAGTCCCAATCTTGGTAGAATCATATGCATATTTTTTTTGACAATAATTGCATGCACACTTAGGAGTTTCTCCTTGTTTTGTTTCTATAATGGTAAAGTGATTCCAAACCTCTGACCGTTTTTGACCATCACGCTTTTTCCGTTTAGTACTGGCCTTGGGTGGTGAGGTGCCCGCATTAGGAATGTTTGGTTGGTCAGTAGGAGTTGCATCACCCACCATCTACGAAGGGAAATGGACACATGTATAAATAACAAATTACATATACAATTCCAATGATATATTGAATCTTAAATAAAAGAATGAAGCTAGTAGCAAAATTAAAATTAAGTGTTTAAGTGTTAACATTACTACAAATATAACGAGAATTAGCAAAATTAAAATAAAGTGCAGAAGTGTTAACAATGTTCTTCTCCAACAAAAATGGATGAGGAAGTGTAATGTTCTGATTTCTGAAGCACAACACCAGCTGTTGTCATAACAACTACAACAAAAAATATTCTTTTGGGGGGGGTATTACAAACAATTTTGGCAGAAAATAACAACAAATAATACTCTAAACTGATGTAATAATTTCAAGTTCAATTCCTTAAACTACATTCTTTATAGCTACTTTTGCTTAAACAGTAAATAAATCCTGGTACAATTTCCCATAAAAGATATACTGGTATTAAGGCTCAAATTATGTCAATGGACATTTTACCAGTAATGTTTGAAAAATTTGCCATGTCTCTTCTGTTGGCCTAGGGAAAAAAAAAAGGTTTTTAAAAACTGATTTTTTTTTTTTAAGAAAAGAACTTAATCTGGAAATATTTTCCAGCAAAACAAACAGGGTCAGAATTAATAATATGAAGATACCACTGTCAATCAAAACAAGGCAATGGCAAAACACACAACTTATGCAGCAGTTTTTAAAGTACAAAACAATCAATTGAAGTCTATAAATTTAGATAATTGAAGCTTCAAACAGTGAATCAGAAATAGAACTTCAATAACCTCTGTCAATCAAAACAATGATGTGGTGTTCTATTCAAAAAACTTCAAAGCAATACTCTGTTGATTTAATGGATGCTCATGCACCAAAGTACAGTGATGTGGGTTTATGCAAATGGGATTTCTGCAATACACAGTGGAGGAGATGGCATCCAACACTTTGTATTTCATTCCACTTCTAATTGCAATTTTAACCTCAGGTTATTTGTGCAAATGTATAGAATTTTTTTCTTTTAAAATTATTATATTGTATACTTGTAATAATTTTGTCTTAATCTTGGAATTGAAAGAAAAAACAAAAAGAGAAAATTATACAAAAATGGGTAGAATTGAAACTTTACAAATAAAATAAAATAAAATAATTTCATTCATGTTATTGCCAATACACATGAAATGGAATCATATCTCATGCCAACCCTACATTCCAGCCAGCATCCAAAAGCTGAAAAATAGAAATTTCATTCCAATCTTAATTATATCAGGAATGAAATGAAATCAGATTTCATTCCACCCTCTCCAATTCCAATAATCCAAACGGGGGTACTGTCCTTCTCTCTTTCGATAAATCAATTGACTTTCTCTGTCAATCAAAACAAGGCAATGGCAAAACACACAACTTATGCAGCAGTTTTTAAAGTACAAAACAATCAATTAAAGTCTATAAATTTAGATAATTGAAGCTTCAAACAGTGAGTCAGAAATAGAACTTCAATAACCTCCATTTGGTCGCTGAGAAAATGTAGGAAAAGAGGGAAAAAAAAATCAAATCACGGTTTTTTCATTATTTGAAACCTGATAGAACAAAAACTTCAACAGTGAGTCAGAAACAGGGAATGGAACAACCCTAGCTTCCTACCTCCTTCATGCATTACCA
>JAESVK010000228.1:551101-568419 GCA_017140935.1 Hamamelis virginiana
TATATATATATATATATATATATATATATATATATATATATATATATATATATAAACAGCACCCAACTTCGATCACTAGCAGCTGCGACATGGGAGAGCAAAGAGGATACTCATCGATAAGGCGACAACACCGGCCAACGTAGTTACCAGACGGCGATGTGAGGCAAGGCAAGGCTCGATTTGGTTGACGGCAGTGTCGCCGGCGGTGAACTGCTAGCAGCAACGGTGATGCAGGTTGGTGTTCTCTTTCGTGACTCGTCGGACCCTTCTCTCATTCTCTTCTTTCGATTTCTTTTTCTAATCTCCTCAATTCCAAGATTCAATGCATAAAATGGATAGAATTTACCTGTTTTTTCTTTTATTTTATTTTTTTAAGAAAAAGCAAAAAATTGGCCGGATTTCTCAGGAATCTCTGCCATTTCTGATTTGGGGGATTTTCAAGTGGTGTAACGGAACGACGTACTGGGCCGTTACACCCCGATACGTATCGGATCGGGACCAATACTATGGTAGTGTTTGGTTGCCTGTAATCAGGCCTGTAATCTGTAATCATATTACATTACAGGGTAAAATCTTGTTTGGCCACCTGTAATCTGTAATCGCAATGCCCCATACGCTGTAATCACAATGCAATCTAATTCGTGGTATTGGGAAAGTGAATGCGGGTAAAAGGTTTTAATGAAAATCAATATGACGAGCGTGCCCCTTCTCTTCCTTTTCCCTCTGACTACCCAGACCATAAAATTTACTATGGTGCGAAACTGCCGAGCCACGGCTTCAAATGCCTCAGCCCTTGTCCATGGCTTCACAAGTTCCGTTCATCTTCTTCAACCGCTGCTCTTTCTGCTTCTGCTTCTGCTTCTCCTTCTCCCTATTCCGTTCATCTCCTTCTCCTTTATTTTGAACATCAGCGTGCCCCCTTGTTTTCACCGGCACCAAAAGAAGAAGAAGAAGAAGAAGAAAAAGAAGAAGAGGAGGAGGAGAAAGAGGAGGAGCGACTGCCCACAAACCCATCATGTTCTTTTTTCTTCCTTTTTTTTTTTGTTGCAACATTCTAATAATTCCTCCTTTCATTCTTTTGCTTTTTTTTGGGTTTTGCTTTTTCTCTCACTCTCTCTGCTTCAGGAATTTCTATGGGGTTTGAAACTGAGAGAAAGCACAATGCTTTCTATTTTCGTTTTTGTGCGTGTGTCTCTCTCTCTACTTTTTATGGTGGGTTTGTGGGTTCCAGATTTTATATATATATATATATATATATATATAGGCTTTCTTCACAATATTTTTTAAACAAAATATTAATTAAGTTGATTAATTGACTTGGATCAAATCACAAATTTAATTTCACAAAATTGACCATTGGATTAAATGTTCATCTTCTCTATGTCATGCCTGTAAAAAATCACAGTGATCCGACAGTTGATTTTTGAAAAAAATATCGTTAAATAAATGGTGATATTTTGAAAAACAAATCCATGATAAGGGTCTTATGGTCAAATGTTAATAATTGAGAATTACATTACATATCCATCCAAACACTAGCCCTGTAATTGTGTGGGTATATGATTTCACATTCCTAACATATCCAAACATGTGGAGGGTAATCACATTACACATTCCCATTCCTCTGTAATGTGATTCACCCATAATCATATTACATTACATTCCATTACGGGCAACCAAACGGTACCTATGTGTCCTCCGATTCAATTCCGTAAAGCGTACAGGATCCTTCCAATAACGATACGTATCGCCCGATACTTTAAATGTTGATATTAATATTATTACTATAACCACACAAAATAAAAATGAATAAGTTAATACTTGCTCACTTGTTCAGTTGATTATTCTCACATCATCAATTCACATAGAAAAGTATAATATTCTTTGTTGTCAATTAGCATCATTTTTGAGTTGACATTAATGTATTATATATATTAACTTTCTTTAATTTTTATATATATATATATTTTTTTGGTCCCCACATCTAATCGGATAGCCATGAATTTGATTCCTGTCCCCATCCAAATAGTTCAAAGTTATACGTGTTGTGATTGTCTTTGTTACAACTAAAACAGTCAACGCATGCATGTGCGTATAACTGAAGAATTCAACAAATAGCCAAAAAAATAATAATAATATAAACAATTATAACAAAAGAGAAGAAATGCATTTCTCTTTAATAAATGATGACATAATTATTAGATTAAAAATGATTAAGCTAACATATGCTTACATAAGGTTATTTAAGTATGAAACTCATAGATAATTATGGCATATATCTTCTGAAAAACTACTCGTTGAATTAGATACTATATTTATGTTTGTCAAGTCTACCAAAAATCAAAATAATCCAACGGTCAGTTTCTCACAAATGTCATTAAAAAAAACTAAAACAGTTTTCAGTTGTCACAATTTTTCATAACTATATTTTGAAATTCTGACATTAGATCAACGTGATTTTTTTGCATACATGACATTTATAAGTATAGTATTTAATCCAACGATCAATTTCTCAAAATATGCATATCATAATTATCTATGAACTTCATGCTTACATAACCTACATAAGCATATGCTGACTAGATCGGGACTGATTATTAGACATGGAATGAGTATTAAGTGAATATATAGAGGGAATAATATTGGACATGATTTTGGATTGAGGGTGCCTGAAGTCAGGGTCGGCCCTGAGATTTTGGATGCCCTAGGCGGGCTCCTAAAATGTTGCCCCTACTATATATCGACTAAAAAAAAGGCATGTAAAATTTTAGTTATTTATCCTTAATTTCTCATGAGCTAAATGTACAACAATCAATTTACAAAGCGCGTTCTCAATAGGCTCACCTCGAACCTCCTATCACCAATTCACCATTATATATATATAAAAGAAGCTAAAACCTAAAACAATATATCAAATCAGAAAAAAGGTTTTCTATAAGCTCATCCCGAACCTCCTATTATAATTATAAATATAATTAAACTAATAAAGAAGACTTACAACAATCAATTCACAGGGAAGGTTTTCAATAGGCTCATCCCGAACCTCATATCATCATTACAAATACAACAATTCTTTTTGTCCACCCTTTTTGTCATCTCTTGTGCATTTGACCAACTTGAAAGTTCAATCAGTTATTTTGAAAAATCGACTGTTGGATTTGATGCTCCACTTATTCATATCAAGAATACAAAAAATCACATTGATCCAATGGTTGGTTTTTCAAAAAATAGACTGTGATAGTTTTTAACAATTTTTTCATTATATTTTACAATTTTTTTCAAAATTGCAAAAAGGGACCATTTGATCAATGTGATTTTTTGCATTCATGATAGGTATAAGTGAAATATCAAATCCAACGGTGGATTTCTCGAAATAACGGTTCCAAGTTGGTCAGATGCACAAGGGAAGACAAAAAGGGAGAACGAATGGAATTTTCCTTACAAAATATCAAACAAATAAACAATCAATTCACAATGAGAGTTTTTAATAGGCTCATCCGAAACCTCCTATCATCATATATTACAAATATATCAAACTAATAAACAAGATTTGATTACAACTTTTGAATATAATTCCATTAAAAAGAATATAATTCAACTATATTTTCCATAAATGTGTCAAACATACATAGAATGATACCAAGAAATTAACAAAAATAATATTCTAAAGAAAAATACAACAACAAAAAATAGATGCTAAATAGTAAAACATATATAGTATATTGGGGTTTGGCCCTTTGAACTGTCATTGAATAAAAATTGGTTGCCTAAGTATTATATCATTACTAATACCAAATTTAATGCCCCTAAATTTTACTAAAAAAATGGATGCCCAAGGCGGTTGCCTGTTAGGCCTGCCCTCAGGGCCGGCTCTGCCTGAAGTCCCTCCAGGAAGTGTGTTTCATTTGCTTTTTGCAGACTTGTCTCATGATGTTAGGGCCAAGCTTATTTATTGTTTGGAATGCTTAGGGCATCTCCAATGATAATATTTATTTTTTGTGATTTATATCCATTTTTTGGATCACAAAAATGAAAATGGATAAGGACATATATAGAGATGCTCCAATCGTGCCATATCCAATATATTTTTGGCTCAACCATCTTTTTCTACATTTCAACCCCCATTTTTTTGTTCACAAACTACGTTTTTTTCACCAATCAATCACCATTCCTCAATCTTCAACACCATTTACAAAAAAAAAATAATATTATTACTATTAATTAATAAAATAAAAATAATCATAAATATTAATCTAGTTGGAGCTTATTGTTTCTTTAATGAGAAAATAGAAAAAAATACGTGATGTGGTAGTGAAAATGGTGATGCAGCATATCCATTTTTTAGATATGGATAACACTTTCAGTGCTCCAATGGTGATCCATATCGATCAATATCCAAAAAATGGAATGATCCAAATTGATATCTATTTTCTAAAAAATGGATATGGATATGGATATGGCTACACGTACTATTGAAGATGGCTTTAAGCCTTTTTTTTTTATAAAAAAAAGGAGATTGGTTTGCTATATATGCAATCGAAGAATGACTTATTTCTTGCTTAAGGGAATAAAACATAGAATTATGGTTCTTCTAGTCTAGTTGTAAGCCTTTCTAATTTCATATAAGATCAAAGTTTTCAAATTTTTGGAATTGATTCTGTCAGCATATGCTTACTTGAGTTTCTAAAGTAAGCATGAAACTAATAGGTAATTGTGGGATATATATTTTGAAAAGCTGACTGTTGGAGTGCATGTCATGCATGCCAAAAATCACAATGATCCAATGATCGGTTTCTTATAAATGTCACTTAGATAAACTATGACAGTTTGGGCAGTTATAATTTTTCACAGTTTGTATTTTCAAATGTTGACATCAAATCATTGTGATTTTTGGCATGCATGACATCCATAAGAATTGTATCGAATCCAACGGTCAGTTTTTCAAAATACATTTTCCACAGTTAGTTGAAGGCATCATACTCACTTTAAAGTGAGCATATATATGTACAGGATCGGTAATTGTTCAAATTCTAATGTATAAAAGCATATTAAAATTCATTTATTAATATTGGATAGTCTACGCACGGTAGGGATGGGTCTCTATGTTTAGCCCAAAAAAAAAAAAAAAAAGAATAAAAAGCAAATGGGGAAATGACACTTTGCCCCTCCTAAACTGTAGGTCGATTTCATGTTGCCCCCTCCTATTAGTTAACTGTTGGTTTGATTGACATAAAGTCAGTCTCGCTAAAGCACGTGGTTGGATTTCTCTACTCTTAGGACCAATATGCCGTTCACCCAAACCCATACAAAAAAACCATGTACCCTACCTCCTATTTTTCTCTCTCTTCTCGTTAATCCTCATTCTCAGATGACTTACCCACCGACCAGCACTCAAGCCCCTCTCTCTCTTCCCTTCTCTTTCATGCCTCTCTCTCTTTCAAGCCTCTCTCACCCCAAGTCAACACACCTCAAATGCTTTTTTATCTTATAAATAAGACTGTCTAAGCTTTTAAACATTATACCAAATTCGAAGAACTCAAGAATTAGGGAATCTTAACAATGCCGACATCTACGAGTTCACTTCTTTTGCTGTCCTAATCTGATCCATCCATTCCGACTCTAAATCTACCAGTGTTGACTTTCATTTCGTCGACGGTGGATGTTGATTAGCGTCGACTTTAAGAATAATACAAGTTAATGCTTGCTTACGTTGACATAATGACAGAGCTTGAAGAAACAAACCCCAAACAATCGGTGGTGGTGCAGATCTGCGGAAGGTGGTGGTGGTGGAGAGAAAGTTCAAATTTTCTCCTTTAAGACTACTTCAAATCCCAAGCTACCACCATTGATTTCAAGCCTCGTGTAAACTCCAAATTCATGAGAGAGAAAGAGAGTAAAGCTTGAAGAAAAAAGCTAGCTTCAATTAAGCTTCAATACACTGCCAACATACCCATGAATTCAAATAGTGCCGCGGAAACGATCGAATAGGACGGCGCATTAGCCACTGTTGGCGGTGTAAAGAGAAGAGTTCAGAACTGGTGCAGTGGCGTTGATACTGAAGGCGGTGCGTGCAAGATTGGTAGGAAGAAGACTGAAGGCGGTGCATGCGAGATTGGTAGGAAGAAGATTGTGGCTTGGTTGCTTCCCATTTCAGAGTAACGAGAGAGAAAGAGAGAGAGAGAGAGAGATAAGCATTCATTTGTTATTTTCTTTCAGATTAAGAGACTATCCCTACACTGAGTAGCTTTTGCATTTCACAAGAACACTGCTTGGGAAATGTTATTGCATCATTCAAGGTAGGATACTTAAACCTCTCTAACACTAATGATATGTGTTTTACAATATACGCTTTACATGGATTGCTTTCAAATGTGGAAAGGTTTATGAAATGATGATGATGCATGGAACATAAACTGTTTGGAAACCTTAGTGTGGCGTGTTTGTGATAACATGATGATGGCATATGGAATACTTATTTCATTATTGTTTTGAAAGATGGGTATGTTTATGGAAATGATGTTTTGATATATGTATGCCACTCATATATATTTTCATGCCCTTTTGGCAATGATTTTATATGTGCTGGTATGTATGGCATTTTGGACTCGGTTGGTATACAGGGAGGTTATTTAAGGGCCTATGATCCTGGGTGGAGCTTTAGTGCGGACCCGAAGTTATAGGCCCATAGTGGCTCGAATATTAACTGTGCAATGTAACTAGTCGGTATCCTCGAGAGGTCAGACCACTAAGTGGTCGGTTTTTGTTGTCGTTGTACCGGAGGCTCGTTAGCCTAGAATAACATCCTAATATACATTCGTGAGCATGGTTATGGAAATGAGAAAGGAAATGTTTGGATATTGAAGTTTTATGATGATTTGCGAACTGTGTTTATAACCGAATCTAAACCCACACTTATTATGAAACTGTTTAATACTGTTGGTTGGGGTTGTATTCCTACTGGTTATTCTAAGCTTACGCTGTGTTTTATACATTCACAGATTTCTAGGAGGGGTTCGGCCGTAGGGAACTCTTCTAAGGTTGCATTGGGTTTAGTAGTGTTCTGGGTAGTTTTGCATCGAAATTTGTAACAGCATTAGAGTTATATAAACTCTTGGGCTATTGTTATTAGTTCTCAATATCCTATATGCCAAAGTTATTGGCATTTATGATTTTTGTACGAATTATCTACTCTATGTATTACTCGGTTTTGGGACATATGTTAAGCACTATTCATTTCATATCATGTTATTATAGTTATTCCTTCTGTCCTGAGTATGGAAATATGAATGAGAGGTACAGGTTGTACCTTCACCTTGACATGTGTCAACCTACCTGGAGGGTCGGTGCAATTGTAAGGTTGAGGCATTACAGAAGATGTGAGAAGTTCCCTATTTTAATTTTTTTAAGCCAATTTATTGAAAGGTAGCTAGAAAGTAGGGGTGGAAAAATTAGGCCAAACCCATTAACCCGCCCAAACCCATTTAGTAATAACGGGTATGGGTTGATACATTTTAATAAATGGGTCATAATTGGGCCACCCAATTAAACCCATTTATAATTGGGTTGGATATGGGTAACCCATGGGTGCCTATTGGGTACCCAACTAATTAAATTCATTTATATGATTTTTGTTCTCAGGTTTGGGACATATACTCATTTAACTACCATGTCTTGACCCATGCCCATATATCATGGGTTGACCCGTTCGCGTTTTTATTTTTCCCCGCATATACACGCCAACAAAAAAAACTCAAAATAAAATAAAATTGCCGCATTTAACAACAAAATTTAACATTTCATATATATACAAAATTTAACATGCCATATATATATATATATATATATATATATATCTTGACCCATGCCCAAATATCATGGGTCGACCCGACCACCAACCCATATATATCATGGGTCGACCCATTCGTTTTTTATTTTTTTATATTTTTTAAACGCATATACACACCAACAAAATAAAATAAAATTGCCGCATTTAACAACAAAATTTAACATATCATATATATACAAAACTTAACATGTTATATATATCTTGACCCATGCCTATATATCATGGGTCGACCCAACCCACCAACCCATATATCATGGGTAAACCCATTTGTTTTTTGTTTTTTTTTTTTAAACGAATATACACACCAACAAAATAAAATAAAATTGCCGCATTTAACAACAAAATTAAACATGTCATATTTAAATTTTCAACAAAAACTGCGTTCTTGCAGTTATTCAAAATGTCACAATTTTGTAGTCAATTTTTTCAAAAACCAACCGTTGGATCATCCTGATTTTTGGTAGGCATGACATTCATAAGATGAGTATTTTATCCAACGGTCGATTTTTTAAAATATATTTTGCAACAGACCCTATAGAAGCGCAGAATGCCAAAATATATAAAACTGAAGGTTTACGAACTGTCATGCCTGCAAAAACTCATAGTGATGCCACTCTTTTGTATGTCATGCCTGCAAAAACTCACAGTGATCCGACGGTTGGTTTTTGAAAAAAATGATTGCAAAATTGTGACATTTTGAATAACTGTAAAAACGCAGTTTTTGTTGAGAATTTAAATATGACATGTTAAATTTTGTTGTTAAATGCGGCAATTTTATTTTATTTGTTGGCGTGTGTATGTGTTAAATTTAAAAAAAAAAAAAAAAAAAAAAAAGATCGACCCATGATATACGGATTGTCGGGTCGGGTCGACCCATGATATATGGGCATGGGTCAAGATATATATAACATGTTAAATTTTGTTGGAAAATACGGTAATTTTATTTTATTTTGAGTTTTTTTGTTGGCGTGTATATGCGGGGGGGAAAAAAAAAAGATCTATGATATATGGGTTGGTGGGTCGGGTCGACCCATGATATATGGGCATGGATCTAAATGGGTCAAGACATTGTACTAGTTAAATGGGTCATGTACATTTTATGGCCCAACCCATTTAGATCCAACCCAAACCTGCCTAAACCCACCCATTTGCCACCCCTACTAGAAAGGTAACTTTACCTTTAATTGAGACGTTGTTAGTGCCTTCATCATTTTCTATTGTTCAGGGAGCACATTGTTACAATCAAAACCACATGGGGCAATGTGAAATCGGCTTATAGTTAGGAAGCAGGAAAAGAATAATTTCTCCAAAACAAATATATGGTTCATATTATGATTTTAAAGAAAGGGTAATTGTGACAATCTATTAAAAAAAGGACACTTTACCTCAATATTGTTAGGTTTTAATCAATTACGTAAATAAAGCTCATATTGAAATAATTACGGAAATAAAGCTCCGTACATGAAAAAGAGCATTTTTGCCCTTTTAACGGTAATAATAATAATAATAATAATAATAATAAATTAATTTCATTTGAAAATTTTCACATAATCACCAAAAAACTGAATAATCACCAATCACCAACAATATGAAGAATAACCAAATTTACATAAAATCACCGATCACCATATTTTCTAATAATCACAATTTTTATTAACAATCACAAATCACCAATTACAGTTCGAACAGGTGATTTCAAAATTTTTTAACATCAAATCATGTCCTCACTTGTCCCATCAAATATTAAATGCATGCAGGATATGTATAATAACAAAAAATACATACAATCACCGAACTGTTATACAATCACTAATCACCAAAATTACACAGAATACTCAAAAAAGCACAGAATCACCTATTTACAAATTTTACATATAATCACAAAAAATATATGTTATCACCAATTTTCATTAAATCGCCAAATTTGTATTGGATCATCATTTCATAAAATAGGAGTTTGGACTTTCTTATTTTTTATCATTACTTATTAAATGTGTTTTGACTATTCATAAAATGGTGATTATCAACAAAATTGGTAATTGTATAAAAATTGGGGATTGATGATCTTTGACAAATTTGAAAATTCCTTTATAAAATAGTGATTATGTGTTTTTAAGGGGCATTTTTGCTAGAAATTTTTATAAATTTGAAGCCTTTCAAGAAAAGAAAGGATGTGAAAAGGGTTTTTGGGTTTTATTGGAGAAAGGTTATGCCTTTTTCTTTTTTCAGATGAGATAGAGGTTTATCAACTTTTGAAGCTAAACTTTGCTGTATACGGGAGGTTATTCTGTGGCCAACCACTCTTTGTCCAAAAAGAAAATGATGGGTGACAAAAGAAAACACCAATGTCAATTAGAGATATATTCTGTAATTTTACTTTATCCTCTACAGTACACATTCTCACAGATTAGGACGTCCCACTTTCTGATTTATTTTTTGGTTTTTCCATTGTACTAGGTCGGCAGTATCTGTCTTCTTAACATGTTTCGTCTGTTTCTTGGTCCCCCATTCTCAAAAGCTCTTTCTCTACTTTCTCGTGAGTTCTTTTTCATTTTTTTCTTCTTGTTTTTCTGGGTCGGTAGTATTTTTTTCTGCACTTCCAAAAGATTGAATTATTCAAATGGATATCAATTCACTTTCATATGCTTCGATCGAGATCGAGACACAAATCTTGCGCATATATTAGAGATTATAGATTATATATATACATATATTGAATAGATCAAAATTAATTGAATAGACATGGTCCAGTATTGTCATTTTGATCTCAAAATTAGTTGAATATATAAATATATATCTCACATAGCTAGGGCTAGCTTATATTTGAGGAATGAAATTAAAATGCCTCTAACTGGTCAGGAAGGAAAAGAAAAAGACAAGTAGAATTCCTTGTTCGAAGAATAAATTATGAAATTAATGAGGGAGGGAGGGAGTAGAGATATCGGGAAAACAAATGAAATCTCTTTTGTAAGGTAAAAAAAAATTTAAAAAAAAAAAAATGAATGGGAAGAAAACTAAATAAGATCGAGAGCCGTGTCCATGTCGATGTTCGATCGAGTACCTCGTTTGTTAAGTTCTCAATCTAAAAGTTAAAGCTTAAAAATAGTGAGCTAAATACAAGTATATGAAAATATAGCATTTTTTTTTTTTTTTTTTTTTGTGATGTGGGATAGAGTGGATTCTATTCTTCTACACTCCCTCTCACGTGTAGGCTTGTTTGGGTCTTGTCACGTGAATAACCAATTAATGCTCTCATACCATGTTAAGTTAATTTTCAACCTAAAAGTCTAAGCTTGTAAGTGGAGGACCTAACACAGGTATATAAAGTTATAGCAAACCTTTCATTTATGCGATGTGGTCGGAATAAAGTGGATTCTATTCTTCTACACTCGTCTTATACATATATGGAGATGCTAATACAAGGTGCACCTTCCATAAAGTTGTAACACACACACACACACACATATAAATAATTCTATATCACCTGACACTTTAACCCGAAATTAATTGAGTGGTGTTTGAAAAAAGAGAAAACAATTTGAAATGAGAGATATTACCACTCAAAGCAGGATACATCAGGATAGTTTTTAATTTCGGGTTAAAATGTCTGGTGCTATAGTATTTTTCTATATATATAAACATGAAATGAGAAATATATATATATATATATATAGATATTATTGTCTCTTTAATCTATCTTCATTTAGTGTCTATTCCTTTATTCCTTTATGTTAATGTATATATACTATTTACTATTTACTATTTACCATCTAGTGTATAGATATCATATACCGTATATTGTCCATTGCGTATATAAGGCTCCTTTGTACATTGAAACATTAATTATTCAATACAGAGTTATTTTTCTCTCATTCAACATGGTATCAGAGCTAGATATCTAACTAATCCAGCCTACCACCACTGCCCCACCGCCGACCAACCTACTACCACTGTCCCACCGCTGAACACCACCACCAACCGCCGTCACGGCCTCAAATACAGTCGGAAACGACAAAACTCAACCTCTCGAATCTGTCCAACCACGAAACTCTCCCTTCCCAGAACCCAAATCAATCAACCAACCCCTCAAACGACTCAATTTTCTCCGATCTTCAAAACCCCACCGAAATCACCCCAAAAGACCTTGGGACGCGCTCCCACGCGCCACCTATAGCAACCGCGTGTCAGATCCACTCTCAGCGGCTCTTTCACGCGCACTCACGCGCCCAGGCATCATCACCGTGTTGCTGACGTCAGCCCTACTCACCATCTCAGCAGCCACGTCACCAGATCCGACCCAACCCATATCCGACCCGACCAAGATCCAACCCGACCTGGATCCGACCCACTCCGACAACCCGTTGACCCGACCCAGAATCCGGCCCGTTGACCCTGCCCGGTCAACACTTTGACCATTGACCGCCACGTCAGCATCGTATTACCTCATCATCGTTGCCACGTCAGCCTGCCATATGTCCTACCTAGCTACTGCCACGTGTTAGTACCTCCTTGTGCCACGTGTCAGCACATCAATCTGCCACGTGTCAACACCCCATTGTGCCACGTGTCAGCTCGAACGGTCCCTTCCCCACTAATTTCGACGTCCTGAATCCATTTTTGGGCTCCGTTTTACGAGATTCTGCTTCTACACTGCACTTTTCAGCCCGTTCAGCTGCTTTTAGGGTCAAATCAACCGTTTTTTTAACAACGGTACTCCCTATAATTTTTCGACCTCCTGATTCCATTTTTGGGCTCCATTTTTCGAGATACTGCTTCTATAGTTGAGTTTTGAGCATCATGGCCACCTCCCGGTATCATAGTTTTTCTGCCACTGCCTCTGCCACGGAGAATTTATCTGTTCGAGATCCTAATTCACCTATTACTATTGCTGATCTTGAATGCTTTCTCAAGAAGGTTGCCTCATATTCTGGTAATACTTTCTCTCCTGCTCTCTCTGCTACTACGACAGGTAACTCCTCTTGGTTCTTTGATTCTGCATGTAGCAATCATATGACATCTGATCCTACTCTTTTCTCTACCAAGCATTCTTCTTCTCATATTCCACCCATTCATACTGCCGATGGTTCCCACATGCAAGTAAGCCATACAGGACAAGTTTCTCACTCTCATATATCTCTTTCTGATACATATATCATACCCAAACTCACTCTTAATCTTATTTCTGTGGGTCAACTTTGTGACATGGGTCTTACTGTTACTTTCTCTCGTTCTGGTTGTATTGTGCAAGATCCTCAGACTGGACAGACTCTTGGGACTGGTCGTAAAGTTGGTCGCCTGTTTGAGCTCATCAGTCTTCACACCTCTTCTCCAGCTCATCAGATTGTTGCTCCCGCTTCTTCTACTTCCTAACTCCATTTATGGCACTCTCATCTTGGGCATATATCGGTTGGTCGTTTACGGTCTTTAATTTCTAGTGGCTCTTTAGGTTCTGTTAGTTCTGACCATTTAGACTGTTTATCTTGCCAACTTGCAAAACAACCTGCCTTACCATTTCCTCATAGTACTTCTATTTCTTCCGCACCTTTTGATTTAGTTCACTCTGATATTTGGGGTCCTTCTCCTGTTTCGACCATGGGGGGATCAAAATACTTTGTGATCTTTATCGATGATTATTCTCGTTACACTTGGTTATATCTTATGCGTAATCGCTCTGAACTTAAACAGATTTATTATGATTTTGCACAAATGATCAAAACTCAATTTTCTTGTCCTATCAAAGTCTTTCGTGCAGATAATGCCATGGAGTATCGAGACTCAGATTTTCTCACTTTTCTTCGTACTAATGGTACTATTCCCCATCGCTCTTGCCCTGGCACCTCTCAACAAAATGGACGTGCTGAACGTAAACATCGACATCTCTTGGATACAGTTCGAGCACTTCTCATTTCTTCTTGTCCTGAAAATTTCTGGGGGGAATCTGTTCTCACTGCTGCATATACAATCAATCGTGTTCCTTCTTCTGTCATTGGTAACATTTCTCCTTATGAGCGTCTATAGGGTCATTCTCCAAATTAGAATCATCTCAGGGTTTTTGGAAGTGCTTGTTTTGTTCTTCTACAACCTCATGAGCATACTAAGTTGGAACCTCGCTCTCGTCTCTGTTGCTTCTTGGGTTATGGTATAGAACATAAAGGTTATAGGTGTTGGGATCCCATCTCCAAACGTCTTCGTGTCTCTCGTCATGTTGTATTCTGGGAGCACAAAATGTTTTCATCACTCTCCAAATTTCACTTACATGTTCCTCACACACAGTCTTTCTTTACTAATCCCTCAATTCCATTATTTTCTGATGATGCTGATACAGGTCTCGAACTTTTTACGGCTGCTCCTGAGGTGTCTCTTTTGTCTACGGATCCTGCTACAGTACCACTCTCCGCTACTACTGATGTCCTTCCTGCCCCTGATCCTGCTCCTGTCTCAGACTCCACCATTGACCATGCCTCCACTTCTGACACTGTCATTGATCCACCCATTCGTCGGTCTACTCGGGTAAGGGAACCATTTATCCTTCTTCGTGATTTTCATTGTTTTTCCACTATTCTCTCTCATCATGAACCGCAGACCTATCATGAGGCTCGTTCTAACCCTCTGTGCCAACAAGCAATGGCTGAAGAATTACAGGCTTTTCATACCACTCATACTTGGGATTTGGTTGACCTTCCTCGTGGAAAATCAATTGTGGGTTGTAAATGGGTTTACAAAATCAAGACCCGTTCTGATGGTTCAATCGAGCGTTACAAAGCTCGTCTGGTAGCTAAAGGCTTTACTGAGGAACATGGCATTGATTATGAAGAGACTTTTGCCCCCGTTGCTCGTGTTACTTCTGTCCGCAGTTTACTTGCTATTGCTGCTGTTCAAAAATGGAACCTATACCAGATGGATGTCAAAAATGCATTTCTCAATGGTGATCTTTCTGAAGAAGTTTACATGCAGCCTCCACCTGGGTATGATCATCCTCCAAATAAGGTCTGTAGACTTCGTCGAGCTTTATATAGACTGAAACAAGCTCCTCGGGCATGGTTTGCTAAGTTCAGTTCTGTTATTGGGGATTTTAGCTTTATCTCTTGTCCGTATGATTCTGCTCTCTTCATTCGTCAGACAGCCACCAGCACTACTCTTCTTCTGCTCTATGTTGATGATATGATTATTACTGGCAATGACCTTAGTGGCATTTCTGCACTCAAATCCGTTCTTCATCAGCATTACGAGATGAAAGATCTTGGTTCTTTCAGTTATTTTCTCGGTCTTGAGATATCTTCTGACTCCCATGGTTACTATCTATCACAAGCCAAGTATGCTTAAGATCTTTTCACTCGTGCTGGACTCACAGATGCCAAGACAGTCTCTACTCCTCTTGAAACCAATGCCAGACTTACTCCTCTTGATGGTACCTTACTGCCTGATGCCACACTCTATCGTCAGTTGGTTGGCAGTCTTATCTATCTCACAGTCACTCGCCTGGATATTGCCTATGCTGTTCACATTGTCAGCCAGTTCATATCAGCTCCTCGCTCCACTCATTTTGCAGCCGTTCTTCGTATTCTTCGTTATATAAAGGGCACTCTCTTTCATGGTCTTCACTTTTCTGTCACTTCTTCTCTAGAGTTGCGAGCTTACACAGATGCTGACTGGGCTGGTGACCCTACTGATCATCGGTCTACTACTGACTTTTGCTTCTTTCTTGGTGACTCTCTTATCTCCTGGCGTAGTAAGAAGCAAACCGTCGTTGTCAGGTCCAGTACTGAAGCCGAATACCGTGCTCTTGCTGATACTACCCAAGAACTTCTATGGCTTCACTGGCTACTCGAAGCTATGGGTGTCCCTTATTCTTCTGCCACTCCTATTTACTGTGACAACTGAAGTGCCATTCAAATTGCACACAATGATGTATTCCATGATCGCACCAAGCCTATCGAGATTGATTGTCACTTTGTTCGTCATCATATTGGCCAAGGCACTGTCCGCCTTCTTTCTGTCTCATCTATTGAGCAAATTGTTGATCTCTTCACCAAGGCTCATCCTCCCGGTCGCTTTACAGATTTAGTTTCCAAACTCAAGTTGGTTTCTCTTCACCCACCTTGAGTTTGAGGGGGGATGTTAATGTATATATACTATTTACTATTTACTATTTACCATCTAGTGTATAGATATCATATACCGTATATTGTCCATTGCCTATATAAGGCTCCTTTGTACATTGAAACATTAATTATTCAATACAGAGTTATTTTTCTCTCATTCAACACTTTATTTATTTTTTCTTTTCTTTGTTTATCTTTAAGGAGAGTTCCAACATACCTTAGATTTAGATTATGCATGTACCGGTCTGATAGCTCTCTCCCTTCTCTCAACCCCAAATCCTAAATCCTATCCTTGATTGTTTTGTTAATGTCTTTCCTCAATGTGTAAAAATATATATAAAAAAATTAAGAGAATATTTCCAATACCAATAGTTTTATTATAGGAAATTGAGGACTAGCTACCAAACATTAAGCCAATGTTCGAAAACTTAAATTGAAGATGTAAGAAAGAGTGAAGACAGCATCGTGCATGACGTAAAACTTTCAAGTGAATATTGTAGTTCATTTCTTTCTTCTTTCTATTTATTTATTTTCTTATTTTCTTGTCTTGTTTTAATTTATTTTCTCAATTTGTAAAATCATAGAAAAATATTATGCATCGCTACAAAGTATTTGTAGCTATTGTTACAATTATATATATCTCTTTTAGCGATGTATACCATTACTCAAAATCATATGGGAGAAGAAAATTTAAGAAAAAACATTTATGATATGTTTGGTTGGGTGGAAGGATGGAAGGAGGAGGACGGAAAAGTGGAAGGAAGGGGAGTTGTACGTATGTATTTGGTATAGAGCTGAGAGGAGGGAAGAATGGAATGAAAAATGGAGGGAATTAATCCCAAAATTCATGTTTCATGTCATGAGTGTGGGTGGGGTAAGATAATAAATAATTATCCCATTCTTTCTATTTTTCTTCCATACCAAATAAAAATGAATGAAAAAACTCTCTTCCACCCATCCTACTAAATACTCATAAAAGAAAGAGGGTCTTCTATCCCTAAAAATAAAAAGTGGATCCCCCTACTTTTATTTCTTCCAGTTTCTATCATCCCTGCTAATTTAAGCTAGGCAGCATTTGTTTTTCATGGGATCGAAATTGACACAATATAATGTTGTAGACCATGGCCACCTGATAACGATCGATAAGGTCCAGCTTTTAGTCAATAAAAAAGTGCAAGCTAGAGAAGACAAGACAATGCAAAGGCTACTGGTGGTATAGGTTCCCCACTCCTGCATGTCATGGCTTGATATATCGACCTAGGCCCCATGGAAAATTCCATGAGACTGCTGGCCACAACTTACACTAGCTTTAACAGGCACTTGCAAGTTAGAACAACGAACCCTTTCACATCTTCTTTCACCATTGCTCT
>JAESVK010000228.1:585066-619042 GCA_017140935.1 Hamamelis virginiana
ATATATATATATATATATATATATATATATATATATATATATATATATATCTTTTAATGTTATTAATATTTAACTAGACCATTTACATGATAGCAAAAACTATTTTCTTCGATAGATGGAGTCCAATCTTGACTGGTCCCTCCTCAAATGTACATAGTACATGGTAAAAGTTACTTTAATGCAATGATGGTACCATCATATATATTTTTTCCTAGATGCTTTCATCCCCTTTATTATTCTTGTCCTATATATTAAGGTATCGTTTGAATTGACTTACTTTTCAATCCACCTCTATTATTCTATTACTCAATTATTATTCTATCTCTAGCTTTAATCTTGCTTATTAGGGAAATCAACAGACATGCTGATCCTTATGGTGCATATGTGTCTGGCTGGATATTTTGTTTTGTCAAAGTAATAATATTCTTTTGTGTACGTGTGCAACTGAGAATGCATGACACATTATTCCTTTAGTTATTGGCCTCCACTGCTGGGAAAGCCTGCTAGCTGTGTCCAAATTAAAAATTAAAAAATGGGGCCTCCTGCCGACACAAGTCCTTGACAAAATAACCCAATCACTATAGTGCCTCGGCATAAGAGTCAAATTCTTATAATAGAAGCTATGATATATATATATATATATATATATATATATATATATATATATATATATCCTAATAGTGATTGATGATGGTTGTAGGACAAGAGATTGTGTGTTATGAGAGCCCAAGACCGGCATCGGGGATACACCGATTTGCATTTATATTATTCCGGCAACTGGGTCGGCAGACGGTGTACGCTCCTGGGTGGCGCCAGAATTTCAACACCAAAGACTTTGCGGAGCTTTACAATCTTGGCTTGCCAGTCGCTGCTGTTTATTTTAATTGCCAGAGGGAGAGAGGCTCTGGTGGTAGAAGACATTGATTTACTTTAATGAGTCTGAGTCAAGCTAATGCGTATGTCATATAAACTACACAATGTCTGTTAAGAGTATTAATTAGGCTTGTAGTGTATGTAAACTGCATAATGTGGGATATTTAGATGCATATATATCTATATCTATATATATATGTCTGATACATCCATCTACGTACGTACTCTACACCTAGCTAGTAATAAAATGGATGGAAATTTATAATGTATGGTTTGGTTATTTAATTGCATGTTCTCTAAGTTCTAGTTTTCCCCTTTCTTTTCTTTTCTCCCAAAAAATAGAAAATTGGTATCAGATGGCTATATCTTAATTTTAATAATAAAAACTTGGAAATTGCTAATTGTGAGAAACCAAATTAACTCTACTTCAATAACTTAAGATGCTGAGTGAAAGGTCCGTAGAACTCATTAATCAAGCTTAGTTATAAGTTTCCAATGCTACTAATATGTACATCTAGCACTTGTTAAACTTAAAAGAATGATTGCAAAAATGGATCCAGCAAATTTATTCAGTTCTTGTATATCTCAACTCTCACGTGATATGCATGATGGTGGGGTAGTCTATGTCAATCCATTTTTGCTATGTCAATTATTACAAAAATAAATAAATAAATTTGGGGAGAGCAGTGATAGATGTGTTCTATGCATATATGGTTGATTTTTTTTTAAAGAGCATTTTACGTCAATAATTTTAAGTTTTCATAATATTACGTGAACGAACCCGATATAAAGATAATTACATTAAAAAAAAAAAGGACCACATTACCCTTATGTAAACAAAAAAATAACCATTTTTCCAAGTAAACGGTCAAAATTCAAAAAAATAAAATAAAATAAAATCTTAAAGTTCTATTAACAATCCCCAATTTAATGTATCCCCCAATCCCCAAAAATGAACAGAATTCTCAATTAAACAAAATGACCCCAATCCCCAAATTAATATATAATCCCTAATTGTACTTAAAATCACCAACTCCAAACCCATCATTATTAGGGGACATGAAATGAGAAGTAATAAATATTGATCTAACGTGTTGGAGATTGGGGATTATGTGTAAACCAATGGGTTCTGTGTAAAATTGGAACTTAAAAATTCTGTATTAAATTGAGGATTGGGAGTTCTGTGTAATATTAGGAATTGGAGATTCTGTGTAAAATTGAAAATTTTGTGTAAAATTTGGGATTGAAGATTATGTGCAAAATTAAAAGTCAAAGTCAAATTTTGACAGTTTGAAGGGTATTTTTTAATTTTTGTTCAAAAAAACAGTAATAGGTTCATCTTCGTAATTATATTTGAATCGGATTTATTCACATAATATTTTAAAATTTCGGAATTATTGATGTAAAATGTTCTTTTTAAAAAAAAAAAAAAATGTGCTAGCATATTATGGAAAATGTCATTTACAAAAAGTGATCCAAGAATAATGCAAATTTTGAAAAATTGGGGCCGCTTTTCCTAAATGATATTTTTTAGAAACCAACCATTTAGATTACTGTAATTTTTGGCATGCATGACATGCATAACAATTGTATCAAATCCAACTTTCAATTTTTCAAAATACGCGTCCCACAATTGTCCATTATAGTATACTGACAGGATCATTTTAGTATCAAATCCAACTGTCTGTATATAGTCCCAATCTAGTCAGCATATGATTGATTACATAATTAGTTATGTCTAAAGGCCATAAATAATTGTGTGATGCATATTTTGAAAAATTAACTGTTAGATTGGATATTGTGCTTAGAGCATCTCCAATCCCGACTCAAACTCAAACTCAAATTCAAATTTGAGTAAAAATGACCAAAAAACCTTCTCCAATCCTGACTCAAACTCAAACTGAGTTCTAACTCAAAATTTTGAGTCAAAGAAATATGACCGTTGGAAGGCCTTCTTCCCTGCCATTTGCATCCCAGTCCCTGCTTCCCGGCGAACCAGTCCAGTCCTTCCCGGTGAAGCCCCCTCTCTCCCCCCCCTCTCTCTCTCCCCTGCAGAAGCTACGAAGAAGAACGTCAACGCTGCCTGCAGAAATAGCCGTTGGAGCAGACGACTCTCCCCCTCCCTCCCTCCCTGCAGATCTGAGAAATGTTGTTTCTAGGTCTTTCGTATGCTTTTGTGAAGGGAAAAAGGATGAGTGGTTTTGGTGGGAAAGTAAACTTGGGGGGAAAACGTAATAAAATAAAGTTGCGGGGAGTATAATATAATTATTAAAAAGATTTGAGTAAAATTTAGAGTCAGTGATTGGAGAGTTCCCATTTAAAAGGAGCTTTTTACTCAAATCCTGACTCAATTTAAGTTTGAGTTTGAGTTTATGATTGGAGATGGTCTTATATGGATGTCATGTATGCCAAAAATCACTGTGATCCAATGTTAGAATTTCAAAATCTAGCTATAAAAAAACTGTGACTGTTGAAAACTGTTACCATTTTTCGCAGTAACATTTTTGAAAAACCAACTGTTGGATCAGTGTAATTTTTGACATGCACGACGACATGTATAAGTACAGTATCTAATCCAATAGTCATATTTTCAAAATATACATCACACAATTATGTATAATACCATTGGGTAAATAATGCCATTATGCAAGATGGCTACCTATTATGTATAATGCCATAGTATCTAATTCAATTATCAGTTTTTCAAGATATGTATCCAATGATTACCTATTAAATTTATGCTAACTTACGCAAAAGTCAGCATGTGCTGATAGAATGATATCTCTCTCTCTTTCTCTCTCTCTCTCTCTCTCTCTCTCTATATATATATATATATATATATGTTCAGAGTTCTTAGGCTTCTGTCAAAACTGAATGGGCTAAACATTGTTGCATTTTTGGGCACCTGCTGGGTCCTTGGCCTTATAAACCCCCTCCAATCTTCAATTTTCATTAGTTTGGACAATACAGTCTTCAATTTTTTTATACTACTTTGAAGGGAATTCAACCGCTAGACTTGTTTTAATTCTAATATTTTATTCCTTATATTGTCACTAATTGAGTTAACCTCAATGGCTTCAATATCTTCTCCTTTAATTGTGAATGCACACACCTAAAAAAAATGCCGTTAATTGTATCATAAAGAGTGCAAGTGGTGTGAAAATGGACGTACCATCCATTTGACCCGCTGACTGGTCCGATAAGCTAAAAAATCTGGCCCGATCCTGTTCGATAATTAATGGACTGGAATGATATAATCCATAATAAATGGGCTGGATTGGGCTATTTTTTTTTTTTTTTTTTTTTTTTCAATTTAAAAGGATGAGTAGTGCAAATGATGGATGGTTATGTAGGTGCCAACCTAGTTGGAATGTATTTAACTATGGTGATGCAACTTTCTCGTACCAAAATTGTATACATTTGAAATATTAATAAAATAATATTTTTTTTTGTTTAATTATTATTTATTCATATACTTTAATATTTATGTATTTTTTCCTTTATTTGTATAGATTGTAATTTAAATCAAAATTAACCAAATAGCTTGATAGCCCGATCCGGTCCAGTCCATTAGCCCAATTCAGCTCGTCATCTTAATAGACTGGTCTAATGGATTGGATAAGACATGCCTTTTTCCTTTATTGGATAGGCCTTATTCAGTCCGATACATTAACTGGCCTAACCCGATCAGATCCAAAAGCCCAGTTGGCCAATATCTTAATGGGCCACCCTGGCCCGATTAGCCCATTTTTAACACCACTCAGTGCATGCATGCAGTTTTCCCTAACAGAGATTTTCTGACTTTCATTAATATTGATTTCATCATTATTTAATAAGTTTTGTTTTTCTTTTTTACCTAATAAAAACAAGTATAAGACTCTAACTGTGACCCAATGACTAAGACACCTGCAGTATCAACTAATTAAAGAATTCCAAGTTTGGGAAGCAATTCCGTAACAGTGTTGGGCTCAGCCCCATTTAATCCACAATCGGCTAAAAATCAAGACACTGGCTTCCTTCCCCAAGCACATGACAAGGATGGCACCACCAATTCCCCCTAACATTTTTTTTTTTTTTTGCTATACAGGTATTATGGGCCAGCGGACTAAATCATGCACCCCGAACAAGTCTTTCGAAACACGACTTGCATCTTGCGGTCCATGACTCAGGATATTAGTAGTTAGTGGGAGTCGAATCTAGGACCAAGGGACTTTGCATGCCCTTAACCCTGCTCCTCAACTACTAAGCTACCCTGGGTTAGTTCCTCACAATTCACATTCAATTACCAACCAACCAACCAAGAGAATTGTTGCCGTGATTGCTTTTTATAGTCAAATTTATTGCGACTTCAAAATCAGACTCCCTGTGAGTCTTGGTATAGTCTTATTTCAAGTAGTCCTCGATCCCTCGCTTAAGCTCCATATTTCTACTTCAAGAGTCATCGGTATCATAAGCATATTTGACAATTCTGTCACCTCTACTAGGTCACAATTACATGTTTCGGATTTTCTTTACAATAATCATTACTGTTAAATTTTATCCACCGTAAAAATTTTATATTGTTAGCACCAATAGTAACGAGATTGGTCTAAAGTGTGATTTTGATTTGGCTGTTGAGCAAGTATGGTGCGGTTCAGCAGCCATGTGGCCAATGTAAAACAGGTGTTTCGAAAAAACTGACCGTTGGATTGAATATTATTTCTATGTATGAAGGCATGCGAAAAATTACAGTGATCTGACTGTCGATTTATGAGATACAGACTGCAAAAAATTTTAGCAGTTTGTATTTGATACACAGTTCATTAAAATTTTTCACAGTTTGTATCTCATAAATCAACAGTCAAATCACTATGATTTTTGGCATGCTTGACAAGCATAGGAATAATATTCAATCCAACGGTCGATTTTTCGAAACACCTCATTTACATTGGCCAAAAGGCCAAATGACTGCTGAGCCGCACCATACTTGCTCAGCAACCAAATCGAGCCCCTAAAGTGCACGAGGTTTGGGACAATCTCCAAACGCATGCATCCAACTTTCTATCCATCTTCCATTTAAAAAAAATATATATTTATTCAATTCTCTAAAGAAAATAAAATGTAAATATAAATTTTTAATTAATTTTTTCAAATTTTTTAAAACAATAGGAAAGTGTAATTTTGAGAAGTTAAAAAAAAAAAAAAAAAACAGCTCGTTTGAATATGGACCCTTGATAGATGATAAACCAAGTGTCCCGTTAAACAAGTGAAATGCGAAACGATGGCGCCAAACAGTCCCAAATTATTTTGACAATTGGAGCCCAATTCCTTTTCTCGGCGGGAAATTCCATTCCCACCTCTTGATATATATATATATACTACATATAAAATATTTAATATTCTCATAACCCGTTTTTCAAGAAACAGTGAGAGGGAGAGAGAGGAAAGAGAAAGCGTCGCGTCGTGTAGATTGTCATTCAAAAATCGCTTCAAATCTGATAAAAAAAAACGAGTTTTCATGCTTGATTTACCAGTTTTCGTTCATCTCAGAAGCCATCTTAAACCCTAGATTTCGATTAGCCGGTTTCATTTCTTCTTCAATCTACTGGGTTTTTTGTTATTTGTGCTTCCTTGCTCGCCAGGGTTAGGGTTTTTTTTTTATTTTGCTTTCAATGGTGGACGCAATGGTGATTGCTGTGGATGATGATGATGATGGCTCGAAAGTTTCACCCACAATGAATGGTTCAGATCAAGCCATTAAGAAGACTTTGAAACGCAAGAGAGCGTCTTTGACCGAAATCATAAGTGTAGAAGAGAGAGTGGCTCGAATTGAGGGTTTACGCGCTGAGCTTGATGGGTTGTTTCGGTATTACAAAGAGGTTTTGGATGTGAAGTTGGAAATGAAGTTGAGTGAGTGCGGTTTGAGCAATGCGGCAATTGCTTGTTTGCTTGAGGAAAGTGCGCTTCCGTTGTCGAAGTTAGTGGAAGAGATCTTCGATAAGATGAAGGGAAGGGAAGAAGGGAGTGTTACGATGGCATCGGTGAAGAGTAGTGTCGTTTTCGTCGGTCAGAGAGTCTCGTATGGAGTTCCGAATGTGGATGCCGATGTGTTGGAGGACGATACAGAGTCATGCCTTTGGTGTTGGGAGGTGATACTATTCTTCTTATATCTTCTTATTCGTATATTGATGTAGGTGTTTTATTTGTTTATTTATTGGGTTTATCTAATTTTTGTTAGTTCTAACTTCTAAGATTACCATGTTTAATGCGCATACATAAGCTTTGTTGTTCTTAAGCTTGTTATCTTTATTGGGTATATTTTGATGTTTGTTATTTCTCAATCTAACCATGTTTATTCTGTGTTCATAATCTCCGTTTTGGGTATGTCTAATCATTAGTGAGTTTCAGCTTAATGTGTTTATTGGATATGCATAATCTTTGCTGTTTTGGAATTTTCTGCATCTAATGGTGTATCTAATTTTTTTTTTTCAGTCTGCATTGTTAATTGGTTATTTTTGGTCCCTCACTCTATATCACTTCACTTTTATGTGTCTATTGGGTTTTTAAATATTTTTTGCTTTCTATTTTTGTTGGGTGTATTCATCTTTGTTCATTTTTAAATTACTATGTTTATTGTGTTTATCATGTCCACTGTGTATATCATGTTTTTGTGTTTGGGGATGCATATAATTTCTGTTCTTTAACTTACCATTTCTATTGAATAGAGTTTGTCTTCATTGTTATTCTACTTAGTCTGATTATAGGGTCTAGTTACTTTTTATTGTCTAAATTATCATTTGCTAACAATGGTCATTATGTTCCATTTTACTGCATTTTTGGGTCATTTAAGGTATGTTTGATTATGTGGTCATTTCTGGTTTTATGTATCTTTTAATGATCAAATTTCTAAACAATGTATGACCATCACCATCATCACTGTGACGATGTGACCCCAAACACATTCTATTGTTGCCGACTGTGGCCACACTACTGTTGTTGTAACTGCAGCCTTCAAGACCACTCGAACCAATAATGTAACAACAATTGCTTACCAGATTACTGCCATAATTGACTTAACTCTGCCACCACCACAGCCTTCCACTGCCACTTGTCACCATTGTTGCCCTACTGGACCCACTGCTGTTGTACAGTCACTATCACCACCTCCATTATTAACTTACTCTGCCACCGCCATTGCCACTCAGGGCCTGCTCAATAGGATTTAAAGCCTAACGAAAAATCTATTAGTAAGGCTTCTTTCATATGATTTATTCTTGTTTTTGAGATGCAAAATTACTAATTGCAGACAAAGCGTTCTCTATTGACCACTATCATTTGAAAAGAGCAGAGACTACATTGATGACTGGTGACAGCACCATCTAACAATTTCTGCAAACAAATGAGGTTGAGCCAAGAATACATCGCTAAGCAGAGGCCACATTTGAGTGTGATGACAACCCTATTAACAGATATGAGGCTACCTAAGCTACCAAGATGACTACCTAAGCGACCTAGGGTTTGAGCTGCTCCTGTTGCCACTTCACTGCGACCATTGTCCCGCCATTATCTTCTCCACTGCTGTTAATTCCTTTAATTTCAATGTACTTTATCAGACACAATTTACTAGTTTTAGTCTTTTTAAATGAAAAACCATTATCACTACGAAACATGTTTCTATAAATAAGAAATAAATGAAAACAAACAAGTCATTTTAGTTTTAAAAAATGAGAAAAATGGCAGCACATATAACCCCACCATAATTTTTACTATTTTTAAACTTTTGATATTCATTTGGTGTATTTAATATTGTTGCTTTTAAATTTACCATGTTTATTTGGTGTATTTATTGTTTTCAATTCACTATTTCTATTTGGTATGTCTAGTTTTTGACTTGCCATGCTTGTCTAATGTGCAGACAAGAGATGTAAAGTTGATGCCAAAAACTATTCGTGGGGCACTGAAAGTTCGGCGTGCCTGTCGGAAAAAGATTCATGAGAGGATTACTGCTGTTTCTAGTATGTAAATGTTTTCTTAAATAAGTGGTTTGGTTTAATTGTTCATTTTGTTCTGTGTTAATTGCACAATAATCAGCAGGAAAAGTGTCATAAGTTTTGGTTGCATTTATTTGGATCTACTGCTTGTTTAGAGAGATAATTATGGGGCTGCACAGCTGCACTATGTATCTTCTATGAAATATAACCCCTTGGCTCAACCATTATTAAACCACCATGCTCCTCTTCAACATTCTAATCAAGCATTGGGGGGACTTGTTTTTGTTTTTTGTTTTTTGTTTTTTTGATTTTTTTGATTTTTTTTTTGGGGGGGGTGGTTTGTTGGGGCATGGAGCCACCTCATTCTTCTAAGCTGAATTTTGAGGAAGAAAGAGAGAAACAAGCAAATAGGAAAACCAAAAAGTCGAAACTGATTTAGCTTTTGGACTTCTGTAGCTCTATAGTTTGATAATTGAAAGAGTGAGTCCTTCCTGATTTAAATAAATAAACAAATGAAAGAGGTCTTTGATAATTAATAGTGGATGCATTATGAATTTCATTAATTTGGTATATAGGTTTTTTCATCTGATGAGCATAATGGGTACTTAGGTAGTGTCAAATATCAATTGGTCGGTTTTGTCTAAAATTCCATGCTGCCTTTCCACAGCACAGGAGAACTGGCTTTTTCAATTATGATCCAGTAATTTTTATTAGGTTTATGCAGATTTTACATAGATAGTAATTGATTTATGTGGCTTATTTCAGCAATGCTTACTGCATTACAAAAGTCAGAGAGCCATCAAAACTACAAACATGATCTAATGAAAGCATCAGAAAAGCTCAGGAAAGTGTTAAGTGAGGCTGATATTCGTTTGTTGGTGGATAGCATGGTACAGAAGAATGGTGCAGATACGTATGTCTCTGCCTCTCAGCAGTAGCTCTTTCAGATTCAGTGTGTTGCTTTATTTATTTTTTAAATTTTTATGTGCGTTTTATGTATTGTTGTAGTGTTGAAAAGGAGGCGAAACAAGAAGAGAAACAGCTTATCAAGAAGTTGGAGAGAAATAAGCGAGAAGTTGAGAAGGAGAGAAGGAGAATGGATCGTGAATTACAGAAGGAGAAGCTGCAAAGTGTAAGTGCCAGTCCTTCAATACATTGTGTTTTATTTAGTTATGGCTGCATGGGTATCCTTTCGAGATATATGCTGTGGCAAGAGATATATGATGTTTAGTAAATATAATTGCACCACAATAGGTCAGAAAAGTGAAATAAAGAAAGCTTTAGGGAGATCTAAAAGAACATGTAGGAAACAAACTTCTCATTGTTTGCAAAGGGGGTGTAAATTATCTAGGTTTTACCTGGTCCCCAAATACTGACAAATTTTTCCTTTAATTAAGTTTGCATAACTGTTGCTATGTTAGTAGGTAATGATTTCCTTTGACTTCTTAGTCATATCTTTTCTGAACTGTTTACTTTATTGCAGGAAAAGGAGCTGAAGCGGTTGCAAGAAGAGGCTGAGAAAGACGGAAGACGTCGTGAGAAAGAAGAGGCTGAAATGAGGAGACAACTAAGAAGGCAGCAAGAGGAAGCTGAGAGAGATCAACGACGCCGTGAGAAGGAAGAAGCTGAATTGAAAAGGCAGCATGCTTTACAAAAGCAAGCTTCAATCATGGAACGCTTCCTTAAGAGAAACAAGAGTAATTCAAATTGCCCGAATGACTGCTCCATGACTGAAGTGATTACTTTTGATTCATCAACTAACAGGAATGAAAAGATTCTTGGGGCAGTTACTCAGTCAATGGACTGTGCTCTTTCACAAAATGATGAGATTAATACTGATAACATTCGCAAGTAGGTTTTCTTCTTTTTTTTCATATTATTTGATTAATTCTGTAACTTGTAGTCTTTTGAACTTGCTGATAACTCATTTAATCATATTTGTTACATTTTGCAGGTTGCACTTTAACTCATGGCGACATTTAGGTCATTCTATTCGTTCAAATAGAAAACAACATTGGGGCATACGTCAGAAGCCTAAGACTGAACTATTCAAGGAACTTAAGCTCACTACAAGCAGAGGACTAGTGCGTGATGATGAATTGAGTGTGGAAAAGCTTGTAGATGGATGGGGAGAAGCAAGTTCAAATGACAGAACATGCCATATGAATACAGATAGCTCTCTTCATGATTCCCAGAAGTGCAATCAGGGTAAACAGTTGCTGCAGTTCGATAAGAGCCATAGACCTGCATTTTATGGCATTTGGCCTAAGAAAAGGTAAGGTCCCATTTTGTGAGTTTGTATTTTGTCTCACCCAGGGATAAATTTAGAGGTATACAAATATGTGTTTCAAAGGAGAATGTTTAACAAAAGGACCCTGTAGAAGTTCTCTTTGATTAGTCTTTATTTGTTATTCATATGGATGCATGATGATTCACCTTGCCTTATTTCAAATAAAAAAAAGGTGAATTATTGATTTATTGGTCGGCTGGTTAGAATATGCTTTTGTTTCGATTATTATATCTGTTAGGTGGGCTAGTACATTTAATTTCTTCATTTGTACTTTTCTATTGGAAGCCCTTAAGGTAGATAGGTTGACTAATTTTTTTAGTTGGTTACCAAAGCACTCCTAGGAGCTGGCTTTCCTAGTTAGACAGCTTACTGCCAACATTAAGACTGGAGTGAGAGGGAGAACTTATGCTTAGGATTGGGGTTGTGGTTGTAACCATTCGGCATCCTTGGTGAGAGGTAGGAATAAAGTTATAGGTGCCAAGTTCATGCCTATGTGTTATTTGTCTGCATTCCTTCTTAAGTACTTTAACTGGACATGCAGTGGTCTTAATCCAGTCAGATGGTCCTTACAGAGGTGATTGTGCAATTCATGATACGACATGATTGAATGATTTAATGCCTACACGCATTAGCTCCATTGGCTTGTGTTGGACTACCACATTGATTGTATGTGTGTTTATATCCATTTTTCCAGTAATGTTGTTGGACCGCGCCACCCTCTTAGGAAGGACCCAGACTTGGATTATGATATTGATAGTGATGAAGAATGGGAAGAGGTATTGTCTATGTTTTGTTATTTGATTTTTTCATTAACAGAAAAATAGAAAAAAAAAATGCTTAAAGTTGACACTCTTTGCACAGGAGGATCCTGGTGAAAGCCTCTCAGATTGTGATAAAGAAGAAGAAGAAAGTGTAGAGGAAGGATACTTAAAAGTTGAGGATGATGATGAAAGTGAAGATGGTTTCTTTGTACCTGATGGATATTTATCAGAAAATGAGGTAAGGAAATGTGATACCCTAACCATTGTGAAGCTGCATATTATTATACCTATTTATGTTTTTTGTGATCACTATTAACATCAGGATATTATTATATTATTATATTAACAAAGGGAATATGTATTTTGCCTTTTCTGTATTCGATATTGACATACATGGCTGTGGTCTATAGTTGCCTTTCAGTTTTATAAACAAGGATATCCATATGCCTGTGGTCCTTAAAAAAGAAATTTTTTTAAAAACCCGGGGGGTGGGGGGTGGTTGGTGTTGTGTTTGTTAATTGCTTTTTTAAAACCTCAATTACTTACATTTGGTTTGTGATTTGAAGTTTTCAGAAAACAATTTTCATTTTAAAAAATGAGAATGATAATTATTAAGAACTCAGTTTTTGGGTGCTTTTCAGTTAAAGGGCCCGTGTTTTGAAAACAAGGAAAGTGGCTTTTTGATATTGTGGTTTTCATGGTTTTCATCTTTAAGAATGATGGAAAGCAATGAAAATTTTTAGGAACTTTCAAATTATGGTTGTTTGAAGCTGTTAAAGGGCCTGTAGTGTTGAAAACTTGAAAACAGCCTGTTTTTAGGAAATTATTTGAAAAACAGTTTTCAAAACACCTTGCCTAATCCATTTTCCACTCTGTTTTTTTTTTTTTTTCCCATCATTGAAATGGGAAACCAGTTTTCAAAAATGATACCAGATGGGTCGAAACACTAAATGATGTTTGTCTCATAACAAATGTTTTTAGGGTCAATAAATTAAAACTCTGGCTGGGTGTACACCTTGAAGGTTGGGTCGTGAAAGGCATGCTGGGCTGTAAGCCCAGCTCTTGGGTGTATGTCCAATAGGAGTCCTGCCCAAATTTTAAAGTCACATGGTGCTCTTGGGCTTCCTCGCCCTAGGGCGAGCCCCGAGTAAGTTTTTTGAAACTTTGCTCAGAACTTACTGTTGGGAATAGGATTTATAACTCGTTTGGGCGATTTATCTTGGAATTCCAAGTTGTTTTGACCTGTTATTTAAGCTACCCAAAAGTTTCATTCCCTAATGTATCTTTCTTTTAGCAATTCTATTGGTACAAACTTAGATTAGGGTAATTGACTCTGCAAAAATACTCGCATTCTAAAAATAGGCACATTTTCTTAGTATTTTTTATTCACGGTTAAAACCCTTCTCAACGGGTTACACCTTTCTAAAAGATATTGGCAATTGGAGAAGCGCAATCTTCTCTATGAGCTGCACTTGCATTAACTAAGATTGCATTTTTATTGAGAGAAACACTGCTCATCGACTCTGTTGAAATCATGTGAAAGCTCAAATTCACTATTTCACCAAATCCTGATTTACCCGGAATGTCAGGTTTCTCCAACTTGCATTACTGAAGACATGGAAGTTATCTTTGAAATCTCAATTTAATTCACTTTAATGTAATGCTTATTCAGATATGAGGTCCAAGGAAATTGATCATGAGTTAGTTCCATCAGTTGTGAGAGTCTGGCATTGTAATAAGATACGTGCGAGCTATGGAAATACCTTCATGGCAATTCTTAACCCAGTTTCTTGTGTTAGGGACTGTCAGAAGGTTTTATTGCCATTAAATATCACTATCAATATGTTACTTATTGTGTGTGTGTGTGTCACTAATTCACTATTTATGTATTTTCATTACTGGGATTCGACAGTAATGTGGGTGATCTCACAGAAGTAGTTAAGATATAAAAGAACATGTTAGAGTTTATGGTGTTTGTCAATTGAGTGTTAGCGAACTGTTCATGCAAGAATGTGTCCTAAGAGATCAAGGTCTACCCAGGAGGTCGTCAATCACCCCAAAATCGAGCCCTTCACTTAAGAGTGCTCTCTATACATGCTGCCTAAAGAATTCATGCATCCCAAGATTGTTGCTTTTGCACCTAAAAGAGCAACCTAAAGTGCTTATTCATGAAAATGATCTCTTGCGTGCAGGGTGTACAAGTTGACAGAATGGAATCTGATCTCTTAGTTGAGGAAGCCAGTTCACCTAGTTGTAAGCAAGAGGTTGAGAATGAGGAGTTCCGTATATTGCTACGACAGCAAATGTATGTACACAATTTAACTGAGCATGCTCTACGGAAGAACCAGCCCTTGATTATATTAAATCTAATGCATGAGAAAGCCCCATTGTTAATAGCTGAAGATCTCAGTGGTACTCAGAAACTTGAACAGATGTGTTTGCAAGCCCTGAGTGTGCGTGTGTTCCCTGGTGGCCCACAAATATCAATATCAATGGATGACAGCATGCAGGATGAGGATCAAGAGGCTTGCCTGTCAAATAGCAAGGGCAGTGCGGTGCCAATGGCTGCTGTAACAGCTATACCAGATGCAGATTTGCCTAAAATTGTAAGTTGTGTGTTTGAAATTAGACATGATACTTTTAGAAACATTTTATTTATACCCTTCATTTTTTTTTTGCATGACCACCTTATTTTAGAGCTAACTGTAACTTTACTATTTTTTCAGGTCTCTGCTATTCAGTCATGCCCGCAGGGTATTAATAAGTTGGTTGAGTCTTTGCAACAGACATTCCCCACGATCCCAAAGTCCCAGTTAAGAAATAAAGTGCGTGAGATATCAGATTTTGTAGATAATCGTTGGCAGGTTAGTGAAGCTCATTTCCAAATTTGCTTTATTCTTGTGGTGACTGAGGGGTCAGGATTTACATATGCTTGTGGCATTTTCCTTGGTATTGCAGTACTACAGTGCCAAAGGACCACTTGGCACTATTCTCATTTTCTCTCTCATTGCTTCAATAGAAGCAATCTGCTTCATTCTAGAATTGTTGGCTATTCAGTTTTAGGCTTAAGTTAGGTCGGCTCCTTGGTAGGAGCTTTAGGTTTATACATGTGTGCATAGGGAGAGGGAGAGGTTGAGGCCTCCCTCTGACGAGTCTGGTCCATTCAGTTGTGCATTGTACATGTCATCTGTGCGAGAGAGATGATCCAAGTACTTGCCTGTGACAAATCAGGCTCCTGGAGAATATACATTTCATCTGCACCTCGTTCTTTGAGACATTAACCTTCATCCCTGATCCCTTGAGGCCAGTATTGGGATTCGATTGTGTAAACCTTATTTGCCTTTCAAAATACTTGTAATTAGCTGTGAAAGTGAAAAACCATGCTGTGGATGATTGAATGCAAACATGCAGTTGTACTCAATCTTATTTATTTATTTATTTTTCTGTTAATACATATTAAGTATGCTGAATGGTAATTGTATTTTATGCAGGTAAAAAAAGGTATTTTGGACAAGCTTGGCTTGTCAATTTCACCAGGTATGCACAGATCAAATATCTGTCTCAATTATTAGTTTTCTCCACCACCTAAAGTATTTATGTCTTAAAGTTAAAACCAGTTATATTTCTTCTAATTAGCAGAGAAAGGTAGCAGGAGGACAAAGAGTATTGCGACATTTTTCTCAAAAAGATGTCTACCTCCTCCTGGCAGAAGTAGCAACCCCATCCAGATGTCTCCTCAACCATCCCAGAAATCAGGCCCTATTGTTCAGAAGCAGCAGCAGGGTTGCACATACAATCAGCTGTAACCTCCTTTCATAGTTCTTGCCTTGTGTGTTAGTTTTCTTTTCTTTTCACTCATATCCAATATTGAAGTGTAGACGGAATTGTGGCAGTCGAATTTTTGTTGAAATGATAGAATTGAAATTGAACAGTGTTGGTTAGCCTTTATATCAATATATATATAAAGATGTAATTTACTGATTGTGGAGCTGATTTCATATAAAATTTTGAGTTAAAACAACCTAAAATATGAGTATTAAAAGTAGGATCCCGCGTTTGGTGCCTCACAAAGCGTGCTTAGAAATGGTAAAATAAAATTTAATCAGACTTATCTTTAGTTGGGTTTTCATGTTTGTAAGAAATTAAGGCATGCTTGATGCTATGGAATGATGAGGTAGGTCTTTTCTTTACAATGTTTAGTGTAAAAAAAAAAAAAAAAAAGACTTGGAATGTTGTGTGCCTAAGTATTATTTGCATAGGAGACTAGCTAAAGGGAGATCCTCTTAGGCTTGATTTATTGCATGGGTGACTTGTGAGCCCTATTTTTGTGACTTGGGAGAACTGTATAGGCGATATAGTAATTGTGTAAACACATAAGTACGCATTTAGGTAGTAGACAAAGTGTCCCCAATTTGGTAGAACATATGCCCTCTAAGTCTTCATCTATTTATTGCGTGACTAAAGATGTGAACCTGCCATGCATGTGCAGCGTAATGGTAAAGTCGGTGATGTGGGTGCTAATGGCAATTGCAATGATGAGAGGAGGGTAGCTGTGATGAGAGCGGTGATAAGGTTACTACTAACTAGCTCATTATGCTTCCATGGCTGCTTAGCTAAATGATATATATATATATATATTCACTTTTAATTTATATCTATTATATAAATAGCAGTACGCTGATGTGGTGCCTCTAGAATTCTTTCCTTTCTTCATTATCTTTTCCCTCTAATTCTCTATTTATACAATCCTACCATATGCAATTCCCCCTTTGAACTATTTTGTAAATTAAAGCTTCTACTACTAAAATTTATAAATATTTATTTATATTATTTAAATACTATACTAATTCATCCTTAACCTCATAAACTTCAAGCAATACCTTTAAGCAAAGGGTAACATCACTGGATTTGAGTTGTCTATTAATTGACTTGGAAGAAAGATCCAATGAGCATTCACTTTTCACTTTAAGATTTTAACTAGAAAGCAAACTGTAGTGTAATTTAGTTTATTTAAATTGTATGTGGTCTGTTAATTTTATAATTTATTCAATTATCTTGTCCTAATGATAATTTGTAACTATTATAAAATGAATGACACATTCAATTGTTTATTTACTTGGCTTGAGGTCCCACTATGGGCTTTTGTGTGGTGAAAAGGTGGGGGACAGGAATCTCAAAAAGACACTAAATATACATATAAATTTTTGCAAAAATGATCCATAAGTCCCAAATTAAAAGTTTTTATACCCAAAAATAAATTTTTATTCCTATTGATCCCCGATCTAACTACTTCTTCCATGATATAATGAAACACAAGTGACTTTTATACATACACACGTAGAATTATGATAAGTTACGGACATTTTTACCTAAGACTTAGCGTTAGTCCATCCTTTTTGAGAAACATGGGATAGGTATTTTTTAAAATTGACCCTTAGAAGTTTTTATACATGTAGAATCTTCGTATACATGTCATGTATGCCAAAAATTACAATGATATCAAAGCATCTACATTTATCAAAGTTAAACTCACACAATAAACCCAACTATAAACCCATGATTTCACTTCAAATTTAAAAGGACCAGGTCAAGGGCTTGAAACTTGACCTCACAAATTTTTTTTTTTTTAAATAAAGGACGACAATGTTAAACTTAAAGCGTATGATGGAAGGAGTTTGCAGGTGATCTCATCCTTTCATGAAGACTAGTTTGCCCCAAATCTCAGTGAAAGTAGATCTAAAATACTCTGTATTATTTAAAAATAAAAAGTTTGCATGATCAGTTCCAAAAATTAAAAAAAATAATAGAAAGAAAGAACAAGATTTAAGCTTGTGGATGGGATTGCCTAAATTTGGAAAGTTAACTAGAATTTTCTTCATCCATATGTAATCTCGATTTGACATATTTTCAGAATGTAGATGTAGAGGGGCCATGTTTAAGTATGAAGCTAAGGGGTTCTTAACCTTGTATTTAATGAGGTTAGTATGAAATTTATTCTCAATTTGAAATATTTATAGGATGTAGGTGTAGCCATCCAACAAAAACATAAATAAATAAATAAAAGGAATTTAGGTATAGAAGGACCATGCTTAAGAATGAATCCAAGAGGTTCTTTAAGGTTTGCATTTAATAGGGTTAGTATGAGACATTTAAGACTAGTCGTTTAATCATATGGTTTTTTTTTTAAATACATTAAGTAAGATTTGAACTCATATTATTCTTTTTTGTAGTATTTATGAATTACTGCTTAGTTAAGACAAATGTGATAATAAAAATTAAAAATTTAATAAATTATATTTTAATTCAGTACATTTACAATTATGGTTAAGTGGTCCTTGAGGTAAACCCAGTGGATTGGTCAAGCTGGTTGAACAGCTTGGCCTCAAACTCTCCGTCTCGGGTTCGAGTGGGTATGCTCCTCACATCGTGTCCAGGTAATGGATATTTGATAAAAAAATCTCTGCCAGCACTTTACCCCCTTGTGGGCTTACCCAGCGCAAACGGTGATTAGTCTCTGCTTGTCAGATTTGAGGAAACACTGGGTCTAGACTAAAAAAAAAAAAAAAGTGGTCATTGAGGTAAAAACTAGACACAATTGGAATGGGAAATGAGCATGAGAATGGAATTAATAGAGTTAGTTACGTTTAGAAGCATTGTAGAATATAGAATTTCACGATATCCTCCTCCTCCTCCTCCTCTAAGAAATCAATCCGTCACGGTACGTAAACATGTTGAGTTTCACGTCCAACATGTGTGTTGGGAAATTTATTTAATTAGCACTACTCGCGATAGAAGACGTTAAAGCCAAACCCTAATCATGACCGTTGGATCAGTTTGAGTGAGTATGCAGTTGATGATGATCATATCTCCTTTGAGGAAAACAAACTATAGAGAACCAAAAGGGGATCCAAGCGGAATACATTGCTTAGTTGTGGGCCCCACACCAGCTAGAATTCGTCATATTATACCCTCAGATTTCCATTACCTAAAAAACTCCACCATTTCTACCACTTACATTAACCCTACTTCCAACTCTAATTTACAATTCAGGTATTCTTGGACCTACTCATACATTTCCTATTAGAGGTTCAATTTCCCAACTCATTTATATATTTAAAAATAAAAATTATTACTACAATACATTTGAATTTGTTTTTGCTACTATTTTGAAAAATAATCTCATTATTATAAAAAATGAATTAGTCATGCTGACTGCATCACTTTATAAGACTTAGAATTCTGTTTCTATAAGCTTTTTCTTAAAATCACTTTTCGAATTTAAAATTTCACTTCATCTTAGAAATTAGATGAAAATTATTTTTTTTCATGTCTTAAGGGATGAGAGGTTGGATGACAAAATTTTCGTACTACAAGTGATTGTTCCAAAAGTGAGGGGTCCGTTTGAACATAACTTTAAAAAGATACGTGAATAAATAGTTTTCTAAAATTGATTTTAGAAAAAGTTAACGCAAACACAGGACTTTATATTTTGTTAAGCATGTTGTTGTATTTCCTTACTTAATATGGCAGCTATATATCGAGTTTATTTTCTTCTTCGTCTTTTTTAATCAAGTAATAGAAATATATCCTTACCCCAAATTCTCAAATATTAAAAAGTAGATTTTAATGTGCTTTATGTTCTTGAATTCGAGAGCTCTTCCCTAAAATTAGGGATCCATGCCATTCATTACACTTCAAAGCAATAAAAATATCAAATTATACTAAATACCAAGTCAATTAGAGATTAATAGCCATTATATATTAAATTAAACTAGTTTATTTTTAGGTCAATTGAAAAGGAAGTAACATATTCATTAACTTTGTATCCTATGTGTGATCTCATTAAATATCCATATTTTCAGAGAGCATGCTACTCGGTATAATTGTTTTTTCTCAAATATAACAGCTTACAAGTGATGTCCATACATATTCTATTTCAACATGTTTTCATAAGAAAAAAGGACTCTAAATATAGATACAAAAATACTTCCACAAAGATACAATCAAAACTACCGACCCTTAAGCCATCCTAAAAAATTACAAAATATAAAATAAATAAATGAACTGTTAAGATAGTTCAGGTGGTTAAGGACTATGGCTCGTAAATAAGGTCTTAAGATCAAAACTTAACACTCCAACTATCGAATGGACGGAGTTTGTGCGTGATCTTACCCATAATTAGGTATTAGTTCGGAGAGTAATTTACTTGGGTTTTTAAATATCATTTAATCCAATTGCCTATTTTTTAAAATACCTATCCCCTATTGATTAAAAACTCAAATTCTCAGATAAAAAAGAATTTAATTATAAGAAAAAAAATTCTTATATGTTTATGTCCTCCAAAAAGAACTCTTAGTCTGGAATAGGACTGCAAATGAATCAAGACGTTCATTAGCTACTCGTAAATATGTTCGATAGAGGATCATTCGGATTTGTTCGTTTAGTAAACAAGTCAAGCTCAATCCTGAAAGCAAATGAATCAAGACGTTCGTTAGCTATTCGCAAATATGTTCAATAGAAGATCGTTCAGATTTGTTCGTTTAGTAAACAAGTCAAGCTCAATCCTGAAAGCTTCAAGCACATCTAGGCTCAGCTCGTTAGTAGGCTAGTGAATAAACTCACGAATAACCTTGTGTTTAGACTCATAAAAAAATTATCATTTAAGCTTGAATAAGCTCAATATATACATGACTTTATTTTGGGCTTTAATTTTTTATTTCCAATACACAGAAGTCATTTTTTAGGCTTTCCCAATTTTTAGAGAAAATAACAGTTTGCCCCCTCAAACTATTTGCTATTTTCACGTTACCCACATGTGGTTTCGAAACCTGAACTATTGGCCATTGTCAAATTACTCATTCTAGTAGTTAGTTATTTTTGTTTTTTGACTAAAAAATGGCATTCGGCTTTTATTTTATTATGCAATATTTATCCTAAATTGTTAATGAGTTCACATGCACATTGGTGAAGTTTCATGTTTTTTCTCAATATATTCTATTTATTAGGATTTTTATTTATTGAAAAGAGAAAATAATTCATAAAAATTAAAATATATTGAGAAAAATATTGAAACTTCATCGATATGCTTTTAGACACATTAGCAATTTTGGATAAATACTATGTATATATAAAAAAAAAATGTTTAACATCATTTTTAACCGACAAAAAGGAGTTAGTAATTTGATACAATCTAATAGTTTAGGGAGCACATTAATACAATTGAAATCACAGGGGGCAACGTAAAAAACAACCAATAGTTTATGGGGGCAAATTGTAATTTTTCATATATATTTTTTTTTTAACATAGAGTTGCAAATGAATCAAACAGTTCATGAACAAGCTCGATAATAAACGAGGAAAATTCAAACATACTAAAGCTCGACCCGAACTTAAATAATCAAACTTTTGACTAAGCCAAGCTTAAACTTCAGCTAGACTCGGCTCGTTTGCAGTCATAATGTGGAATCAAATGTATTTATCTATTATATAAAAGGCAATACGTTGATGTGACATGCTTCATATTGCTTCCCTCTTTAATTCTCTTATCTCCTTAAATCTCTCACTTTCTTCATTTTTATTGATTTCGGCCATATTTTAAAATGATAAGGCATTATATCATTGATTCAACTAATTAATTGAAATTTAAATTTTTAAGATTTTTTATTGGGTTGGGTTCCATTTTATTTTATTTTCTCTCTCCATAATTTTTTTATTTACTACGGATCTCATCTACTTCTCCCCCTCTCACTTCTTAATTATATTTTATTTTTATTTTAAAAATTGATTCTACTTTCCTTTTTAGTTTCTTTGTAATATCTTAAAATTTGTATTTTTCAAAAAATACATTCAAATTAGTTTTTTCAATCTCTTTAATATTTTAATCATTTTTATGTATTAAAATATATATTATAACTATATAAGTTTAATTAAAATCAAATTGTCAAAATCATTGGATAAAAATAACTATTTTATATAATTTATTAGATAAAATTTAACTATAAGTCGGGTTTGCGTTCGGAAATAAATAAATGGCATTGGCGTAATTTCATCAGAAATAAACGGCGTTTTCTAATCAGGACTCAATTTTAATTAGCATTCCGTTCACTTCTTTTTCTCCCCTCTCGCCCACACTGCCTGCCTCTGGTGCCCTCTCTCTCTCTCTCGCTCGCTCGCTCGCTCTTTATTTCTAGGTGGGTTTGTTCGTTTGTAAACAAATCCCGAACAAGAAATCTCTCAAGGAAAAAATGGCTCTGAAACTGAATCCGGTAGCCTTCCCTTCTCATCAAAAGGTCTCATCAAACGCTCTTCCTCAATCCTACAATCTTAGATCTCACAGAGTTTTTATGGCTTCCACCCTTCACACCACCTCCAAGTGAGTTTTTTTTTTTTAATATCTCTGTATGTGGGTATTGTAGAATATAGCTTTTTAGTGCTTGTTTTCATCTGGGTTTGTGGTGTTCCATGTTGAATTAGCTAAATATTGGGTTGATTCTCATGGAGTTCTTGTGATCTCTCTTTTCCGGTTTTTTTTTTTTGGTCATTCAAGTGCTGTACTCTGATACGGGTATTTTTTTTATTATTATTATTATTATTTGAAGTTGTTCAGATTCTATTGCATTTTGAGGAATTTCTTGATTTGATCTTTGCATGTTGCTAGAAATGAATGTGATATATTCCTCTTTGTGAAAGATAAAATTCAAAATTGCCTATCTCAATTAAAATTTTTTCACTAGTTATTGCTTTTATGAGGTGGGGTTGTCTTTTTGATTGATTCTGATGTGGGATTTAATTGATGCATGCATCAATTTTCCGTTCAATGCTTTGTTTGAAATGATTGTAGTTATTGTTAGAGATAAATTTTCGCCTCTGGGTTTCTCTATTCCTTGATTATGTGATTCTTATGATTGTTGCTTTTGTTGAAATTAAGCTATTTGATTTTTTTAGGCCCATGCCATTTTTTAATGCATGTGGAGTTTTCTGTTTGTCCTTTTCAATTGTGGGGAAGATGCGAGGGGGTTAAGAATATATGGTGATTTTTTAGATGCAAAAACATTGCTTGTATTATTTAATTATTGGTTTCATTTGTTGGGATTTAGGTTTGATTCTGTGGGATTCTTCTATTTTTCCTAAACTGGGTCCTGTCGGTAGACCCCTTTTTTTATAGATAGTTTGAGTCAATTCTATTTAATTGATGTATTTGGTGTTTTTTAATATATTCAATTTTAATTGATTATTTATTATTATTTTTATGTCTTCAATTTCTCTTTGGTGGGAAATACATGGTGATTTCTCATATCTGATAGCTCTTTCATGTATTCGATTTTTTTACAGATTTATTTTTTAATATAGTATATATATTTGTGAATTTATAGCCGTTCTCTTTCGTGGGAAATGTAGGTTACGTTCTGTTATCTGAAAACTGTATTATGTATTTGAGTTTTTTTTTTTTTTTTTTTTATTTAAAATTCCCATTAGATAATACTGAAATTGAGTTAGATTTTGTAGGCTTTCATTTCTGTTTACAGTTTATTGTTTTCCCAACCTTTCATTATGAATATTAGCATTTAGATGAGTATTTTCTATTTTCCTTTATCTATGATGTAATTGTTGTCTTACTCTGGCCTGACTTCTAGTAGTTAAATGCAATTGCCAAGCTTATGGGAGTTTGATCATTTTTGCTATGTCATTATGCATGTTTGTTACTTAAAACTTTTCATGCTCGCTCATGATTTTCAGGAAGAAAATTTAATCAGCAATTTGTGTGGATTTTACATGGCTTCTCTCTCTCTCACACACACATATTCGAGGAGTAATTAATGAATAATACTTTCATTTTTCTTGTTTAATTCATCAGTGCATCATATGTTTGAATTTCATTGATTCTTTTTAGTTGTTCATTTCATGAGTATAATTTGTGTACCCCCTACTCTCTCCCTCTCTTTCTCTCTCATGCTTGATTGTCCTGGGAAGCCCAACAATAATATTATATAGGGAGTGTTACTCATAATATGGATGCATGATTTCACTTTTTTAGTGTTAGGACCATTGTCGTGGCATGTTATATCTCCCATCTGTAATGTACGCTCAGGGGCGGAGCCACTCAATGTTCAAAAGGTGCCATGGCACCCCCTCACTTTTCAAGAATTGTTATTATATATATAAATATATCTTCCCTATATGTGAGATCTTATGTGGTAAAACATTCCTGGCACCCCCACATCTTCCCGGGCCTCCACTGTCAATGCTTTCACAATCCCATTACTTTTGTCCAAATTATCTTTACAGATTGACCTTTCATCTAATTTCCAAAAAAAGTATTGAAAAAGGAAGAAAAAAGTTTTGAATCTTGTATACATTCTACATTTTTTTAAGGTTGTTTTTGAAAAATAAATATCTCACCTTAATTAAATTCCTCAATTAAGCCAAATAGTTGTTGTATGTGTTAAACTCAGTTTACTGCATTTTTTTTTGTTATAAGAGGTCCCAGATAATTAAAAATTAATCTTACACTTAGAATTTGAATTTTCATTATTTTCCTTCATTTTCATAAAGGGTTGTCCCTTTCTATATAAATTTTAATTAAATAGTAAGAATAGTTGTCTATTCCACTCTAACAATTAAAAGTTGTAGAGAATTCTTAGGAATAATAATTAAAGTAACTAGCCAAGATCTAGGAATTTTCAATTGATTTTTTTTTTTTTTTAAATTATGAAAAAATTTACTTCTTGAATTATAATATATTAGAACTATAGAATTTTTATTTTTAAAGTTTTGGCACCCCTTGACATAAAATCCTGGCTCCGCCCCTGTGTACGCTGCTAAGCTTACTTTCTTCTATTTGGTATAGGGAGGTTGAGAATCTAAAGAAGCCATTCAGTCCTCCACGAGAGGTACATGTTCAAGTGACCCATTCCATGCCACCACAAAAGCTTGAGATCTTCAAATCCTTGGAGGATTGGGCTGAGAACAACATTTTGGTGCACCTAAAGCCTGTTGAGAAATGTTGGCAACCACAAGACTTTCTGCCAGACCCCGCTTCCGAGGGATTCTATGAGCAAGTCATGGAACTGAGAGAAAGATCAAAGGAAATCCCTGATGACTACTTTGTTGTGTTGGTTGGTGATATGATCACAGAGGAAGCCCTCCCGACTTACCAGACAATGCTTAACACCCTAGATGGAGTTCGAGATGAGACAGGTGCAAGCCTCACTTCCTGGGCAGTCTGGACGAGGGCATGGACTGCTGAAGAGAACAGGCATGGTGACCTTCTTAACAAGTATCTTTACCTTTCCGGACGAGTAGACATGAAGCAAATCGAGAAGACAATTCAGTACCTCATAGGGTCAGGAATGGTGAGATGCTCGTTCCACCTTATTTTGTTAGTTTCAATTATTTAGGTGCCATAGGAACTTTTGGGAATATATTCTTCTGAAGGAGAATGTAGGAAAATCTTAGCGTGTAAGGAAAGCCTTCCAAACTCTACACTAAATTGGTTAGTTCCAAATCCTAGATTTAGTGTAGGTCATCGTTTTGACATATTTTAGATCAATATTAATTCCAAAAGACGTATTAAGCTCAAAATAGGATATGGTCAGTAGAAGTTTGTGAAATAGATTAAATTTTTTAGAATGTCCAAGGACCATTCCCTTTATAGCTGCAAATTTCCTAAGTCATGCCTTTGTAGTAATTTTCCCTTAAAACTTCAAAGCTTCGTACTTTCAAATAAGAAAGAATGTCTAAGTGGCAATAAAACTTGAATTTTTACTGTCTGAAATTTGAAGGATAAATACAAACTTGTTTTATGGTCCATACTGCAGTTCCTTTTTATCCTGTCCAACTTTCCCACTGATAATTTTTCATGCAGAAAGTTTAAACACGTTCTGAAATCACCAAGTTTTACCAATATTTTTAGTGGTATTATTGTTGGTTATAGTGCCCTTTTTTTTTTCCTTGGTTCTTTTTATGGTTTGGGTCAACATTCTAATCTGATTGAATGCTGTTTGTCTAAGGGCTAGCACTTTGAAGATCCCCTTTTTATCTCTTTTAATTTGTACTCTTTTCCAGATTTGATTAACTTATTGCTTGATATGTGTTACTTTTAGGATCCTCGAACTGAAAACAACCCCTACCTTGGTTTCATTTACACTTCATTTCAAGAGAGAGCAACCTTCATCTCCCATGGAAACACGGCCAGGCTTGCCAAGGAGCACGGGGACATGAAACTGGCGCAGGTATGTGGCATCATTGCTGCAGATGAGAAGCGCCATGAGACGGCCTACACCAAGATTGTGGAGAAGCTCCTCGAGATTGATCCAGATGACACTGTTTTGGCTTTAGCTGACATGATGAGGAAAAAAATCTCAATGCCAGCTCATTTGATGTACGACGGCCTGGACGACAACCTTTTCGAACACTTCTCGTCCGTTGCCCAAAGGCTTGGAGTCTACACTGCCAAGGACTATGCTGATATTTTAGAATTTTTAGTTGGAAGATGGAATATAGAGAAACTGACTGGTCTTTCTGGAGAAGGGCGTAGAGCACAAGATTATGTCTGTGGGTTGGCTCCGAGAATCAGAAGGTTAGAGGAGAGAGCTCAATCACGGCCAAAGCAAGAATCCACTGTTCCCTTCAGCTGGATTTTTGGTAGAGAAATGAAGGTTTAAGTGCAGCATGGAACAGCGCGGTCAGTTAAAACACTCTCACTGCCTATCTCATCTCATATAGATAGATAGGAACTGCAAAAACTGCATATGGATTAGAATTTTATTATAATGTCCCTTCTCTGTGAGGTGATGGGTTGGGAGTGACTGTATGATGAAGGCTTGTAGATATACTTGCTTTCTTGTGTTGGTCAGTTGTGTTTCTGTCCTCTTTCTGTTTTTTTTTCCCCCCTCCTTTCCCCTCTTGTTTGTTTCCCTGGAAAATAATGTTGTTTGAAAGGTGTTTGTTTTGTACGAGAGTACTAGTTTTATCAATAGAATCTTGAGCTAAGTTTACAGTCTCTATAATGATATGAGATTATGGATGTTGTGATGGTGATTCCTTGTGGACATAGCTAATAGCCAGTAGCCACCAACCACACAAACAATTTATGCAGTACTTTATGTAAAGACAACCCATGTCCATTCCCTCTTGAGGGACGTTTGATGTAATGATTATGATTATCGTCCACTTAAATTGCTCCATTTACAAAGAGATTTCTTTACAAATATCCACCACCACCTGGTTGTAGATCGCGTTCCCACCCGCATCAATTTTTATTGATCCCTAGATCGCGTTCCCACCCGCATCAATTTTTATTGATCATCCCTCTGGTCCTTCTCTATTCTACTCTACTCTACCCCTTTTGCTCATTTTTTTTTTCTTTCATTCACTCCTCTTCTGACACTGATCATCCATCAGTAGTCCATCTATCATTGCCTTCCAAAGTGGGATTCCCGATGAAAGGGAACCCATTGCAATCTCAATGTGCGTGAAACTTGAGAAAAAAAATACTCTAAGAATTAACCACCATGCTATTATCTTCTATATCATTCTCATTCATGATAAGGAATACCATACACTTCTGGTTAGACGATAAATTAATGGGTATCGCTGTCATATTGATTTAACGAATGATCTCATTAATGGGTAGCTTTTTTTTTTTTTTTTCAATTTTAGAAATAGGGATTACAAATATGCTAGAAGACCAACCAACAACATACTATATATATATATATATATATCTCACAACCCAACATTTGAGTAACTATAAATCTAGCTATAAAATAAAACCTTTCTAATTAGACTTAGACCAAAAAATATTTACCATTTCTTTATTTCCAAGTGCAACAAATGGGATCCATTGTTATTTTGTCTTAATGGGTAAATCATTATGAAATATTTCTTTCATATTTATTTTAAAAGTAGTTCAAAATTTAAGGCATAAAAATATTGAGAGATGAATTTCTGCAAATCAAAGCAAACATTACAGAGTAAGCATAATCAAATCTCATATATGTAGCAACAAATAAAAAGAATTACAACAAATCTCTCTTAACCCACCAATCCCCAAATTACAATTACATATCAAGAACATTGATCCACAAAACAAAATTAATAATTTTTTTTTTTTTTTTTTGCTGCAATAAATTAACGAATGAACGAAAGAAACAAACCAAATTAGACCTGGAAAGGCCATGGCCAATCCTTCATATCTTCCTCTTGCACTACCTTAGCACTCCTCTTCATTGAATGACCACGATCACCATCACCTTCCACATACGCATAGTATTTCAAGAAAAATGCAAGTGTCAAAACCACCCATTCTAAACAGAAGATCAACACACAAAGCCCACCAGCCAATTTCAATATAACCTCACCATCTTCTTCTCTCACATACGACTTCAAATTCCCAAGAAAATCCCCTGTTCGTGTGAAGATCAGAACTGAAACAGAGCCTTGAAATATAGCCGTTAGGACTGTTGCCACCATGTGGGCTGCGTACCATTTACCCGTCCCTGATGAGGCGGCTGCGCAGCCGGAGATGGCGCCGGCGATTGTGAAGATGTGGAGGAGAATTAAGAAGAATCCGCATATGGAAGGGAAGAGGCGGAGAGAGAGGGTAAGGAAGATGCAACTAGAGGCTGCACCTAAGAGAATGTAATTGCAGAAGAGGAATATCTTGTGAGTGTGGTGGTGTGAGGTGGGTGTGTCATTGTTGTTCATGGAGATACCCATTTTGCTGAATTCTTCGTCGAAATCGGGCAACAAAGTGTGTTTGTTTGTTTTAGTGGGTTGGAACGAGAAAGGCTTCTTCTTGAGCTTAGTGGAATGAATGTGTGTGAGGAGATGAAGAAGATATATCTGCATATATATACGGAGAAAGGAATTATTGAGGGCAACGGTCATATTTTAAAGTTTTGACTATATAAAATATGACCGTTAAAGAGGAGTAAGCGGTGTAACGGCTAGTTTTGCTTTTGGTTCTTTGTTTTTAATTATATTTTTTGGGGGGCACTTTAATGATTTGGTGCTCGTGGGACGTTCACATGAGTCTGGTTTTACTTTCAGAAACAAATCAGGCTAATGGTTTGAGATTCACGATCCAACAGTTGAGGTATGAATTTGCATAATGCAAGACTATTCTTTAATTGTTTGATCGCCAATCCCATTGACCTTATGCGCACGAAAACGAAGATCAGCATTACTTAGGAGGTGACCTATAAATCTAACGATCTAGATTAGCCGATTGGACCAATGGGGATCGATGGTCTTTAGATTCAATTTGCTTTATAGAGTAGAAGTCAAAGTAAAAATGATCCAATGGACTAGCTCTTCTGGATTGCTGTGCTTTTCATATGCGTCTTTTGTATTCCTCCCTGTGTAACTCATTTAATATTTTTAAGGGAAGAAATATATTTTTCTCTCTTTGACTATTACTGTATTAAGTACATATTATTCTCCTATGATTTTAATTACAACATATTGTCCCCTATAGTTTTAAAATGTGATAAATAATATTCTTACGTCGTTAATCGACAATGAAACAGATAAATAATTGTTGAGAGATGTATTCCTAGTTGACAAGCCATCAATAAGATCACGGAGAAAGAAAAATAAGAGTGAAACTCATCGATAAGAGCTTAGTAATGGAGAATTAATAGTGAAATTATAGGGGGATTGACATACAAAGTGATGAAAATTTTGATTTCTGCAATTAAAAATACGTCCGTCAACCATTATTTATCTTTTCCACTGCTATTAAATGACGCAGGGGTGTTAATTGTCACATTTTGAAACTATAAGGGGGCAATGTGTTGTAATTAAAATTATAGGAAGTCAATTTGTAACACAATAATAGTTTCGGGAGGGACAAAATGTATTTTTCCTTAATTTTAATCTATGATGGCTCCCACATAAAAAATAATTACATCTTCGCTCCTTTGATCTTGACACACATTTACAAAAAATGAAGTATATTTTAGATTTGAATTAGATCACAAACTTAAACTAGCTTGGACAAAGATTAGATAGTTTTAAATTCAAATAAGTTTGTCTAAATTCAAATTAAAAGAAAGAATAAGTTAAATTTGGTACTTATGTTGAAATTTTAGATAAATAATTTGATGGCATGCGTTGTTATCTCAAAAAATTCATCCTAAAATGGAAAAAAACTTGTAAGTTAATTATAAAAATGAGATTATTATACTCAGACAAATCCTATGCTTTTGAGGTGCTGAAAAGTTTGGTTCAAGTGAGATTTTTCAGTCTCTACTTTTAAAAGGGTGTGAAATGTTTTTGAAAATGTACAATTCAATCAATGTATTCTAATAGCATGCATTTTGAGAGAGTTTTCAGGTCCAAAATGAGAAGTGCAATAATAGTTATTTGAAAATATTAGAGGTAAGGGCAGGTTTATATTATGTGTCAAAAATAAATAAATAAATAGAGGAGAGGAAAGCTGCCTACATTCATTTTTTTGCCACATCACCATATAGTGATCGCGAAAGCTGTGTACATTCATTTTTTTGCCACACGATATAAATCAGTAGGGTTAGATGTTAGTTGTTAATAGAAGAAGGGGGAGTAACACACAGGCCAAAACTCGGACTTGAACCAGGAATCTCATGACAAAAAATTAAAAGAAATATCAAGTAAGCTATACCTCACTGACACATTCATTGAAATAGTGATCACCACATTTTAATGAAGTTTTCTTTTAATTTTGCCACAGAATAACTTCCTATTTAAAAAGAATGTCCTATGCATGATACTCTGCACACATCAAATGCACAAGGAATAGTTAAATCCTTTTCATAACCTCTGGAGAAGGCATTCTGAAATCTTTTTGTACTTTTATATGCACACATTTCATGGTTAAAGTATCTCCAATATATTCATGTCATTTGATATATTAAAATTAAAATTTGACATCACAAATGGTACTAATAACATTAATACAAAATTTAATTTTGGCACCTATATCATGCATTAATGCTATATTTTTTCATTTTTTATATTTTTGAAGAAAAATTATGATATGGCACAAAAGATAAGTGCCATTTGAGGTACTTAATTTGGCAGCCCTTCATGCTATTGCCAAAATTTGGCACCCATTTGGGACAAGCTATTTGGTTGCAAGTACCAAAATTTGATAATGATAGCTCAAATTGCATCTCATTGGAGTTGCTTTTAATGTTTTATAGCATGAAAGAACCACTTCTCTCTCTCTCTCTATCTCTCTCTCTCTCTTATATATTATTCAATCTCGATGTTGTGCACGTATGCTGACTTTTACGAAAATAAGCATGAGACCTTCAATTAATTATGAGATATGTATTTTGAAAAACCGAGGATCCAATATCAACATCTCAAAGTACAGATGGTGAAAAAATTTTGCTGATAGGATCATCTGTGTGTGTATATTATCACAAACATAATTTTTTCTTGAGACTCCCACAAGTTTAAAAATGAATTAAATTTGTCAAAATAAAGCTACTCATTTTAAGTTGATTATAATAACACTTGGACCATTTATCCATACCTCTTTTAACTAAACTTAAAAATGACACTTTAAAATTAAATCAAGGCACATATGATCTTGTAATCTTTTGGTACCATAAAAAATACCTAGACTTTCATAGCTAACCTTAATATATAATGAAAATAATTACCTTTTGTAATTTTTGCTTCAAAGAGAAATAATGAATTTGCAAAATACCCTACAAAATTTTGAACATTCTTTATGCAATGGTGTTATGGGTTTGCTTGGCGGGTGTACGCAGATTTCCATGAAATAAACAATAATCAAATTGGTTTTTTTCCCATGTGGGAAGAAATGAAAATCATTGGAAATTAAAGTGTTGTTGAGAGAGGAAACAATCAAGGTGTCATCACCAATATGGGAATGGGATTTCCTCAACTCATGCAAGGAAACCTCATCCTCAACTTGGATATAAATAATAAGCAGCCAAACAGACCCCAAACGTTCCACTGTGTTCATGTTTTTTTTTCACCCTTCCCCTCTTCTTCCAGTATTTTCAATTATTTCGTTACAGAAGAAGAAGAAGAAGAAGAGAAGCAGCAGCAGCAGTCGAAACGATGTCGTCGCAGAACGGCCATGAAAATCCTTCTACAAGCCCTCAACAACAAGAGAGTGGTGAGTGCAGATCTTTGTTGTTATCATTTGATAATTAATATTATTATTATTATTATTTTTTATTTTGTTAGATTTTTTTTTTTAATAAAAAATTTAATTTGGTCGGTCAGTGGCTGAGAAATACTGTTTGTGTATGCATAGAAAGAATGAATTTGAGAGAGAGAGAGAGAGAGAGAGAGAGAGTGAGTGAGTTTTAGGGTTTTTAGAGAGAGAGGGTTTCAGGGAGAAAGAGATTTGGGAAATTTAGAGAAGAAAGAGAAAGTTTTAGGTCGTTAGAGAGAGAGAGAGAGAGAGAGAGAGTGCTTTGCCAATGAGATTATCATAAAACTCCAATCTACAGAACATCTTCGGTACCAATTTGGTTGAGGAATGGTTTATATAAAAAAGGGGACAAAAAAGGTGAAAAATAAGCAGAAAAAAAATGCTGTTTATGAATCAGTTGGACTGTCATGTATATGTTTGATTGTACGGAATTCTGTTATTTTGAATTCGTACTGCTTCGGCTATTAGCATTGTCTTTGTGTGTGGAGAGGAAGATAAGGTTCTTGGTTTTCAGACATGGTTTGCTATGTAATTATGAAGCCAAAATTTTTATGATTTTTTTATTAGTATCTATATTTTAACCATTTTTAATTATTAATGATCATTGGTTACTTGGTTAGCTATTTTCATTGAGTTTATAGAGATCGTGGGAGCAGTTTTTGCTTAATTGGGTGTTAGGGTAGCTTTGCAACTCCATTTTTTACGTTTAACATGGTTGTGCTCCTTTTGTATTAGTTATTATTAATGGAAGGAAGAGCGGTATCATTGGGAAGCAAAAGTCTCATTTCAGGAAGAAAAAAATGGTGTACCCCGTGATTGCCACTTCCCTTTATAGAATAGTGTGTGCAATGAGCGTGCCTCTGTTGTGTATAGCGTTCTCATCTTTTGCATGGTTCTGATCCCCGAGAAAGAAATTGTGGGAGTAAAAACCCATGTAAAACATACAGTCACACTTTATGAACAGGGATCTCGAAAATTTGCAATTTCTTGCCAGTTCGTTCCCTATAAGTGACCCTCTATATTGGCCCTTGGGTATAGTGTATGGCATATGATTTAATGGAGGGTATGGCCCTGCATAGAGCTAAATGGTAACACAGGATTCAGGTAGCCGACCCCAAGTAGTTGAGGTGTCTTTATCTGCAAATGAATATTGTTGTTTACTATCACACCATATTTGAGATATGAAGAGAGATCCTGTTCTTCTCCATTGTCAATTAGCAATTTTAACTAGCATACCTCGCTTAGTATTGCACCTCTTCTAGTTTGATAGTTCATCACTGTTGTAAAACCCTCTTACTAGTTAGGGATAGAAGGCACACCGCTGTACTCGTTGTTTACCTATTAGTTTTGTGTTTTCTCTCTCTCCCCTCCCTCCCTCTCTCTCTCTCTCTTTCTCTCTCTCTCTCTCTCTCTTAATTATCATTTTTTGTTTTATTTTCTTATGATTTATATGATTTACATAGTTGTATATGTTAAAGCGTGCTTGTAGCTTACCCAGAACAATATAAGAAGTATAATAGAAATGAGATGTTCTTCCTGATTTTGTAGGTGCAGAAAACAGCTTTCATGGGAATTCAGAAACAATTACTGAAGTTGGGTGGTATATTCTTGGTGAAAATCAACAGCATATTGGCCCTTATGCATTTTCTGAGCTGCGTGGTGAGTTTTGCATCTAATAATAATGGTTGCTTGCATTATCCTCTATATGCAGAGATGAATGCAGAGATGACTCCATTGCCTGTAATTATTGTGCAATGTTGCAGAGTTTTCAAAATATGGCATAATTGACTGGATTTTAGTGCCTATTTAAATGGATGGATTAATAAAAAACTGGAAGAAGGGTCTTTGGCCCCTTATCTTCATCACAATTTCCAATATTTCGCTGAGTCTATCCTCAAAT
>JAESVK010000228.1:619142-633738 GCA_017140935.1 Hamamelis virginiana
TTCCCCCCCCCCCAAATTCCCCCCCCCCCCCCCCCCCCCCCCCTTCCTTTCTTGGATTTCAGTTCTACCATTATTATTAGAGTTTTGCATCTAATAATAACGGTTGCCTGTAGTATCCTCTATATGTAGAAATGACTCCATTACCTGTAATTATTGTGAAATGTTGCAAAGTTTTAAAAATATGTTATAATTGACTGGATTTTAGTGCCTATTTAAATGGACGAATTAATAAAAAACTGGAAGAAGGGTCTTTGTCCCTTATCTTCATCACAATTTCCAGTATTTCGCTGTGTCTATCCTCAAATTGACTAGTGTTTTCCCCCCTCCTTTCTTGAATTTCAGTTCTACCAATAATCAATAGCACGGTTTCAGGACAATTGATCTACCTGTATAATGTTCAATTGGTTAACGAGCATCTACTTAGCTTATTTACTTCGCCTGGACAGAGTATTTCTCAAATGGGTACCTCTCTGAAAATACACTCTTATGGTCCGAGGGAAGAAGTGATTGGCAGCCATTAACCTCAATTCCTGAGTTGATGACAGGAATTTCTCAACAGGCAGCTGATCATTCTATTGCTGGTGAGGATGCTATTTAATTCCATTTTGATCTCCTAAATTATATTGCTTACCATGTGATGTATTGTGCAGTGCCCTCCAACAATGATGATGAGTTTGAGAAATGGCAGAAGGAGGTCAGAGTGGCAGAGGAGGAAGCAGAAGCAGAAGCAGAAGCAGAGCTGTTGAATTATGGCTCTACTTCTGGTCATGTTGGTGGCAACTTGGGGCTAGATGATCAAGACAGGCCTTTGACGCCACCAGATGGTGAGGATGAATTCACTGATGATGATGGGACTACATACAAGTGGGACCGGGATCTTAGAGCATGGGTTCCCCAGGTGACTCCTTTGTCACATCTGCATTAGTTTATTGTTCTTGTGGTCCTTTGAATTTTGGATTTGGCTTGAGTTAGAAGCCATCATTTGTTTTCTTACAACCGGAACATCAGATACGCTTACTTGGAACCATTTGGCCGAGTCTTAGAACCTAAAGGTGCCTTAGGAGTTTCTTTGAGGTCATTTCATGAGTGCCATGATCTTTCAAGTGTTGAAGTTGAATTGAGTTGTAGGCATACATCACCTCTAGTCTAAGCTGATGGTGAAAAGAGTAGAAGGAAGCAAAAATTATGGGCACTCATGCACTATTTTTTTTTTTGTCATTGCTATTTTCATAAGTCTAAATCTCATATTTGTGGCAGCTAAGTGTATCCATCTTAGCTTGTAAGGTAGACAGGATGGGTAGCCCCATATAAGGTTTCCTAGAAACAAGCATGTAGTAACTCAAGTGGAGCTTTGCTTCCAAGATAACCTTGGAAAGGGTGCGTTTGTGGCTTGCCATAAAGACATCCTTCACAGATTTGATCTTACTTTTTAAAGGAAGGTCAATCACTTAACATTTGCTACCTAAAACAAGGAATAGTGTTGCCAGGTCATCTGTTGAATGGCCACACCTGGCCTTGGCCTCCAGACATCCTTCTGATGTCTAGTTCTGGTCGAGCTTTCCTTTTCCTCTCTTGGCCCCACTTTTCCTCTCTGTTAAATGTCTCAGGCTTTAGGATTTGTTTTATGGTTGGCACCTAATCATGTTAGTGTTGTGAAATTTTCTTTTTCGTCACTGAAAAGTGCGTCCCTTGTACTAATTCTGTTTCACTATGTGCAAAAATGTGTTGGCTTTTACATTTCAAACATAGCATTGACCAATTTGATTTGTTATAGGAAGATACGTTTACAAAAAGTGAGCAATATGGGGTAGAAGACATGGTTTTCTTGCAAGAGGAGGAAGTCTTTCCAACAGTAGAGGTTCCTGATAGCTCTGTAAAAGAAGAAGTCAATGGTACCAGTGAGGTAGCAGAATCAAAACATGATGCCAAGAGAAAAGTTCCGGAGGAGAAACCGGCTGAGAAGAAGGTTTCCCCGTTTGCCTTTTCTGACTTTGCTTATGTCTGTGTATCATTAAGTCCTGGTAGAAAAGTTGCCCCATCTTTTTTTATCTCTGTGTGCATAGTATTCTGTTTTAAACTATTATTATCATCATTATTGTCATCAATATGATAGTAGCCTAAATTATTATTGTTGTTGTTGTTATTGCTATGATTGTTTAGCATGTTATGGCATTATGCCATTAGATTTTCCTTTGGACATTCCTGCTGTGTTTTGGGAGTCTATGTTGAAAATGTACACTCATAGTTATACATATGATACTGAGCCTTTTGGTCCCGCCCCCCGCCCCCCGCCCCCTGTTTTCCTTTCTTTCTTTTGATACATTTACAGGAAGCTAACAAACCTCCCGACAGCTGGTTCGAATTAAAAGTCAATACTCATGTTTATGTGACAGGATTGCCAGATGACGTTACTTTTGACGAGGTAAAGTCATGGTCATTGTTTCTTCTGTTTTCATAGTTTCTGTGAGTTTTGTTTGGTGGCCAGTGTCCACAAAGATAATAGTAATGTTTCTGTGGATGACATATCATTCTAATAGTTGTCCCCTTCTGCTGCCCCATTTCGTATTTTTTAAGTGGACGACAATAACATTGGAATGGTTTGCAGGTTGTGGAAGTATTTTCCAAGTGTGGGATTATAAAGGAGGTGAGAATTTCATTATTCTATCATTATAATTACTTTTTAGCATGCCAAAATTTTCTTCTGCGTCATGGTTCAAGTGCCTAGAATGTTATTTTTGTTGAATTTATAATGCAATGAGCTTGCTTGCATAACACGTTTTATACGAATGGCTGCTGTGTCCTTTGCTCTTTATGTAAAATTTCTTGAATTTTTTTCCTAATCTTTTAGATATGTGATGTACCAATTTTTACTTTATTGAAGTATTACAGTATATGTACTAAAAGAGAAGTATTACAATATCAGAGAAGAGTTTAGAATTTGCTGCTGTGATCTGGGGATAGGTAAACCAAGTTTAAAATGAAGAGTTTGACTTAACTGTTCAGGAATTTTGCAGATTAGTTAAATGAAACTCATACACCTCTATCGTTTACGTCAGCAATCGATGGGAGAATGGAAGTTTCCTGCTTATCCAGATAGTTTCAAGCCTACACCATAAATTTGAAGTCTTTTCTGATTACATAAATTAGTGATGCCTGATAGTGTTACATTATGGTTATACTAGGGATTAATGGAGCCTCAGTGTTTCTAGTTTAAAAACACATAATAATGTGATTGTATTTGGCAGTGTGTGTGCGAGTGTGAGGTTGCAGGTGTGGGTGTGGGTGTGGGTGTGGGTGTGGGTATGATTGTGTATATACTAGATGAATATAAAGGGGTTAAAGGGTGAAAGGGTGTATATGCAAGCGTGGTCATGCTTGGATATATTATCTTGCTGGTATGCTATATAAATGTACTGGATGAGAATAGAAAACATAAGCATCACTTAAGTTCTAAGTTGGAGATTCAGTTCAGCCTGGCACCTGGCCTCTGGCCCAAGCCCTTCCGATACTAATTTGGGCCTGGCATGGTGGGGCCACTGGGCGTATTGCCCCCACAGATATTTGTTAGTGTTGGATGTCACTTTGTTTCATTTTTTAGTACCTAATTTACTGTACTGTTGGTCCATGCATAATTGATGTTTGAACATTATATTCCAAATCAAAATGAATTCTGTATGTAATATTTTTGTACCAATGCATATTGCACATCTCAAATGCACTTCCACTGAAACTTTTAGGACCCTGAAACAAAAAAGCCTCGTGTGAAGATTTATTTTGACAAAGAGACAGGAAGAAAAAAGGGTGATGCCCTTGTTTCGTATCTGAAGGTAATGCTTCTGTTGTTAAATGCTGATTGCAACTTGTAATAGTTTCAGACTGTCAGATCTGCATTATTGTGTATTTATTACTTTTTCTCGTACTTCAGGAACCTTCAGTTGCTTTAGCTCTCCAAATTTTGGATGGGACACCCCTACGGCCTGGTGGCAAGGTTCCTATGTCAGTAACCCAAGCTAAGTTTGAACAAAAAGGTAATATTTGTGAGCCTTTTTGGTTTATTTTTTATTTTTGGCTGCGCTATGTAATACTAAGGAATAATTTTCATATGTCGTTTTCACCTATTATTTAGAATATAGGACACATCTTTGTTCTGTTGGTTACAAGATTATTTTAGTTTTTATTAAGATCTGTCATGTTGTAGTGATGAGCTTCCAATTCATGTCACAGGGGAGAAATTTATAGCTAAGCAAGTAGATAAGAGAAAGAAGAAGAAACTTAAGAGGGTTGAAGAGAAGATGCTTGGCTGGGGTAGGTTCTTATCTTACATCTTAAATTTCTGAAGTTGTTGGTATCATTATATTGGATTTTAACCTTGTAAACTGCATTCCAGTTCAATGTGAGCAAGTGCAATTTTTCCTTTTTATTTTTTATTTTTATTTATTTTTATTTTTTTATATAGTTGAACATTTTCTAGAACTAAGTGCAATTATTTATCTTAAACTGTCCATTTATCAATTTTATTTTGAAACATTTTATCTAGTCTGCTAACAAGATGTGTGAAGGATATCTCTGCTGCCAGTTTGTGTTTTTATGGGAACTTAACTTTAGGTTTGCCTCACATTAAATAATTGTTTTATTAGTTTGTTATATTGGCACCAATAGTTGAACCCATTAATTATTGATCAAGTATTCAATTTGATAAACTTTCGCTAGTGATTCTTTGAAAGGCTACCTAATTGCTAACAATCTAGATCATTTAAGTTGGACCCATTAATCTCTCTCTGTAGCCAAGGACTACATATTGCAAAGTCATTATTGTAGTCTCTCTCTCTCTCTCTCTCTCTCTCACACACACACACACACACACAGAGTCAATATAATTGTCTCTCTTCCTCCCAACACTTCTACAATATTTGCGATCAGTGTTGTAATTACTAGATAATCAACATGTAGTAGTTGGCCCCTCTGAAGTTGTGATGTGATGTTTGTAGATGTTATGCTTGCAGTTGATGTTGCAATTACCAGATAATTAAAATGTAGATTTTGTGGCTATTGCAGATTGTAATAATCAAATAGGTCTTTCCTATTTAGTTTCAAGATATCTTTTCATATCCTTTTCTTCTATACTTTTTTGTGATGTATCCATTACTGACATTTCCTTGTAAAAGAAAAAAAAAATCCATTACTAACTTTACCCCCCCCCCCCCCTCTCATGGTTTAGGTGGCCGTGATGATGCAAAGTCGTTAATTCCAGTTACTGTTGTGCTTCGTCATATGTTCACTCCTGCTGAAATGAGGGTAATATTTCTTTTCTTTTTTTTTTTCCTTTTTATTATTATTATTATTATTTTTTGCTATAGGGGTGGATGTAGGGTACAAAAAGGAAAAGAAATATTGTAGTCATTATTTTAGTTATAATGGTCATCATTCCGTTGTTTGATTCAATTTTCATAATTTTTATTATTTATTATTAAAGTGATATTATGTTAATGATATAATATTTAAAACAAGTAGAGAATAGTTTTTCTTATTTTGTCAGCTGTTTTTCATTATAATGGTTAGAAATGCTCAAAGTCCTTAACTGTTCCAACCATTCTTAATATTGTTTTAAAACATAGGATTTTGGCAATTGTTTTATCACTTTTACGTTATTGTGATTTTACTCTCTTCTAATGTTTACAGTCTGATGCAAATCTACGTTCAGAACTAGAGGCAGACATTGAAGAGGAATGTGTAAAGCTTGGTCCACTGGACGGGGTGAAGGTATTGTAAATTTCAATCGGAATTAGAAGACATTCTCAATATTTACTGCTTAACTTAATTGGCTAAGTTATCATTTAATGGAGAATTTCATATCCTTGATTAGGATATGCTGGCTATTTTACATGCATGTGGTCATTGTCAAGACATCAGGTTAAAATGTCTTTAAGAATTCTCATAATATAAAATTGAGTTGACCCATTCTTTGGGGGTGCATTAACAATTTAACATCTGGATGGCATCTAGGTGGCAACTCCAGCTGAACTTTCATTTAGTGTTCTCTCAGACCACTAATACAGGCTTATGTGTTGTTTCACTTCGTTTTTTTACCTCCTTTCTTCTTCTTCTTATATATATATATATATATATATATATATATATATATAGATGAAATGGGACTGGTGCCCACCGGTGCGTATGCGCACCGTCCATCCAGACCGTCCATGCATTGCACGTGTCGGAGAGTGTGCGTCACGGACGGCTTGGATGCATGGTGCGCACTAGATCCTAACTATATATATATATATATATATATATGTGTGTGTGTGTGTGTGTGTGTGATAGGTTATGTATTTCATTCACAGAAGTGTAAGCGGGTTTCACTTTTAGGAATGGCGGAGCAATTTTATGTGTCCAAGTCTGTACCAATACAGGAAGGGCGGGTTACTACGCTTGATTAATTAGGGTATTTGCATTTGTTACTTGATCAACCTGTTGCAAAATAGGGCTTGGTTCAACTGGTGTCCTTTCTTTAGATTGTGGCGATTGATGAGATGGGTTGCATTGGACTGATTGATCAAAAGGAATGAAGATTATGATATCTCACTCAAGCGGGTGACCACGAGATCTTGTTGGACATATATTCATAGTCCTTTGAAAAAAATAATTTATCTAATGGTATTTTTAGGCCTAAGCTTTAGCCCATGGGACAAACTCCTAACCGGCTCAAACCCAGGACAGCTAGATTCTGCTGAGCCATAAAGCCAGTGGCATAGCCATTTTAGGTATAAGCTAGATGTTCATGCTAAATCATAGAAAGGCAAAAGCATGCCCTATTGAAACCTAGCGTGGTATGAAAACTAGTTGTGTTTAAAATATTTTCGCAGATCTTCAAAGGGTGGAATCTCTTTTTACTTGTGATGCTTCTAAAGCTATTTGATTGATGTGCTAGAGATTCTTCTTTAATGTAGCATTAGTTTAATTGACATTTTTGATACATATTTACATGAATCAATTGATTTATAATGCCTTAGTGCCATTTAAGCCTTCATCAGCAATGTATTTGACTTTCTGGTTAACACACCAAATTTTTATGCTTCTTACTAATTCTTCCTATGTCATTTTTGGCCTCTCTCTTCCACTTCTTATGGCTTAATCATGTACCAATTCGCATCTTTGTGTCAATACTATCATTGCTCTTTCCCTAGACATGACTCATACTATCTAAGTTTTAGCATTTGCTTATTATCTATTTGGGACATTTAGATGATTTTCTTGATGTGGTCATCTCTAATATTATCTTAATGTTTCCATTAATCTATCTTACATGGATTCAAGTACAAGTGTCGGTTGCGGGGGTATGTGCCTTGGTGTTAAATGTGTCGTAAATTTTAGAATACGGAGAGGAGTTTTAGATACTTGGCGCCTAATTATCTCCTCTCTTCATTTTGCTTTGAGATTTAACTCATTTTTCCATTAAACTAACTTGGTTAGGCTCCAATATATTACATTTGCACCTCATATAACCTCTAGCACTATAGATATATTTCTCGCCTTCTCTGATTACTATTTTGATATAAAAGATCATTAGATGCCCTTACTTTTTTCAGGCCCTTATGCTTTATCTTCTTTTGTAGAGTTTTCTTGTCCATCTAAAGTGAGTGTGTGTGTTGTGGCCAGATTTTATATATATATGGAGCTGATCTTATCAGCACTACTTGACTTTAACTAAAGTCAGCTAAGAACACAAGCCCTTGGATTCCCATTCACTTAATGGATGATTCATCTCAAGATTCCAATTCAATGGCTCTATGGTCTTAGCTGATTTTAGTTAAAGTCAGGTACCCCTGATAAGAACATTTTTCTATATATATATATTATTCTCTTGTTTCCCATTTTTTGAATTCCATTTCCTTTATAAGATTAGTTTTGTCATTTATATTGAGGCTTTTACTAAATTTTATATTTTTCACTGATCTATTCCTTATGTTCTGGTTTGGTTCTGCTTGCAGGTTTGTGAGAATCACCCACAAGGTGTGGTGTTGGTAAAATTTAAGGATAAGAAGGATGCTCAAAAGTGCATAGAGTTGATGAACGGACGATGGTAATTGTTCTTACTCATAGGAAGTTCGTGTTCTTTATATTGGAGAAAGCTGTGATAGCATGAAGACTATTTGATAGAAGTTTGGCTGTTAATGATATCATGCTGTGTTGAAAAAGCGCACTGGCATTCTTGATGAGGATCGATAAATATAAATTTGTATTACACATTCATATATTTATGGGCATGCAATGACACCTTTGGGCATTTACTTCTATTTCTTATTCAGTAGCCTTATAACCCCTTCTTTTTTTATATGGAGGGAAGGATATCTAATCTTTTTATTTTTCCTTTGCACCCCATTTTATAATCAATATATAATTAATTCTGGTGGTTCCCATTTAGGTTTGGTGGGAGGCAGATACATGCGAGTGAGGACGATGGTTCTGTGAACCATGCTTCCGTCCGGGATCTGGAAGCTGATGCTGCACGATTAGAGCAATTTGGTGCCGAACTTGAAGCTGATTGAGATTCTACATTATATTTATATTAAGAATACATGTTACTGATCTCAATTCCCCCTTGTACAAAATCTCAGATAACACAGGGGAGCCTTTTTGCGACTATGATGCTAAATTTACGATTGCCAATGATATTTTAATCTTTTTTTTTTTTTCTTTTTTCGGGGTCCTTCATATGTACATGCAAGTCTCTGATCTACTGCTTTTATAGACTTAAAGAAGGATAACAATGAATAAAATTAAGAGTAAATTTGGCACATATTTGTAGGGTAGTAGGGCATTTATTGATATTATTATTATTATTGTTAAACCTTGTTCTCGCTTCTTGTTTTTTTTTTTCCTAGGTAGTTAGGGTAGAATCAGAAGTTTCCATGAGGTGCTTTTTTTACTCTGTAAACACCGGATGGAGCACCTAGATTATGCCTTGGACAAACCAATTCCACAAGATAAAAGTCTTGTTACAGCAATGGATGATTGTCTGTATTGTGGAGAAGGGTTCCCAAACCAGGCAGTGTCTTGACTTACAAGCATAAATTGAAAATTGAGAAGTAAACAAAATGATAATAATAATAATTGCTTAGGATAAATAAAAAGTTTTTCAACGCATAAATCTTCTCTCTTGACGCAGATTTTAATGCATCATTTTGTCTTTGAAAATCTATAATATAATCTACTACGATTATATAACTCAATTCCTCTAATGAGGTAAGTTCTGAAACTTTTTTTCCAAACGTAAAAAATAAAAAGGCAATAGCAAACAAAAAGTAAGAAATGCGTGGGGTCTACACTAGTTAGAAGAAATACTTGACGCTAATGGATAAAAACAAGGTTAGTTATATTTTTGGGTTATTAAGAATTGTCAGCAACACCCTACTCAGTCTCCACTGACAGAGAGAGAGAGAGAGAGGAAGGATGTGGAGATCAGTAGGAGCTTCACTCTCCAGACACGGAGCACGGAACTTTGGTAAAATTCAAAATCCAAAGGTACCCTCCTATCAAACCTTAACCCCTATACCACATTTCTCAACATGCTTCTCCCTTCAAACCTTTCTTTACCAAAACCCTAGATTCTTATCTCAATACTCTGCGAACCCTAGTAACCCTGGTAGCGAAACCAGTGATGATGCTTTTGCTGATAGTAATGGCGGGTTTGATCAAAATCCTCATTTTGTTACATCAGAATCTGAACAATCATCGGTGTTTTTCCACGAGGATTCGGTTTCTCCAGAACCAGATTCTTTTTACAAAAATGGGGATACCCAGATTGGTTTGCAAACTTTTGAATCCAATAGTGATGATGAACAAGTGTATGAGATTGATTTGGAGAAATTAGAGAGTGTGTTGTCTCTGCTGCAGAGTAGTGTAGATGGGTCTTTGGTGTCAAGTCTTGATAGCTTGGATTTGAGTTTACATGAAGAGTTTGTCTTGAGAATACTCAAAACTCCGTTTATTCCTGGCGAGAATTTAATTGGGTTTTTCAAGTGGGCGTCAACAAAGCCCGGGTTTTCAGTAACTACCCGTGTTGTGGATGCGCTCGTTCGGACTATAAGTGGTGGTCTTAGGAAGAAAGACGCTTATTCTTTATGGGATTTAGTGAAGGAGATTGGCGAGAAGGAGAGCAGGTGTTGAAGGTGGAGATTCTTAATGAGCTGATTGCTTTGTTTTCGAAGTTGGGTAAAGGCAAGGCTGGGTTTGAGGTGTTTAACAAGTTTGGGGAATTTGGATGTGTCCCAAATGAGGATACTTACTATTTTACGATTGAAGCTCTCTGTAGACGCAAGATTTTTGATTGGGCTGGTTCTGTTTCTGAGAAGATGCTCAATGCTGGAAGCTTGCTGGATAGTGGGAAAATTGGGAATATTATTTCTTATTTCTGTAAAGGGAGTAAAGCTAAAGATGCTCATTTGGTTTATTTGCTGGCAAAGGAGAAGAAGAAGTACCCACCTCAGTCTGCGGTTAACTTTTTGATCAGCTCACTATGTCAAGAGGATGAGACTGTTCAATTAGCTTTGAAGATGTTGGAGGATTTCTCAGGAGAAGGACGCAAACATGCGATGAAGCCATTTTCGGCTGTTATTCGTGGTTTGTGTAGGATCAAAGATGTTGAGGGGGCAAAAAGGTTGATGTTTAAGATGATTGATGCTGGCCCGCCTCCTGGAAATGCTGTCTTCAATTCTGTGATTAATGCCCTTTCTAAGGTTGGTGATATGGAAGAGGCAAAGGAGATGATGAAGTTGATGGAGAGTAAGGGGCTGAAACTGGATGTGTACACTTACACAGTTATTATTAGTGGTTATGCAAAGGGTGGTCAGATGGAGGATGCTTGTAAAGTCTTGTCAGAAGCCAAAAAGAGACATTCCAAGCTGAGCCCTGTGACTTACCATATACTCATTCGTGGGTACTGCAGACTTGAAGAATTTGACAAGGCTTTGAAGTTCTTGAGTGAGATGAAGGATTTTGGGGTTCAACCTAATACTGATGAGTATAATAAATTGATCCAATCTCTCTGCCTAAAGGCTTTAGATTGGGAAACAGCAGAGAAGCTGCTGGAGGAAATGAAAGAAAATGGTTTGTATCTTAATGGGATCACTCGGGGTCTTATAAGAGCAGTCAAGGAGTTGGGAGAGGAAGGAGTAGAGACTAGAGAAGTAGGTGCTGAAACATAAATGATCTGCTGGTCGTTGGAAGTGGATGTAACATGAAGATGTTGAAGTCCCACCTCTGTAGCATTATTTTTCCTGCCCTTTTTGGCATGAGATAGAGAATGAAGCTTTGCGGTTAGTTCCTTTGAAGTCATGCATTATACACCTTCCCACATCTATTAAGTTGAATTGAGAAAAAGAAATAGAAAGAGCTTCATTCTTCAATTTGTTTATTGGTTCTTTTTAGTTTTTCTTAGCCCAAGTTTTTTATTTATTTTTTATTTTTTTTATTTTTTTAGTGTGTTTATTGGTCCCATGACTGGAAAAGTTGTTAAGAATTGCATTTCTTATGATTTTACGGTAAGAACTTATTTTATAACTTTTTATTTTCAATCACTCTGGAACCTTTTAACTTTGCTTAAATCTTCTGGCGTTTCCATAATAAAATTTCCTTACATGCCACATTTTTCATCAGTCTCTTACTGTTGTTCTCTGTTAAGAATCTTTTGCCCTTTTTTTCCCATCCTGATTTCTTGTGTAGGCTGGGATCATCCAACAAATTGGGTGTTGGCTCAGGCGATATCCTTGTAGAATATTGTTAGAGGTCACAACTGCTGTATCAAATCCCTGAAAGGATTTTGCCTGAGCATGCATTGTGCAATTTTGAGGTTTTTGTCTAATTTAATGTGCCCATTTGCTCCATTCCTTGCAATGATAAATGTAATTTCTCATTTTCTATGCTCAGGGACGTTCTGAGTCTTTTGACTTGCTCAAATCTTCTACAGTTCTAGTGTTAATACCACTTGTTCTTGATTTTGTTACATTTACTCGTTTAAAACACCCATGTGGCCATGTTCTCTCTTTTTGGTTACCAATTTCCTGTGAATCTGTTCTTTTTTTTTTTTTCAATTTAATTCGAGTATTATATGATTATTCTAAGATATATGGCTCTTGGCTATTCATCTCCAGGGAGAATTATGTGATAGGCAAAAGATAGGATTGACTAAATGAATTGTGGCCAGATTGTATTACTATGATTGAATCTGTTGCAAATGTTGGTGTTTAAATGTCAAAACTTAGAATCATTTGAGTGTGGGAGATCAACTCTTTTATTTTTTATTTTTTTTTTGCTCCCCATACTACTCTTCTATAAATGATTTTGCTTCGGTAAAATCTTAAACATTCAGCCAAAATATTTCTTTTCCCTTGCAAGATATATGTAATTCGGATACAATCGCGATGAAATAAACTAGGTTGGCAGTTGAGATCATCTAAGCTATTTGACCTTGGGCTATTTATAGGCTTTGTGTAATACCCAACCCCCTGAATCTTAATGGTACTGTTGCTCTGCCCTTACATGGGAGGTGCTGGATTAAGTTGTGTTTAAGTTTCTTTCAAGATAGCACGCAGCTCTACCCCCTTTTCCATGTTCAGCTGGGGTTTGGAATATCCCAATTCCCAAGTAGTGCATTATTAAGCATTACATTTTTTTTTTTTATACTTATCCTCTTTGCATGGGAGTATGGGACAGGCGATTAACTTATCTACCACCTGCCAGGTACTGTTTCCCTTGGAGTAAAACGCAGGTTGCCATACTGCTTTCAAAAGTAATAGGACATTGTTCCAAAAAATTTAAGATACTGCTTCTAAAATTAATATTTTCATAATAGTAAAGTGATTTCTTGAGGTCCAATAAATGTTTCTCAACATTTTTGATTTGCATTTTTGGTTTTCTTAATAGTAATTCCTTGCACTAATTTCCTATTGTTTGTAATGCAGCATTACTTGCTTTTATGTTTTTTATGTTTTTTTTTTTTTTTTATTGCATCCAGTTCCCAAAGTGATGACAAGTAGTAAATGACACCAAAATTATAACCTTAGGAGAGGTCTTTGATATTGTAAGATTTTGAACTAACTTCTTTATTTTCTCAGTTTTTATTTTATGGAAAAGAAAGAAGGCTTTCTAATACATCATCAATACTTTTTGGAGTGTTGCTAAGTGGACCAAAACTTTGACCATGAAAATGCCATGCCAGCACAGTGTGCTTGGGGCTAATGTGGCATGCAACATCATCGGTTGCTATGTCATTTAGTATGGGAGAGATGGTCAAAGTTTTGGTCTGTTTGGCGTTTCTTTTTTCACCATGTATCAAGAGTGCTCTCTCTCTCTCTCTCTCATATATATATATATATATAATATTTTCAAATAATCAGGTTGGAAGGGATGCACAGCGTGGAGGTTTGGAATCCAATAAAAGGTGCTTAGAGCATCTCCAATGCAAAAATCAAATTTAGCATCCCAAAAAGCACTAGTTGATGTCAAATTCTAAGCCCATTTGGCACTTTGGGATGCCAAATTTGACTTTTTGGCATCAAAGAATGCCAAAAATTAGTATTTTTTGAGATGTCAAATTTGGCTTTTGCATTGGAAATGCTATAAGGTATGGTTTCTTAAGCATAACCCAGTAGGGACTAAAAGATCCCTATCCATATGCTGTTTGTAGCCTCTGGTATAATACAACCGCAATCTAGTGAGACCCTGATTGGGTTAAATAGAGATTAGCAATCAACTATCATGACTAGTTCTTCTCTAATTTGCAATTATATATATATAGGTAGTGCGTCCAAGTGTAAAGTTGGTGGGAGGGTGACTTGATTTGATATATTGAGACGCGTGAAGATTGGAAGGGGACAGAGTGACAGACAGCTACCCCCACTTTCATTAATTAATATTAATTTACTGCATGCTGGTTTATGATGGGGCAAACATATTGCTCCTCAACTAACAAATTTATGCCATTGCGAGATGTATTTTGTGAAAAATATTTTTATTATGAAAATGAGTAAGCATTTGCTAAGCGGTGGAGTTTATAATATATATATATATATTTTTTTTTTATTTTACAATCCAAATGCACCGATAACAAAAAATAAAAAAATAAAATTTTATTTAGCCTTTTTGCCGTAAAAATTCATGGGTAGCGCGACGTGGTAGTGGGTAGTGGTAGGTCGTTAGATGGGTCCCAGGTGAATCTTATAATTACCTCCATATCTTCGATCATTCATTCATTCATTAAAAATTTAAAATGCCCATGCCACTCTTTTTACTTGCATGCTCACGCATCTTTCATTTTCACCCTCTCACTCTAGACTAGATGTTCCTGTGATCTCTCTCCTCCTATAAAGTCCCCAAACCCCTCACTGAGCAAACTCACTTCCTTCAGCGATCACAATGACGACGCCGATGCCGATGCCGACGATGCTGACGGAGAAGAGGTATCAGATGGAGATAGAACATGAATCGTCATTAATCTCCAAACATGTTTCTCGAGCCGACTTCCCTCCTCACTTTCTCTTCGGTGTGGCCACTTCTGCTTATCAGGTTTTCCCCAATTTTCACTTTCTCTCATCTGGGG